>JAFIDM010006943.1:16632029-16664392 GCA_023159025.1 Thereuonema tuberculata | reverse complement strand
TGTATTTTGATGTTTTTTTAACTGACGGGCCATTGTTCTGTTTATTTGTCCAGTGTTTATGTTTCTTTTGATTCCACTGAGCTATGAGTACTGGGTGAATTCAACTGCTACAGCTTGAAACAATCTGTTTAGGATTCGGGAAACCAAAACAGACTGTTTTGGTATGAATCTTTCAGCACGAAAATCCCAAAAATAGCTCAGTAATTGTGTGTGTTTTTATCTTTATTTTTCCTTACTAACATTATCAGGCATGTTAAATTTTGCCGTTATAAATTATATTAAAATTACAAACTTTAAAATATACATCAGTAAATCGCAAACCATATCTTACGGAAATTTTTTTAACTAATTCTTTATCAGGGGGATATACGTTATTTCAAATTAGTATAAAAATTAATGTAATATAGCATTTCCCATTTATTTTATTTAAGCAAAAATTACAATTTAAAGGAATATATAAAGAGATAAAAAATATCAAGAAAACTTTCCTAAGAGGAAACTTTAAAACTAGAGCTCTGAACTAAAATAAACTGAAGATTTTCCCAATTTAATGGCAGTGCAAATAATAATAAATGCTTGATTTAAATTGTCTGTTTACTGTAACATTGTTCTGGTTGGTCTAACTTTTAAATGTGTGTTAAGCTTATAAACCTGGCTGCTGAGTGAAACGTGTCGTTCAGAGTCTAATGGGATAATCCAGGTGGGATTAAGAGATTGAATCGAAGCCGTTTTGATTTTCTCTCAGCTGAACTGCAAATAAAACACTGGAGTGTGTTGTAAAAATGGAGTCTTAATTGAAGATGAAAATAACAAAGAGTTTAAAAAGCTAAGATTCGCGGTACAAAAAAGCTGTTGAATTAAAAATAAAATGTACGTTACGTGTTATTTTCAAAGGTAGTTATTATTCTTTTTTTATTTAATTGAAATTAAACAATTGTCCGTCAGATTCTCGATTAAAAAGTCATTAAAGTAAAGAGCTGTTCAAATAGTTTTCTAGCCCTGGGATTGGACAAATCACTGCTATTCAGTCTTCTGCTGAGAGATAAGAATAAGAGAAAAGTCATTTTCTTATTCTTTAATTATTGAGTTTACTACAAATTTTTATTTACAATCATGGTAAGATAACTATCACTATAAAAATTTGAGCATATTTCCTTTTCCTAGTTTTTTAATCTTCAGATACAAGTATTCCCGCTTTGTCTGTGGACAGGTATCATTAGCTCAACAATCACAACAATCGCAACAATTGCGCCTTTTGCATTCGCAACAATCACATTTATAATAATAAGGAAATTAAAGCAATATCAATTATATTTTCATAGACATATCAGAAGACGTTGCGAAGCATTGCGATTGGTTAATCGCTATCCCTATCTTATTTTTTTTTTTTTATACTTTAAAATTTTTTTAACTAATCTTTCGCCTACTTTAATGGCTGCAGGTATGTGTTTAAACACTTTCGATCCGGTGAATGGAATCATCTTGAAACGTGACATGTTTCTTTATGGATAAGAGACAAGCTAATCATTTTTCATTAAAGAATTTAAAAATTTTCTGTTTTTTTTTGGGGGGGGGGTGAGAGTCAAAGAAGATCTCTTTATCAAGAGATTTAAGCGTGAAGGTTGCAAAAATAGATTATTGTTATTACTTGTTTTCGCAAAGAAGAAAAAAAAATTTGAGCACCACTGTTTTATGGTAAACAATGTGATAGTAAATATTTTTTTTGGAAAGAAATTGGAAATGCTTCGAAAACTGTCTTTTAGGCTATTGTTAGCCTAGAAAGAGAAGTTGGTGCGAGAAGATAACATAAATTTTCATAGAAAAGAATTAAAAACGAAACAATGATGCTTAACAATGAAAATTAATTTTTTTAATTTCATAAATTGATTTGCGCGCGCTTTGATATAGTTAAAATTAATCAAATTTAAGAATCTTAAGTAAATAATGTTTTTACTTAAATATTTTTTTTTGTTAAGTAATTTTTTTTATAAATTAATAAATAAACAATAAATTAATAAATAATAATAAAATAATAAATTTATTTAAATTAATATATTTAAATTTATTAATTTATAAGTAAAGTAAATATTTATAAGTAAATTTATAATATTTATAAGTAAAAATTTGTTAAGTAAATATTTTTTTTTTGTTTCAGAAAAATTTTCTGAAAAGTTTATGTTCGGCACACACCACTTATAAATAAATGGAACTTTTTAGTTGTGTTGTTTTCACAACTTAATTTTTTTTTTCTTTTTTAAAGTACAAGCAATTAAATGAAAACAGGTTTTAGTTTCTTTCAGGCATTTCTGGTGATGAAATTGAGTTAGATTTTGCCATAAATTCAATTCTTCAGGTCGTGTTCAATGAAGAGATTGTTTTGAAAAGTTCAAACGAAATTTAGTTGTCACAAATATGAGACTACATGTTTTAGTCATTAACCAAAGCTGTTACGACTTTTAAATATGTTATTAGCCAATCGCGTGCAGCAAGTGACTTTTGTAGCTTAAAACAGTTTGCCAAAGCACTCACATTATTGTCATTATGGGTGTATAAGTTCACATAAAGGTCTTGTACATGAATTCAGTTCACGCGCCTGCATTAGTAAGAATTGTTGTAATGATGCTTTGTCAATGTGACGATCCTCTGATTTTTAATTTTATAAAATGTAGCTTAATTTTTGAAAACTACTTAAGATCATGACAAAAACAGCGGATAAAATTATGAAGAAAAAGTAAGCTGAGCGAATGGTTCTATAAACAACTAAAAACTTGTTATCGATTATGCGCTCCCAAAGTTAGAAAAACTGACAAAAAAGATAAACCATATCATTTCATGTGTTACTTTTTTTTTTTTTTTTTACAAGGTATTATTAAAGAAATGTAGAATGTAATAGATTATAAACTATGCTAATTCATAACATAATGGAATTAAAAATAATTAGCGAAAAAATGAAAATTAAAAAAAAAAATAATAAAAATTAAAAATATTAAAAACATTAAATCGATAACCTCTTCAATAAGAGAGAATGAAAGTTTAAAGTATGGTTGGGCAAATTTTATTTTAAAAATTAAAATTAATTAATTTAAAGCTTTTCTTAACATTTTATTAAAGTAAAAATAAATAGATAAGTAAATAAATAAATAAATAAATAAATAAATAAATAAATAAATAATTTTTTAATAAGGTAATTTTAATTCCTAGCCTCTACTAACCAAGTACTAAATTTTAGCTTAAATATTAAGCTTATTTAGCTTAAGTACTAAATATTGTGAATTTTTGAAAAGCCTGATCTATATTCTGCAACAATGAATCTTCCAAAGGCACTCCACGAAAGAAACAACACAAAAAGAATTCTACATAGAATACAAAAATCAGTTAAAAAAAATTGATGTAACAATTGAATCTCTGACCTTAATACTCTTACATTAAAAACTTATCACTGTAATGATTACTGTAAAGTTACAGTTGTGCCATCATCCTAGAAGTTTAAGAATATATTTATTTAGTAACTTTCTAAAGAATGTTATATTTTGTAAATTGCAGAATTCTGCAGTACTTATAGGATAAAGATTATGTATTTATTTCCACACTGTAATATTCAAATTGATGTATAAGTTTGGAAGTAGTTGAAATGTACACCCACAAGATGTCGCAGTATTCGAAGTTTTAGGACTCAGATTTTCACATCTTATATTGGGTTTTTCTTAATCTTTATTCTCAGTCTTCAGAGGCTACAGGCATACCTTCTAATTTATAAGTTTTCTTTTAATGTGCAATATAAATTTTGACTTATTTTAAGTTTAGCACCAGGTTTTTGGTATAAATAATAGTTATCTATTCCTTGTTATACCGGTATATAAAAGAAAAATAAGCAAAATACATAAGTATAATTCGTAAATTATGGAACATAGCGTATAAAGGATTTTGGCATCGTAATTGTTCAACCAAAGGAAAAAAAAAGTCTTGTCTTTTTCGTGAGAGCGGGTGTATATGTAGGCCTATGTGGTTTTTACAAACAAATCGTCCAACCAAAAAAAAACATGGTTCAGAATTCTTAATTTCTTCCATTTTCGATAACACCTCCATATGCTAATGAAATATGTTACACTTTTGATTCATCAGATAAGATATTGGAATTATGATGTAAAACGTTGTCGAGATTATTCAGGAAACCAAAGTATTATAGAATATGTAGATTTGACGATTTACATTTTTTAGCCTACTTTCCTAAGAACGACAGGCTCACGAAAATTAGTCGGGGGTGTGTATGTTTTCCCTTCTAACTGTTAAACCTCTGGATGCATCATCTTGTAACTTGGTTTGCATATTTAAGGATAAGAAAGGACCTATTTTAAACAACTCTCCTACTTTATAGCGAACTTCTGAGGATTAAACTCATTTCATTTCTGTTTCTCTTTAAATCAACCGAAAATTACAGAAGCTGAAATTTCAACAATTTCTCAGTCTACCGAAATTTGTTTCTGTATTTTTCGGTTGAGCTTGATTTAATGAGGAACAGGAATAAAATGAGCGTTCTCGAAAATTCACTTTAAAATGAAGAGTATTTTAATGTAATATTAAGATTCTGGCTACAAGCAAAGATCTAAATGATCCATCTAATATATTTGAAATTTTTATTGTGGAGATCCTTGCTGCGAAATTAGCACGTGAAGATGATAAAAATCCCCAAAGAAAAGCGTGAAACAATGGGCTTCTAACAATGACTTAACAATGCAAACTAATTCTTTAATAATCAATTAATTGCGCATGTTTATACATGATTAAAATTAATGAAATACAACTGAAATAAGTAATGAGGGTTTAATATAGTTTTTAAAAAGAAAATAAAAGCTTATAGGCTCATGTTCTTCTAGTTTGCTTGTTTAAATAAACATAATAAAACTAAATTTACAATTCTGTTCATTTTAATTTTCAGCTCTTGAGATGTGTTAATAATTTTGGTTTTTGTGTAACAGCTGCAATACAAACCGGAAGTTGTCGAATTGCATGGATTTTTTTTCCTCTCTTTCAAGTTCCACCAACTGCTTTTCCACAAAAAAAAAAAAAGATGTTTTAATGCAATGTTTTTTCTTTGGATTTCAAAGTGAAACCCGGGCATTAGATTTTTAAGACACAATTCGGTAGCAAAGATGGTTTATGAACTTTAGCTTCATAAAGCATTCCCAAGGCCAAATAAGAAATATTTTATTGTTATTAAAATTGCGCCTACTGTTTTTATTAGCTTCCAAACTGATAAAGCGATCATGAGATTAAATATTTGCAAAAAGAATATTTTTTCTTTGGACTAGGACAAATTGGCCCTAAATTCTGGCGTTATTTGTTGAACGCATATCAGTATGACTTTCTCGAACGTTGAGAAATGTCTGCTATCATACAGGGCCATAAAGAAATCTTTGACTATCAGAAACTGCAATGAAGTCAGCGGTTGATAGGTCTTGTCGTGTGTTTTATATGGCAACTGGGTTTCCGGCGGGTCACCGTGTTCATATACAACAAGGGATTACGACTCGGTACAGTTTTCGTCGCCTAACACAATCGAAAGCAAACACGACATCGTCGGAAAGGAAGTCACGGAATTCTGTAAGGATTACGCGGCCGACAACCAGGCACCAGACATGCAAGATACGCGAACACACAGAAAAGAAAGAAAAAAAAAATCAGAAATGATTATGACATTCCAAGAGAGCCTATAGCAACCGATCAACACTTCAATACCTAGAAATATGATTCATATTTCAGCTGTCATTGAATTACAGTTACGTGATAAGTAATTGAGTTTAATAATTTAACTACAAAATCCGTCAAAATAATAATAACGGGATAGCAACAGAAATCTACATAAGGGGAAAAAATGGAATGAAAATGTTTTTAAGTTTTGAAACATTAAATTCAATATTATATTACGAATATGATGGTAATAATAAAGTAACATTCGATTCAAGAGTACGAGTACTATTTACTGAAAAAAACAAAAACAAACAAACAACAAAACAAGAAAAAAATAAAAAATTTACATTAAAAGAAAAAGAAACAAAAAACGCACAAAACTAAACAAAACACAAATAAGCCTATTCACTGAGCTATTTTTGGTATTTGTACTGGGAATCGGAGACAGTACTGTTTCGAGGCTTGTTGACCTCTCATCAGTCCGATCCGCCCAGTATACCTAGCTCAGTGAAATGCGACAATATACAAAACGGACGAACATACAAATCAATGACCCCTTAAATAGAAAAAACATCAAAACAACATCAAGAATAGAAAGGGGTAAGTAATTAATCCCCGCTAGCATACAGCTTAGCATTAAAGGATTAATTTATTAAAAGGTTAGTAATTACAAATGAAATTTAATGTGCTTTAGAACAATTTTAATTTGTAATTACTAACCTTTTAATAAATTAATCCTTTAATGCTAAGCTGTATGCTAGCGGGGATTAATTACTTACCCCCTTTTTATTCTTGATTTTGTTTTGATGCTTTTTCTAATTGAGGGGTCATTGATTTGTATGTTTGTCCGTATTATATATTGTCCTATTTCACTGAGTTAGGTACACTGGGCGGATCGGACTGATGAGAGGTCAACAAACCTCGGAACAGTACTGTCTCCGATTCCCAATACAAATACCAAAAATAGCTCAGTGAATATTTGTGTTTTGTTTAGTTATGTGCGTTTTTTTGTTTTCTTTTAATGTAAAAATTTTTCTAACGCGTTAAATTCCATTTGTAAATACAGTGCAACTTGGATAATTCGAAGCTGAAGGGACCACTATAAAACTTCGAATTATCCAAGATTTCGAATTAAACAAGTTACATCTTTTAACTTTAATTTCAGGTCCACGGAATGCTTGAAAAGATTATTCTGTCAATAAGTAAATATTTATTCAGAAAGATCATGGTATGAAAGACTTAAACACTATATGTACGTAAACAAAATAAGATTTACATTACCTAAGCTACAGTACATATTGCATTCAATACAGAAAATAATAGTTTTTCAAAAAATTGTGCAATGTCTGATTGTTTTATAGAATTCAGTCGCTTAAACTTAGCAAAATCATCAAGCACGTTTAGTGAACGGAAAACAGCTTCACTTACGTTGGTTTGTCCTTCAATGTATCGACAAAATTCGACGCTATCCCGTACTCGTTGGCGATTTGGCATTTCTTCTTCACACCCTTTTTCACCTCCCGAATGACGGCGACCTTTTCAGCGAACGTTAAATTCTTGTACACGCGTGGTTTACTGAAAGACATGGTGACATTGACAGCAGGAAGCTCGAATGGCGTCTGAAGCGTCACGTGTCGAACGGTGGCGGGAAGGGGATTTCAGTAGTCACGTGTCGAATTTCTTAACCATAAAACGCCGAAAAGTCGTTATGATTCGAAATTTTTTATAAAAAACTTCGAATTAAGGAAGTTGAACTTCGAATTATCCATGATTTTTAACATTGATTTACTAAGAAATTCAAGGGACCAAGAGAAATCTTCGAATTAACCTCGATTTCGAATTAAAGACGTTCGAATTATCCAAGTTGCACTGTATATAATTTTCTTAATTTTTAGTAATCTCAATTGGTGAATTAACTAACCCAAAACGGTTACTTGAAAACTGAAATATCCTTTATATCACTGCAAATTAATACCTTTCAGTTTTTGTGACATAGAACGTAAAGTATTTTGATATTTAAAGTGGTTAACGAACAAAATCTTTATTTTAGAAGAATGTGCATTGCTTTTAATGTTTCTGTAATGATAGATTTTTATTCTTTTTTTTTTTTGATTTTGTTAACCTTAAAAATATTGAGTCTTGTAAATATAATGTTTTGTAGTTTTGCCTGCATGAGTTTGCAAATTACGGATTTACCAAAATTCAAACTATAAACTTCCACCATCGAAAATCCTAGAGATTTTCCAGCTCTTGATGGTGGCGCCCTCTGTTGGGACAGCACTGACAGTCCGGAATGCTCGACTGTGGCGCCATTATATAGAGACACAGTCGATAACTGTAGGGAATTCTATTTTTTTGTTAAAATCAGTTCAGGAAGAAGAGTAAAATGTCGCAAGAGGATATATAAATACAGCTACGATATCAGTACAAATTGACTTTGCTTGCAGGGAATGTATGCCTTAGCATGCTTAAATTTGACTGCTATTCTTGTATAAGAGCAGTTTATTAAATAGACGAGAGATGGTGATCAAAATTTCTGTACACTCGAAAATGATTGTGTCGACATACACCCAACTTAACTTGTTTTTATTTATTTATTTATTTTTTTTGACTGGAGCTGAGATTGGCCAATACTGCAAAAAAGACACATTCCAGTACTTACTACTGTTTTGCTTTTGCAGAATGGATTTAGTTTATTGCTACAACTTAATCTATATAATAGTAATCATTCAGAACATTAGAACAGATTAATCACATAATTTAATTATTGTTAACAATCATATCGTCATTTCTTTTTGGCAAATTGTAAATCTTGCTACATAACCATTCTATATAACAGTTGCTTATACCAAGTGGAATTCCAGAATTTTGAGATTTTGGTGAGGTGGGGAGAGGAACTCTCGTGCCTTCCCTTTCATACACGTCCATGGCCTGACAAAATCCTTCCTTTTGAATTTTTTGTCTTTATTTCTTTCTTGTAGTGAATGTGGTTGGCAAGGACGTTATGCGCCACGACTTCAGATCTACTGTAAATTGTTTGTCTAAATGCAACCAAAAACAGCAATAATACTTAATCTCGTCTCTAATCATATACATTGAAAGAAAGTATTATTACTGAAACTTAAATACAATGGATAACACGGATGTATATATTCACGCATAGAGGGGCCGTTCAAGTATTACGTAAGTAGATTTTTAGACCTCTCCCCCTCGTGCTTACGTAAAATTTGCCAAATAAAATCAGTAAATACCACTGAACAATAAATTAAAACAGTAGAAATTACATGATATTCACTCCTGAATTAAAAAGTAACAAATTAAATATAAAAGTAAATACGAAATACTGAGGGAAAAGTATATCTCGCGTGCACATTGGTTTGTCTTACGTAAGCATTGCTTTGATCTCCTCCCATTTAATGCTTATGTAATATTGAACGCCCCCCCCCCCCCCCCCACCCCACATACATACAGTCGCCACAAGCAGATGAGCAAGTTCTACACTTTTCAAAACACCTATAATACGGGAGGGAGATGTAGACAGGTTACAGTGTCTGACACAGTTAACTTTCTCGTATTATTTATAGTATGATCCTAAAGGAACGGTGGTTTTTTTTTTTTTGGAAAGTATTTTCTGAAATATCATTTCAGTCAGAAAAAGTGTTAAAAATATGCTTAAAAATTAATCTAGAATATTAAGAATAGAAATAACTATTCTCTCATAATTTCTGACTGTGAACATCCTTTCAATTATCCAAACCAATATATCTGATGGATAGATAACGTGTACGAAAAGATTTGATCCACTTGAATTCAATGTTTTGAAGAATATAGAGCAATTTAGAAGAATTAGTGTTATTGATTAATAGAAGGCTTTGGGAAGTTGTTAAATTAGAGAGGTAGTAGAAGCTATTTAGATATAGACAAAGATCACTCCGAAAATAAACTTTACAAAAATATAGGCTTACAAACCCACACAATTCTCTGGAATAAATAATAAAGAAAATTTTATTGATGGTAAAGTATCGAATAATTTGTCTAATAAGTTATAAATAATTGTCTACGCAAGAGCTTACAAGGTAAAAAAATAAATAAAAATAAAAATTAAACATTGTAATGCGATGACAAATTTGATGTAAACACCGGAAGTAAATTACAACGACATCCAGATGCAACCAAGCAATAAATCGGGTGAAGAAAGGAAATGATTATCTCTGAAATCACGTGTCTTTAGAGATCTAATGAATTGACTATAGTTATGGAACGTTGTTGATATAGAACTAGTTAGATTGCATAGGTGTCTCTTTTGTTCTATCAAATGCTGTTCTAAATAGATTAACATAATTAATTTTATTTCAATGTAATAAAAATGAAAGACAAGCAAGGACCTCTTGCTCTCAAAACAGATCTCCCAAAAACTTAAGATCCCCACAACCAGATGGAACTTCCTGAAATACAATAGGAACTTTCTATTGTACTGTCGGCAAGAACGCCCACAGGATTTTTTTCCGGGTGGCGGGGAGGGAGGTAAAATATATTGGCAGTGTAAAAATATCCGTAAAAGCTGACTTTATATTCTGAAATTATGTAAAATGAATATAAATAAACTAGTTATAATAAAATTTACCAGTTTTCTATCTTTTAGACCTTTCCAGAGAACGTTAAATGCCCTTAATAATGAAAATGATAAGCAATTTTAATTATACATTATACATATTAATAATGCCTGTCTAGTTAGATTAACATAAAAGATCTTGAAGTCAAATAAAGATAAAAAATTTGATAAAAGTAAGTGATTATAAATTGAAAATAAGTAGATAAATAATAACTAAAATGTGAAAAAAAAAATTAAGGAATATAAAAATTGCAAATTTTCAGTTTATTATTATTACAAGATTAAAAAAAAAATAAAAATACCTTGTAAATAATATTTTTTTTTTTTTTTACGGTGAATTTCCTTGACTAACAAAAATTTGCACCTCTAAAATCGTCAAATTTTGTAAGAGGTTTTTATAATACTAAATAAATTAAAATAACCAAAGAACCCATTTCTCTACAAGTTAATCTTAATGAAAAAAAAAAACCCAAAGAATATGATTTGTCAAAATAGATATGTTTTATAATATAAAATTTGTTTGACTCACGTTTACTACTTTGTTGTGTCGAAATACTGCGCAACTGTCAATAGAGCTGGTTTTTCTATGCTTTATATGAAGTAATATTAACAAAAAAAGAAAGGGGGGAAAGGAAGGCTAATGAGGTGAATTAATGAACAACCTAATGAGAGCCTGTCTTCAGGTGTAGTGAAGGGCCTTCCTTCGATTTGGAGATTTTGAAACTGATCCGAGGTATCAGAGGCTAATGAAGGAGGTGAAGAAAGTAGAATTAAATAAGCCCTGCTCTAAGAACTATAGAACCGTAAGGATTATGATACAAGTAAAAAAGAAGTACCAAGAAATCAAGGATTTAAGGATTTCTTCTTAACCTTAGAAGAAACGTACTTTATTACATCCAGTTTTGAAGAGAATCTTATTAGAAAATGAGATTTCGTCGTAAAATATAAAACAGCTTCTTCGTGTCTAAAGAAAACGTAATTGGAAAATAAAAAATCATAAACTTTGATGAAAGGTAAATCCGAGGTTTGGTGAATAAATTTACCTTGAAAATAAGAGACTAAATTAAAAATAAGTGTAACTATATCGTTGCTTATGTAAATATGTAATAATAGGCCTGTAGTTACTTACTTTTTAATCAATGATAAATAATTATTTAAATATATTTAATGCAATTGACAAAAGGAATTCTAATAAATAGATGAAGAATACTTGAATAATTTAAAAATGAATTTTACTAATTATAAATAAAAGAAAAAGAATCAAAGACAAATAAACCTTTCTTTTTAAACAATATATTGTAACAAAAATAAATGTATAAAGCAATACATTTATTAAAATAAATATCTCTTAATTTTCGAAAAGACATGTCTTCTTTTCTTTTTCAAAGCCTAAAAACAACAACAATACGTTACAAACAAGTAGAGGAAAACGATACAGATATGAGACATTCATGAAATTGTATTGTTACAACAATACTTACAAATGTTATTCTCCTAATTCTTCAATTTTCACCTTATTTATATGATATTAGAACATCAGAGATATGTTACTAAGTTGGCAAATTGGGAGGAACACGAGAACTTTCTAAAGAGATGTATTATCGAAGGTATCACTTCTACTCCTATTCAGATTAGGAATCCAGTATTGTAAAAATAAGGTGAAAATTGAAGAATTAGGAGAATAACATTTGTAAGTATTGTTGTAACAATACAATTTCATGAATGTCTCACATATGTATCGTTTTCTTCTACTTGTTTGTAATGTATTGTTGTTGTTTTTAGGCTTTGAAAAAGAAAAGAAGACATGTCTTTTCGAAAATTAAGAGATATTTATTTTAATAAATGTATTGTTTTATACATTTATTTTTGTTTTATTTTTAAGATTTGAAGACTTTTCAATATATACAATGTCTAGAAGAGGGAGAATTAAGAAGACTTACGGTAAATATATTGTAACAGTTTATATGTAAATATTTTTAGAAATCATTTATTTATATTTTTGTAGAAATTGTTTATCTGTATTTTTTTTCATTTTAATCATTAGCCGTTATTTATTTTAAAACATTCATTTTCTATTTCCTCATTATTGATGATTTATTTATTTTTAAATTCTTTTCCGTTGCAGCTATTGAATCAGTTAATTAATTTAGATTCGTTCCGTTTTTATCCAATCATTCTGCATATTTTTAATTAATTAGCCAATCAAATCACACTATGTATAATCTATAAAAAAAAACCATGTTTTTCATTCAATTAAATAAATAATTCCAGAACGTGACTTGTTGTTTCTCCATCTCAACGACTCTCCCACGTACACCAGTACAACATTTCCTTACTTTTTAATTAATTATAAATTATTGTAGTTCCTTAAAACCTTAATTAAATTAAGGTAATTAGATATTAAATTAATGTATACATCAATAGAGTAATTAAATTCGGCGAACGCTATCTATCTTTTTTTTTTTTTTATTTTTATTAAAAAATATTCGCTAATTTCAATGTTTCCAAACGTCTCTGAAGTACTTTTATAGTTTAAAGTAATTCAGAGAGTTATGATTTTTTTTTTACATATGATTACCTTTTAGCTTATTTATATTAATTTCAAGGATTACTTTTGTGCCCTTGAATAACTCCAACAATAAGTTTGATGTAAATGAAATTTCAGATTTTTCAGGTTCAGTCAAAAAAGAGTAGTTGTGGCCTATGTAGGATTACGAGAGGGAGCATTGATCTAAATCAAATAATAATGCATATCTTCAGGTTATAAGAGCGTAGTTACAATATTAATTTCATCGTGGATTACATTTACTGTCTCAACTGATGAGTATATATTCGTTTACATTTATAAACAAATAGTTTGTGTGGGCATTTGTGCTTAATAATAAAACCTAGGAAACCATGTAAATCTAAGTGCTGACAAAACAGTGCTGGTATAAAGCCTGAAAAGCCGTGTATTCGCGAGTTATTTTAAGATTGAAGCTTACGAAAGATATCTAACCTACTAACTAACATTTGAAAAGAAAAATTTCGAATCAAGACATGAATAAGATGTTGATTTTCGGGCTTTTATAAACAATGTTTAGTAAACCCCAGATATATGGACTTCGTATTTAATAAATCTCAATGAATTCTTTCTGTAAATTCCTTTAACATTCCTGGAAAAAGTGAACTTAAGAATTACTCACGTTGTTACATTTTGGATTTACGTTATTACAGTTTGTATTCTGGAATCATTGGAAAACCGAACATTGATTGGATGATTCCTTGAATATTTTTTAATTGAGGTTTCCAGAGAACTATTATTTTTTGCTCTGTCTAAAACCATAACATAAGAAGTACATCTCATTTGTTTCTCTTACCTGTAAAATAAAAGTTCCTCATATTTAAAAAAAAAAAAATAAATAAAAAAAAAATTCTTGAAACAGGTTTTTGACGCGTAAAAGCGTTTTTTTGTAGCATTAGGATTTCAGTGTCTGTATCAATGCAATTCCACAGTCTAAACCCCTTAATCTATAGTTGGTTGAACTCCCTATGGCCTGGAAGTTTGGGAAAACTCTTAACTTCCAGTTCAGGCTACTTCCGTCTTTTTGGTGGCCATTGACCGGATCAGGAAAATAACGGTAATTGGGTAAAATTGGGTCATCTACACTGATTCGACTTCAACGAATATGATACCCCGACCAAATGTAATAGCTTCTGCTTATTCAAGTCTCCCCAATACTACAAAATAGACCTACTAAATGAACTCAATGCAGGCATCGCTTGAAATTGTTTGACCATTGAATTACAACGGCTTGAATAAATAAGTTTTGCGCATCAATCAATAGCAATATATATATATGAGGCCAGCACATGAATTTTCTATCTTTTTTTTTTTTTTGCTTATTTTTTGTTTTTGTTTTAAATTTTGGAGGTACCACATTTGTTTACTTATATTTCGATAATAGTCTTTGCGGTTTCATTATTCTAGATAATTAAACTTACGTCAATGAACAGTTATTGTTCCTTTCAATCATTTGGTAACATAGCTTTTTAATTATTATAAGTAATGATTTCACTGAATTAAGAGGACAGTTTTATTAGTGATAAAAATCCGTAGCTATTAAGTTTGTCTTGTCCGTCCATTCCTTGTCTGTCCACCCCTAACAACTCCCGAACGGAAGGTCGGATCGACAAATGGACTTCACCATCGTGTATAGAGACCCAAACACCGTAGGAATGGGGTATTTTCAGGGGTATTTTCGAGATATTTGGCATTGTTTTCATTGGATTTCCGCTATTAGCATAAATGTTAAAAATCAATCATCTCATTTCAGCTGTCAGCTATAGCTTGATGGGTAAGGTCTCGGACTCGTATGCTGGAGGTTGTCGGTTCGAATCCGTACATCTACTGTTTTTTATTTTTTTCTCTTAACCCACTCGGACATTGAGAAAAAAAGATTTTTTGTTTTTATTTATTTATTTTTTTCCCTTACTTTCGTATACTTCCTTTTTTTTATTATTATTATTTTTGGTCGCCCTTAAATACAGTAAAACCCCGTTATTACGCTCCCGCTTATAGCACTATCCCGTTCTTTACGCTCCTTTCATGCGGTCCCTGGAATTTTCTATATAACTCTGTATACTTTTACCCTCTTATAACGCTTCAAATCCCGCTTGTAGCGCTTTTTTATATCGGAAATTTTGTATCGAAAAGAAATGTAACACTGTAACGAATCTTTTCTTTCCCTGGTAGGAGGGAATCTTTGAACTCTTTGAAGTGCGGGTCTGTGATACAGTAAGTTAGTGCAAAATGTCGAAGCGGAAATCCCATTCTATAAGTGAAAAATTGCAAATTCTTCGTAAGTACGACGAGAATTCTACACTAAATCAGAAGGTTTTCGCAGAATCTAAGAATTCCCTGATCCAGTCTGAGAACAATAATAAAAAATAAGAATGGAATTATCAATTCAGCGAAGGATGGTTGCAAACTTAAAAAAGTAGTGTGGAAAATGTGAAGATGCCGAGGAAATTCTAATTGAATGGATTCATCAATCCCGTGATGCATCAGTGCCATTAAGTGACCCAATCATTCAAGAAAAGGCGCGTGAAATAGCGGGCAGTGCACTAAAACTGCTCCGAAAATATATTTGTATTGCTCCTAGTGGAATATCAATTGATGTTAATAGTTTCTTGAACCGCATTGAAAATGTCATAATTTATAACAGTAGCATACACACACGGCAAACCACAATCAAAGATTTTTTTAATAGGAAATAAGCTCACATTTGCACTATATCTATTTCAGAATCAAGTATCTTTCCTGTAAAATGGTGTCTAAATGTTTCCCCATCATATAAATCATTCCCCGTTTATAGCGCTATCCCGCTTATTACGCTTGTAGGTCACGGTCCCTTGACGAGCGTAATAACGGGGTTTTACTGTATATGCTTTTAACACAAAATTATATTCACCTGTTTAATGTTTTTTCTTTAAGAAACTAATCCAAACACATAAACTAACTTCACAACTGCTCATAGAAATTTTATTTTAAACCATCTCAAAATTGAACTTTTTTTTTTTGGAATATAATTGTTTCCTGAGTGGTAGCTCTGTTCGCAAATCTTTTTCTTATTTCTCCATTATCTTTTCCGAACTCTCCAGCAGCCGGAGAACACGTAAAATTTACGCAGGATGGAGATCGCTTACACAGGAGAGATAAGACCGAAAGATGCAATAAAGAAACAGGCATTAACCGACAAGATATCGGTCCAATCTACATCTTAGCTTCCACACACGAAAAAAAAAAAAAAAATACAATTAGATAAAAGAAAAGAGAAAAAAAAAGTAGCTAAACTTTATCCTTTGATAAAAAGAACAGAGTTAAGAATGCTTTTAAATTAATTTTCAGGTTGAATAAGAAATTTATATCTTGCCTTGATTATCTTCTCCAACTAATCGGAAATTTAAGTAGTTTAAGTAATTGAAAAAAAGTAACACAAGGAAATACCTGTGTTGCATTAACCACACTCGTGTCAATAGTGATAATATAAACAATAATAATAATAAAAAGAAATCTAAAAATCAAATAGTAATAATTATAATGAAAATAAAAATAAAAATCTTTATACTCCAAAATATTATAGGCCTAACTTTTGTAATAACATCAATATATAATAACAAAAAAATGTCATCAGCTTTTTTTTGTAGCCTATATAGATTCGTTTCAACCAAGGGCGTATATAAGGGGGGGGCCGAGGGGGCCCGGGCCCCCCCCCCCGAAATAATGAAGATATGTCCTCCCAACGTTTTTTTTGGTTGAACAGATAGGTTTTCATTGTTTTTTTTTTCTTGGTTGAATAGATTTTTTGGCCCGGGCCCCCCCCGAAATAATAAATAGGTTTCAGCCCTTTTTTTTTTGTTTTTTTTTTGGTTGAACAGATCTTGGGCCCCCCCCGAAAATATATTCTATATACGCCACTGGTTTCAACGCATTAGGACTAATTTTGCTCTCTTGTTGATTTTTATATTTAATTTATATGGACAATACGAATTGTCTTTTAACAAGTCAATGTTACAGTACCTAATATTGCATAATATATTTATTTAATCAATTAATAAAAATAAAAGTCAAGAAATGGTTTATAAAAAAAATATTTAAACTTTCAACTTCCTAAATACTTAATATGTATCGAGTAAATTTATATTCCTAGAAATACTTTTTTAAAATACATAATTAATACAGATTATATGCATATGTATGTAGTCTACTACGGTATTAATGTTATGTAAATTTGACCAGAAAAATATTGATAAATCTTTATTGATTTATCAAGTTGATTTATTTAAATTTTATGTAAAAATGTTAAATAAACTGTTATTTAATCATTTTACTTACAAAGTATTAAAATAAGGAATTATATTAAATAATGAATTTTACATGTAATCATGGACAAAGTATATAATTCCACAAAAGTAACGTATGATTTATAATGTCATTTTTGTAGATTAAATTTCGTTATTTGAGGAGAATTGTCTGGAAAACAACTATGAATTACATAATTTAAAAGTATTGTACTTTTCAGTACTTAAACAAGGTCTAAACAATTCTTTTTTGTAATACACTAAAAATTATCTTTCTTCAAATTTTTAGTCCTATATTTGATTGTAATTGATTTTTTGTATTTATTTAATGTATTTTCGTTGTTAGTTGTTTGTTTCCAATTAACCCACAAAGGCACAAAATTTATTGAAAATGTTTGATATCCACGAACACAAGAGTGTTCATGTGAATTTGAAAAAGGTACAAATAAAACACAAAGCAGATAAAAAAGAAAACCCGAAGATAATTAACATCAGAGAATATGATTGGTATTTTTTAGTGCTTAGGCCTATTAAGTCGCCACATAAATAAGAAAAAAAGAAAGAAAATAAAAAAGAACTGGAAAGGCATGCACCCTACCTCGAGGAGGCGTGCCAAGCTGTTGCATGTCGGGATCCCTTTGTCCGTAGCCCCGCCTGGTGGCCGGAAGGGGGAGTGTGGGATAGGCGGGAACCCGTCGCAGGTGGTGAAGGTGATGAGGAGCTCCCAGTGTGGACGACGACGGTGTTGGAGAAGAAGATGGGAGACAGTAGGATCGGCTGTCCGAGTCACTCATTCGGGCGTTCGGAAACGATCGGATGCAATGAAGGAAGCGGAAATATTAACAACAAAACAAAAGACACACGATAAAACAATGCTGACTACAACGAAAAATTAAAAGCTTAACATTGGTTTTTGGTAGAAAATAATTTTTTTTGTTGATGAAGAAGAATGGTGTTGATAAAAAAGAATATAATTGCATGACAGTTAAAAAAAAAATAAAAAATAGTAATTAACAAATTAAAAAAAGAGGAAAAAAAAAAGAAATATAAAAAATTGCAAAAAAAAAGTGAGAAATATTAAAGAAAACAGATGTTAATTAGTCACAAAAATACCCGGAAGATATAAGAGGGCAAGTTTAACGAAAGTTTGACATTTAAATTAAAAGGTTAAAGTTTAAAGGCGAAGGTCATGCAAATTACTCTTTTTTTTGGTGGTGGGGGGGGATTTTTTTTTTTTTTTTTTTAGAAAAAAAAATACAAATAAACAAAAAGAACGAACTAAAAAGAACCGGAAAGGGTCAGAGTTGACTGATGTCGAGATGAAATCCACACCACTTATCTCTCCAAGTTTTCGAGAGAAAAACAGCGAAAGATGAAGGAAATGACGGAGGCGATGACCGAGATGCTGTGGCTGCCGGGGTTCACCGACGCACGTCACCGGAGAGAGAGAAAGGAAGGGAGAGAGTGGCGCAATTCACTCCCACCAGTCGGCGAGATGTGTGTTGCGCCTCCTTCGCCAAAGAGGGCAAAGAAAGACGCAGGGACCGAGGGCTGTCCCGAAGCTCCTAGGGAGCGAGGACGCAGGGAGCAGCAGCCGGCAGCCGAATCACCCGGGCGCAAATTTAGGGAGCGAGTCGGTAGCGGACCGCGGAAACCATATAACCAGAAGGGCTGGATTTTTATTTATTTATTTAATTTTTTTTCTTTATTTGTTTGTTTATTATTATTTCAGCTTTTTTTTTTTCCTCTCTGCTCGGTCGAAGGGTGGATCTTTCTGCGATAACACCCTCTATCCCTTATTCAGCCTTTGCAGGCGTGCGCGTGCGTCCTATGCACGAACTCCCCACCTTGCCGCGCATCCATCCCGTCACTCCTCGCCTAATGGAAAATTATCATAGAAATAAGAGACGAATCGCAAAGCGGCTTAACGTAAGCCTCGCTCCGAATGGCGACGAGAAGAGGGCCCGGTGCAGCACCAAAAGAAAGGAAAGAAAAAAAAAAACCCAATTACAGTGTCGAGCACTCATAATTAAATCACCCAGAGCCTTTGATGGTCTGCCGATCGCCGCTCAGATAGAACGGAGAGAGATGCCGTAAATTCTCGACTATCTTGTCTTTCTTTCTTTCTGTCCTTCTTGTGGCTTTATTTTTTTTTTTTTAGTCTTAGCTATCAAATGACAGAAAGTTTACAGTATTTGGCGTCAGGAGAAATTGTAGAGATACAGGTTGACTAATAAGTCAGCACCACCTTATTCATTGATAAAAATTACGTAGAACAAAAAGAGATCTGAAGATACAAGTAACATCATCAACGTATCATTCTTAACATCAATCTCACGAAGGATCTTAAGAATTTAATAAATTATTAACTATGATTGCTGTAAATAAGCGTTTCTCAGCTTTTTTTTTTCCCTCTTGTCTTTCAGCATTACTTTTTTGTCAGTAACCATCCAACCCAAAAAAAAAAACCCGGTTTGTATGTAAATAAACAGTTCAGAATTTTTATTGCAAATTCCTATTAAAGAATAATTAGATGAGATATACTTCTATAAAGCCTTCCTACTATAAATGATAGATTTTAAATAATTAATTAATGAACATTTTTTTAAATTTCATAAATCTTCAAAAATAATTTTTTTTTTTTTTTTTTGATCATACAAAAATCTTATAATTAGCAGATAGAACGATCATAATAATACATCATCAATTTTAAGACTATTATTAGCTGATAAACACAAAATAATAATAAAGAAACCTATAAATCAACCTTTCTGCCGGCGAAAAAACAACATTTTTAATTTTTCTGTTCACCCCCCCCTCCCCTTCATAATCATCCAACCATAGAAACCTAGTGTAGTTTGAATGTAAAAATCATAAATTTACCTTAATTTCAGTATTTTGATTTTGAACTCCAAAAATTTCGGAATTGCCTTATAAGAAATGCTGCTATAAATATAGTAAAAGCCAGGGGGGTGGGGGCAAACTTGCTTAGAGTAAGAGTCACATACGATAAACTTCGGATGTTTCAGAGCCACAAGACATGGACAAATGTTACAAACACGTTTTATTCACAATTGCTCTATAATCCTTGCTGATCCTAAATTTTCTTAATCCCTCACTCAAATCGAGCATTAAAATTAGGATTTAAATTCTTAAGTATATTTACTCACATGAACATTAATCTTAGGTTTTAATCCAGTGGATTGTCAGTTTATACCCTGTAAATAATTAAAAAAACTTAAAAAAAAATTATAGTTTTACTTTTTATAGTAATTGTGATGCAAAAAGAAGCTCCGTCACGACATTTCCTAAAGCCGCGCATTTGATGTCAAAGTGATGTCAAAGCGGTTTGGCCACCACTAGTATAAGCTTTGATGTTATTGAATAAAAAATAGTATTTGTTTACAGCGTTGTTACGCATCGGGTAAACATATTAAATTTCTTTAATACCTTTCAGCAGATTTCAAATCTATTTGCTGATCTTGTGGAATTTGTCTTTTTCCAAAGACATTTTCTAGAATATTACGAGAAGACTATGATGACAACACTGGCTCTTTATGCCTAATAGTTAATCGTATAAAAATTCGTAATAATATATCAACTTTTTTTTTTCTATGTCTTCTACACACACACACACACACACACACACACACACACGTTGATTTCGTTAGCTCATTTGGATATTTATTTGCTGATGATGGGCAATTATTCTGAAGCTTTTCAGTATTTCTAATGATTTAAAATTATAAATTTGGAATTTATTTGACTAGGAATAATTATATATTTCTTTTTCTTTTTTTATCTATGACTTTTTGTTATTCACCAAAACAAATAAATAAATAAATAAATAAATAAATAAATAAATAAATCAACTTATATAATTGGCTAAGTTCGTCTGTCTGTCTGTAACTCGATATAATTCAGCTATTAAGATAGATCCAGAGTTCTCAATGGTACCATTGAATCAAGGGTACTCAAATTTGATGAAATATTTTCTCATTCCATGTTGTTTCCATGAAATTTTAACTGAAATTCTAACAAAAAATACGTTCAAAACCAAATAATTTCGTTACCACTGCATCCATTTTAATGAAATTTGGCATACTTACTCAGTTGTTTACGCTGATTTCGAAACTCAAAACCATTTTTGCCATAGAAGCTTCGTTCACAAGTTAGCGCAGTATTTAGATTACATTTACTTTATATTTGATAGTTGATAATAAAATGATTTTTCTGATTTTTTTATGCCTGTCGTCCGACAGGCTTTGCTGCTAGTAAATAAATAAATAAATAATCATCAATCACTTTTGATAATTAAAGTGCAAATGTTTTGATTTTTAGAGCATTTTGAAATTGATGTTCAGGATAACAAGAAAACAGCATCCAACTGAACAGTGCTCTAACTAACCCAAAAGAAAGTTTTTATTTATTTAATTATTTATTTACTTTTTTTTTTATTAGATAATTTTTTTCTGTCTTTATTTCTATTTCACAAAACAATTCTTTTAATCAGAACAAATTTTTTAAATTGGGTTGATTTCATTTCCAACATTATTGGAATTTTGAACCAGAGGAAGCCACTGCTTTGTTCCTAATCATTTTTACTTAGACTCTGTTTCGATTTATAATCACTTTTGTTGTTAGTTTCTTTGTCTATTAAAGTTATCTCAATGTCTAAAAAATTTCTGCAGAAAAACTTGGTAACGTAGGCTCTCTTGTCCAGCAAACTTTTGTTAAATTCGAGTCGTTCATATTCTCGAAAAAAAAAAAAAAAAAAAAAAGGAATTTTTCTGCTTTTTTTTTTTTCTAATCCACCAATTGAGCGATCACGGGTCGTGGAATTATCTGGGATCTGCAATACTGTTAATATAATGGGATGTTTTTGCTTTTGATAGGCCAGGTCCAAAAACTGTGAGTTATTTTAGTTGGTATAGGTAGAGTCAGAATATGGTTTTTACATTCTTTTTTGAAATAGATTGAGTTTTTTTATTAAAGTAATTTATCGTGTAAAGTTAGACGTATATATAAAAACCAAAACTTTGTACGACATCAATTTAATTCAATACATTTAGATAAAATAAAGAAACATGTTACATTCAAGTCCAAATAGCTTTTAATCCGCTGTGACCATTGTCAGAAAAGAACAGATTTAAATTGTATGGTTTCTATAAATCGATAATAAGATCTCGAAAGCTCGGAAATTATTAGGAAATACTGATGCCCGAGTGCACCAAACTTCAATTAACTTTGACGGCTGCATTGTGGACGTAGTAAAATTAGTAGGGAGTGCTGCTCCAGAAAAATTTTAGCCTTTGCTTTAAAATTGTGTTAAAGAAAACAAACATGTATAAAAAGAAATTTATCAAGTTTATAAATAAATTTTCTTTTTTATACATGTTTGTTTTCTTTAACACAATTTTAAAGCAAAGGCTAAAATTTTTCTGCAGCAGCACCCACCACTAATTTTAGCTACATCCACAATGCAACCGTCAAACTTAATTGAAGCTTGGTCCACTTGGGCATAAATATTAAAAGAGTGATAGAAATACTCTTTCATCTACTATTCATTCCAATGTAAAGAAATGAGAATCAAATAAGCATCCTGTGATTCTGGGAAATGTTGGTAAAATTTCTGCAACTAACCAGTGGAAATAACCAAATGTTGATGGAATTTTTTTGTATTTTGAGTTGTTTTTTTTTTTATGCATTTAAAGGAAGATAATTTGAAGAAACATAAAAGAAAAAAAAAAGTTTGAGCAACTAATCGTGAGAGTTGTACCATTTTGAATTATTCTATTTTGTCGAAATAGAAGTTCACAACCTTTAAAATCTTGTGTTACCTCATTCTACAACAATTAAGTTCGATTCTTTGCAAGGACACAGTGACATCCTTATCATTTATCAGTATAACGATTATCACATGTAAAGTCTTGCATTAGAACTACATCCTCATGATAAAATAAAGATACCAGTTTGTGTTAAGATTCACAAGTAAGTTATATCAAATGAATTCTGACTTTGAGACTATAAAGTTCTGAATTTATTTAACAGTGGATGAATCTACTATCTTCTTACAGTAATGAAAACGAACAGTAGAAAGCTATCTTTCAACACGAAATTTGCAGAAATTTGTACTTATAGAACAAGGATTTGCTTATTCTGGTCTTAACAGAAATTTACTTCTGGTGGGTTTCTGCCAACAAGATAAGATATGATACAGTGAAGGGGGTTTGTAGTTTTGAAGCAACTACTAACCTAAAAGCGTTTAGAATAATAATAATAATAATAATAATAATAATAATAATAATAATAATAATAATTGCATGATGCACAATTATGCACAACTCCAGAAGGCTGTGGTACTCAACACAACACGCATAGTTCGGAAATTTATGGACACAACCACACATCCCTGACTGTTCTTCCACATTTTATTTTATCTTTTATTTTTTTCTATTCACTTGGCAGTATGTGCTTTGTCCTTGACCCGCCATGTTGTTTTTGCTGGGGAAACCCAAGGTTTGAAACATACAAATTAAATAATAATAATAAAATTAATAATAATAATTCTAAAAGCAAAATTAACAAATCAAGTTTTCAAATCTTGTATATTTCTCTACAACATGTTAAAAAATAAAACTGTTATCACACAGTTCTTTTTTAGCATCCTTTGTAATAACCGTTTTATTTTAAAGTTTTGTAAAATGGAGACTGAAGAAGCAATCTTTGCGAAATATCGTAGTTATGATATTTTTATTTGAAGTAAATATGATTTTATACAAAGATACGTCGAACATCCAGTGCTGTTTGTGAATGTGAAGGACAATTCGAAAGGCAGAGAGGGAAAGATTATGAACTTGTGAAATGACGTTTGCATTGTAAAACAAAGAATGATTTATTTTTACTTTCAGCAGAATAAAAAAAAATGGACAAGCGACTAGTTCTACAAGAAATACAGTTTTACAAGCGTGTTTCTATCGAAGCATAAGGACAGATATCTTTTTTACGCTTTCAGTTTTTAGTTTAGTTAGATAAATGCAAAAACTGGTTTCATACTGTACACGAAACTGTAGCGACCCCGTATGTGTGACAGGAAGTGACTACAGACTAGAACTCGTATTTTTCCACACTACAAATCATCAGAGTTCCAATAAGATGTCACTCATGTCTGTCCGATTTCTAGTTTGAGCTGTAGAGGTGGCGACATGTTTCATATTCGGCCTCCTCCAGTTCCTGTGAAGACCGGAAGTCGTAATATATATAAACCGAATCGCTAAATAAAAAGTTGTATTTCCCCTGCTTAATTAATTCTGCAATTTTCTTCTTGAGTTTATTCATCAATTGAAATTGTTAGAACTACCCAGTGAATAATTCTGATTGAAGCAATGGGGCTTCAGTCTGTATACTTTGAAATACAGGAACACTATCCATAAGGGTCCGTAGATTCTCCAACAAGTACATGGAAAATAAGAATATATACGATCTTATGGACTGTGGTCCTACTGTTCTCTGCTAAGGAGAGTTAATGTGGATTTTATGATTAAGAAACTTATTTTGTAGATTAACATCGTTACTCCCTCTAATGCTATAGTGGGATTAGTTTTAAGATATGAATTGGAGTTCCTCTAAAAAAAAAAAAAACAAAACTGCAGGATTTACGGAGATCTGAAGAAAATAGATCAAGCAAAGAATATGAAGGAAAAGTATAGAAATTCAAAGAATGCCTTCGGTCGTACGAACTCCCAGAGATGTCTGTAAAGGTAACAACATTCTCCAGTCGACGTTCTGAGAAATCTTTGGACGACATCTCTGCTTTAGTTTTAGCACACAAATCCTGCAGTGATTATCAATTGAAAAATTGATTGATCAACTGAACGAAGATAACATAATTCTATGATTTTGTAATACATTAATGGTGTTAGATCTAAGCAGGATATCCTATGTTAGGGCCGAATTGGAAGTGTATATAACAGAAATTGAAGTAATTTCATTGACTTTAGCAAAAAATGTAAAGTTTTAATTTATAATACATATAAATCCCAAGGGAACTCTACGAAAGAAACAACAAATCTTGCACTGAAATAACATTAATTCCAGCATTTTATATAGGACGAATTTAGTGAGTGTTACAGAAACCGAATGAAAATAAACCGTACGTAGATATAATGACATTCTTGGATGAAATATTTTGGCTGTCTATTCAAAATCTATTTGACTATTTATATATTCTTTATATTTAAAGGAAAGTAATATACCAGTCTATTTTCAATTAGAGAATACTCTGTTGATTTACAAATACATACTATTAAACTAATTATTAAGAAAGTGGGCGAACTATTATTGGTTTTAAAAACAAACAAAAAAAATTAAGCCTAGCATATACTTAAATTTTGAATGATAAAATTTCACTTTTTAAATGCTACAATTAATCTTTTGCCAACTAAACGTTAACAATAGAATTTAAGTTAGAGAGGTTGATTTATTTTTTTATAATTATTTGACTGATTAGCTTCTAAAAAGAGATGTTTTCTCACATTTTGCTAAGTATGATTAATCAACCAGCAAATACATATTAAGGAGATCGAAAAAAAAAAAAAATGAAAATAACGTTCTATTAACCTCTAAACTGTATCTCAGATGCAGGGAAGTGCTCTTTTGAAATCAGTATGATATTGCAAGATATTAGGGTTTCGAGGGAAAAAAAAAAGATTTAAAAGAAAAAAAGTTTTAAAATGCAATTTTAAGTTGAAAGACTTGTGTCCACCCGTCAACTCGTAACCTAGAAAGAAATTTAAGAGATAGCTGTAGGTCTTCCAAGTGAAACTATTTTTTTCGGTTTGATTATCAGCTCTAATAATACTTTTTACTCCTGTTTCGACATTAATTGATTCGCCGAGTTTGACTACAGCGTATGCATATTTAAACTTAATTCTATTAGATTTATTAGTTTCAGAAATTGGATTTGCTTGGGATATTTTTCTTGTTTGTTTCTGTTTTGATTTTGATTATGTTTAAAGCGTGATTAGGTTTTCTTTTTATTGATTTTTGATAAGTATTGGATCAAGAGAGGGTTAAAAAAAATATATATAGTGCCAAAATGCAATCGCTGTAATTCAAAAACTATAGGCCGACACATCGTTCTTGATGATCATGTTTGCGCGAGATTTTCGAAAATTACGAGATTTGGCCATTAGCCTCTTCAGCAGATCTCAAGGAATGTAGAATTTTGAATGTCTGTCACTAGGAAATTGCTACCTGTCGCTGCAGCTACTCTGTCTTGAACTCTTACTAAAGGAATGAGAGGTCCTCCATTTATTAATTCTCTACGAAAATAATCTTCAACTTGCAATATAATTTTTTGAGCGCTGCTTTGAATAGCAATGTTTCTCGCTATTTTGTGAGAAGACATGGATAGAGGCTATTCTCGCGTCAGTCACGTGAAATCGCGAAAATTCGGGATCATCAAGAACAATGTGTCGGCCTATACATATCCAGCAAGCTGAAATTTTAGAGTTAAAAGTACGGTTTTACAGGGACGATTCCAATTGATTTTGATTGAAATTAGGCCCGTAAGTAAGGAGTTACAGGCCAATAATATAAAAAAAAAAAACAACTGCAATACAGTGAAGAAACAACTTTTTTCTTTTATTTTCTTAACAAACAATTGTT
Organism: Thereuonema tuberculata; assembly: GCA_023159025.1. Taxonomy (NCBI): domain Eukaryota; kingdom Metazoa; phylum Arthropoda; class Chilopoda; order Scutigeromorpha; family Scutigeridae; genus Thereuonema; species Thereuonema tuberculata. Next base: position 16,637,580 of record JAFIDM010006943.1, on the reverse strand, counting down.
TTATTAGCGCTTGACACACTTTACCATGCGGTAGTTCTAAAGTTGGCACACCAACTACGATAACTACAATATATTTTGTTTTTATTTTGCATTCGAATCAATATTATCATGCATTTTTTTTTTCATATTTTCTGATATCCTTTAATACTACATTGCCTTAAATTTAACATAATCTGCACCATATTTATTCTGTTCTCTATAGAAACTGAGTATCAACATAAAACCGCTTCCACTGTTGATATATTTACATTTATTTACCTATTCATGATATTTAAAACTATCAAAATGGATAATTCCTACTTCAGAGCAGATTTCAATACACTCTTCCATTATGTTAACAGTAAAATATTTATTAAATCAACCAATGCTTCACTCATTAAATAATTTGTACAAAATCAATATTGACAGTTAAGCTATTTACTATTAGCAGATTAGTCATTAATTTGATGTTAACCAGTTCCCGCGGAAATTAATCTGATTTTCGGTGGATTGATTCAACCAAATTCAGGATATAGCGTTTTTAAAGCTGTAATCCTTCCAAGTGATTTTCAAGTCTTTTTGTCTCAAATCCACTCTTAACTAACATCATTTTCTTTAAATGTGCATCATTGTCTGTTGTTTAACCATTTTCTTCCAATTTTTTCTGCTCTTTCTGTCTTCTTAACTTAAAACAGAACGAAACTTCATTAAGTACGCGTTGAGCACAGAGCACGTGGACCTTATCTGTAGTCTTTAAGGCTGTAGAACATTCATCTAAATTCAAATTTTAAATTCACAAGAGTTTCTTATGCAGGAGGACTCCTGTTAACGCCGCAGTAAAAGTAAACACTTTTCCAACGTCCGTATAATCTAAGCAGATAAAGTGCTTCTTAAAATTCCTTTGCAATGAGATCTTGCCTTCATTATGGCTAAGAGTTACTTACCTATAAAAAAAAAAACAATTCTTTTATCAAAAGAATTCTTGGTCCTTAATTTTAATTACTCTTAAAGATAATTATTTATTTTCTGAAACTTCATTCGCTACAAAATTAAAACTTAATCTTTAATATCATCAACACTTTCAATTACACAGTTTCTCAGTTTTAGTTGACCTTGTTCCTTTTCAAACAAATTCTTCATCTTTTTTGTTTGTTTTTGAAAATGCTTTGGGATATTCCATTTATAGGCATACCAAGAATACATAAAATTTCTAAGCTTATATTTTGCAGCCTTAGCGAATACCTAATTCAACGGCCATTTTGGATTTTCATTGTTTTCGTAAGTGAACACAAACGTATTCTAGACAAACATTAGGCTTACTTTAAGCTGAAAACGAGCCATTGGAACTTTTGAAAGCTTTTCTCAGCCCTTCTAATTCTCTCCTGTGTAAAATACTAAATACTAATTTTGCAGAAATTTAGGCCTAACTAGAATGCCTAATTTTGTGTAGGCAGACTTGTGCTGATTGTTTAACAACTATAAACTACCAGTAATGCCAAAACTACCACAACATGAAAGAATTTAGAAGCGAATTGCTTTCCATATATTCATCTTTTGGTTTCGAAATTAGTTCGGATATTTTTGAAGTTAACCTTTTAAAGAGAAATATCACTTTTTGTTTTTCAGGAAGTAGTTGAAAGAGATTTAATAATTTCGACATTGAATAAGAATTTTTCAGAATCTCTACTTTCAGGACTGTGGTATCTGGAATTTGTTCTGTTGACCTTTCACAGATCTACCCAGCCGTTTTTTAATACTAATGTATAATACTAATGTATATGCCCATCACAAATGATAGGATAATAATGCAACTTATCGGATGTTATAGCAAGAATTTTTCGCGAAAATGCAGCGAAAAATTTTGCAACCGTGAAAAATGGCGGGATAGTAACAGAAATCAAGAAAAGGTATTAGGGTGAAACGGATTTTTTATAGCTGATCAGAAGTACGCATAAATTAACAAAAAGAAAAGAGCCGGGACATAATCTCATCTCTCAGTAAATCTCAACTATCTCACTATGATTTACAATGCTATAGGTCTTTACATTTTAGATAAATGAAGCCAAAATCAATTTTCTTATAGAACTAACTTTATATATTCCAGTTGTAAGAGAAACGGAAGGATCGACGAAAGAATACAACAGACAGATCATAATATGAAAGTTTGTTCATTAGTATTGATAGCAGCACTTAACAAAAGCAAGGCCAACTGAAATAAGACTAGGAGCGCTTATACCAAGAGCCTTTTAAGCAAGTTGTAGAAATTACTGTATTATTAGTTTAATTGAAGAAAATAGAAACTTAATAATAAACTATTACTTATTACTATATAAATTAAGGTTTTACGTGTACTGTTCATAATTATTAAATCAATATCAAAGCCTGTACACCTGAATAATTTACTAACTTGTTTAATACAATAAAGATACACACGACCAAGGTTTCAGTTACTTATGAACCGTAACTATTTTCAAGTGATTAATACAAAAGAAAAGTCGGTTTTTACAACGATTATACAAAACAATAAACCAATGAAACAGAATGTGGTTCTTGCGTCCCTGTAGCGGGGTGCTGACATCTCATTAGCATACATCATGGAAGCTTGGGGAACCTTGTGGACAGAATTTGAACTAAAGATGTAAACAGTTCCACGTGTTGATTCTTGACATTAAGCTTTTCGGATCCAGCAGAAAAGGAATTCAATCTCCAATGGAACTCTGAAATTAAAAATAACAAATAAAAAGAGTAAAATTAAAGATATGTAAAAATCCTGTTATATTAAAGGTGATTGCTGTCCTCACTGCCGCAAGCTTGATGTTGCAACCAATAAAACGTCTGACTTCACGCCTTTGGACCCCATCTTTGAGTTCTCGGAAAACCAACATGGCAATCAAGAATGAGGCTATTCCAATATAAATTAAGGTTTTACGTGTACTGTTCATAATTATTAAATCAATATCAAAGCCTGGTAACCTGAATAATTTACTAATTTGTTTAATACAATAAAGATACAATATTACTTATTACTGTTTAATTGGAAGCAGATCTCTTCATTTTACTATACACGGCAGCAGATTAGTAACAATGTGATTTACAGCTGTGTAAAATGAGATCATCAAAGAAACTCCTTTGTCCAAGAGCTGTAATATTGACATTACAGCGTCATACCAATCGTGACAGTTTTTCTTGTACTCTGAATGTGTTTAAAAGTTTTACAGCACAATAATTAAAAGCTTTTCAGTGAAAAATGAAGATAGCTTAACGTTGGGTTGTAGAACTTATTTATATTTCAGAAATAGTTGCTCAAATCTCGGAAGTGTTCCACATTTTTCTAAAACTTTGTTTTTTTGTAATTTTAGTTACGAGTTTGATCTGCTCAGACATTGCCGTCTATATATACATTCTTTTAGTATGTTCTTAATAAAAACATGGCTATATAAAAATTTCAAAAGATTATTAAAATTTTTGTAACATAATTAAATTTGACCACAGTAGATTTTATAGATATACACTGTATTTACATTATTGGGTTTTGTAATATTCGAAGTTTAGACCTAATACTTCAAGCTATGAATTTTCAGATTTGTCAATTCAACCATGTTATCTAAATTTCAGTAAATTAGAATTTTGTAAGGAAATAATTTTGTATTTTTAGCATAGAAGAACAAAATTGTTAATGTAACTGAGGAAACAATTACATATAAGTCAGATCAGGATTTATATGTTTTAGGTATATAATATAAACCTTGCATTTTTACATTATTATGAATCACAATCTACTTTAGCAAATTTAATGAAGGAATGTTAAATAATGTTATTTATTATGTAGCATTTACACAAAATTGTATTCGAAACCATCAGCTAATATCGATTTTCATGAGACGTAGCCCTTTCATGATTTAATTGAATTTCTGTGAAAGAAATTATACGAATGCTGTGTATTAACGTGTATGGAAATATCGAACTTAAAATGTAGATGAGAACACACGCTGAAATTACGAAAGTTAAAATTTAAAACATTAAAAGGTTACATGTTTCTGACAGCATTTCCACCGCTCATCATCGGGCCTGGATTCATCGCACATGATGAGCCGTGGAAGTACTGCTCGAAACAAATAAACGTCTAACATTTTAATTTTAAAATATTGTTTATATTTTATGTTAAATTGTATTAAATTACAAATTGTATAATAAAAGCAATAAAATTATTTTAATAAATTTTTCAAAATTAAATAAAATGTTGCATGTTATTATTATTTAGCCGATTTTCGTTATGTTTAACAAAGAAAGTAATTTTTTTTTTTAATTTTTTTATCTTCAATTGCATTTTTAGATTGATAAAAATTTTCTTCCCATTATTATGATTTAAAGAATCACGGTTTAGAATTAGGTTTTGGAAATAAAAGCATATTTAAGAGCACAAATAAGAATTTTTAAGTTTAGGGATCTTTTTCGGAGAAAGTACAGTATTAGGAATTTTGTTTGATTTGAAAGGATAACGGAAAATTATCATCATATTTTTTTTTGGTTATATGGACTAGTTTTATTTTTAATTTTTTTAAGTATATCTACTATTTTTACGTTCCTGGTCCTCATTGTAATTCAATATTAATCCCTCTTATTTGAAATACACTTTAGTTTTTGCTTCGTTAATTCAAAATACTTTCTATCTAACAAGTGCTGTTCCATTTACAATTTCAGCTTTCTGTTCTACCATAATTTATCTTAAGGATTTGATTTTTCTTGTTTCCTTATCTTTTTCTTCTACTGAAGTTTGCCTATCGTGATGGTGGACTCTTGTCAGCTGTAGACTCATGAAGTGGAGTGCCATTTATCCTTTGTGAGCTCTGTTAGGACCCGTAAATCCCTTGTGGAGGAACTGTTACCCAATGCATGATCAAAGTAGACCACTTTTTTTTTCCTCTCTTTCTTTTACGGTCTTTTCACGTTCCCCGCAGGAGGGCGCCCATCTCCTGATCGACACTTACTAAATGGTGTAATTGGCTTCCAAACTAATATCTTACCTTAGCTTGGACAATGCGGTCTTACAGCTATTATTGAGACTCGTGGTGACTAAGTAATTTTTCCTTAAGTAATTCTTCCATTTCCTAAGTAATTTTTGCCAAAATAAATAATCCTTTTTGATTGCAGGGAATGAGAGCGTGACAGTCAAATGAATAATGCTAAAACTAATAAAAAAAAGAATAATAATAAATAAATAGATAAATAAGTAAATAAATAAATATAGATAGAACAGCAATGTTTTAAGCATTTTCATTTCAGGAGCCTTGCAGTTTCTGTAATTATGGATTTTTAGTGCTTTTTATTTAATTGCAACAGAATAGGAGCTTTTGCTTTATAACTTATAATACAACGATAATGCTTCAACAAACTTTTATAAATCGCATTTCACTTCTATAAAACTTTTATAAATCGCAGTTCACTTCTACAAAAACTTTTATAAATCGCATTTCACTTCTGCAAAAACTTTTATAAATCGCAGTTCACTCTGCTATACAAAATTTTATAAATCGCATTTCACTTCTATATAAACTTCTATAAATCGCAGTTC
>JAFIDM010006943.1:16541808-16580891 GCA_023159025.1 Thereuonema tuberculata | reverse complement strand
GGCAAAAATTTAAGTTGAAGTCACCGTCACACCTGGCAGTGACCTCCGAAATTAAAGAAACAACAATAATAAATGTTTTGCCGCTAAGCAACAACAAAAAACCTTATCCCATAACTCAAGGGCTTAAAGACTTTTTAAAACAAGGAAAATAAATTTCAAACATGGTTATTTAACCAAAAAACGTAAATTTAACGTGATGGAATTTCATTAGAAAAAAAGAAAGTAAACAAGAAAGTATTATTTATGTTGGAAATTCCTGGAAATGTTGATCTTGTGTAGATTTTAATTCATTTACATGTATATAAATATTTTGTACTGTTCCTTTGTTTTATATAATTTATATTTTAATTTCCTTAATGACAGATTCTTATGATTTTTCCATTCACTTAAAAAAATATTAATTGAGCAAATGCTATATTCTTAGTAATAAGAATATATTAATATTCTAGAAGAATTTATCAAACTAAAGCTGGCCAAACACGTGTCAATTTTCTTCAGTATTGACGGTCGATATTGATTAAAATTTATATTGACAGTTGATATCATGCGCGAACACAGTTTTTTCTAATCGAGTATTGACCTGTTACGGCGCTTCGTCCTTCGCATACAGTTTATTTGCCTTATAAACACACCACACGTGCAGAGCATAGCTGCACTGGGGACAATATTCCCATCGATTGTACGACATCGGTTTTATACAATTTATTGCGAATAAAATGGGAGCTATTCCGGTGTGCTTACTTGCGTTTAAGCTTAACTTGTTACGAACGTACAGAATCGCTCTAGTATTAAACGCCTTACCTCTGTAGAAATCAATGTGGAGTCTTTCATGATCAATTGACCAAATGTTGTTGTTTGAATTATCTTTTTTTGGCCGACCCATTTTGATGATTTTACGCCTTCTATCTCAAAAAAAGTGCTCGGTGTGCGTTTCCTATCTTCAAAGCGGCGCCTTGCACGTCACCATTGTCACGTGATTTCATCCGTTCATGTGATTCGCTCGCGCACCATCAATACTTCTCGTCAACTGAAGTTGATCCTTGTTTTCCATCAATATCAATTTTCTTGAAATGATCAATATTGGTCAATATTGATCATTTTTATTGATGGAAATGGTTGATATCAATAAAATTGACCATCAATACTGAAGAAAATTGACACGTGTTCGGCCAGCATAAAACAATAAAAAACATTTTCATTATCGATACAGTATTTTTTTTAAGTGGGTTGGTAGTCAAGTGGTAAAGTGCTAGTCTGCGGCCTGCAGGAGCTGAGTTCATTGTCAGCGGAGGTTGCGGATTTTTGCAAGCCAAATTCTCCTCCAGACGAATCCGAAGGACCACTCAGCCCTCTGTTGAATGGGTACCGGGTTTCTTTCCCGGAGGTTAAAAATAGGCGAGCCGGGAAACGCCGGGAACCTTACCAATTTTATAAAATTATTTATCTTCTATAATCCTACTGCTAAAATGAGTTTCTGTATGTCATATCGGTCCTTTGCTATTGGAGAGTGGCTTTTGAGTGAACCAATCACAAGCTCTCGCCATCGGGTGCAATGTGATCTATGGCAGTCCGAACCTCACAAATACGCATAAATGGAGCTTTTTTTGTCTTAAAATATTTCTCCTAAAATTGACAAAAATAAGGGGAAGATGGGCTTTCTTGGAGTCTCAAAAATGCGTTCTCATGATTATTTATTATTTTTTTGGGTCTTTTCTCAAAGAAAAAAAAAAAACCAAGATAAACACCTGCTTGGTCGTAACTAATTTCAATGCTAAAACCATAGCAACGGACCATATCAACAGTTTCTTTGAACTGTGATGTAGGTTGTGACAACACCACTTAAACGGTCCATAAAGCTACGCGAATACCATCCAACTAGTTGGCCGATATGGTCGGGTGCGAACACCATCCAACTGCCAACTCAAGTCGGGCGAACATTCAATTCCGGACAATGAAGATTGCAAATACGTCACGTGTGATGTCCCAAACCTAATATATGATACATTGATTTTCAACATATGATAAATATTTTTTCAAAATTAATAGCCGAAATGGAATCGAAGTAAATTGTAATATTGTTACCGATGGTTTAGGCCGACTTCCCTCCTAAGGAGTAGGAGGGAGCGACTCGTCCCACCCGGCTTCCATATAGTGAGTTGACTCTTCCAGAATCGAAAGAGAGGCGCTAAACGGCCTTAAATAGGGATGCAGATTCAGACCAAGCAGACAGCTCGGGTCAGGAGCCCAAAGGAGAGTTCGGTCCGGAGCAGGAGCCCAAAGAAGAAGTCAGTCGGCGGCATCCAGCCACTCGGTGTTCTAGAGAAGCAGCGAGTTAGTCTTGTGGCATGTAGCCACCCAGCAGTCTCCAAGTTAGGAGAAAATAGAAGCAGAGGATTTAGCGCCAGTTAGCCACACATAGAAGCTCACCAACCAGGAGAGCCTTATTAAAATCAGCCGTACAGAACGCACCTGATCTCGGTAGAAGCAAGAGCGTTCTCGGTCTAGCCAGGACGTCTTCGGAGAAGGCAGAGGACAGCCGTGCAAGTCGCACTTGATCCCGATAGAACAAATACTATCCGTTCGGAAGGGGGCAGAATCGCCTCCGTTACGAATGGAGCAGCAGCAAAAAATAATAGAACTTAGTGCTAGGTCATGTACCCCGTTTCGCAAGAACCCCTAAGCTACTGAAATTTTTGGAAGACGGATGCGGATTGTGTAGCATTTTTGGACTTTAGAACTTTGATCAAAAATACAGGCAGCAATATTTCGATGCAAGAGGAACGAGCGACCAACAGCCAATAATAAGCCTTGTTTCCCTGGCAACAATAACATCACGTCTTCCCCTATTGTGTCGTCACTTCTTCACTACCGAGCGAGCGGCTATCCCATAATTCCATGCGTTTCTTGCATGCTATGGAAAATCCGAAAAAATTGAGGTTTTAAAAACACTGATAAATTCTGTCTGATAAAATCATGCATTTCAGTATAAACTTTATTTCTGTGACAGACAATCGCAATACTCTGATATTCATTGTACCTGAGACGGGGAAAAAATGCGACGCCATGTCTTCAAATGGGCGTGACGTCACGACTGACATGTTCCAACGCTGCACTGTGATTGGGTAATTTCCCACCAACTAAAATTGGTGGAAAATCGGTACCAACCGTGCTCAAAACGCGCTCTAACAACTCGCCAACTTGACAGCTAGTTGGATGGTATTCGCGGGGCATTAGAGTGAAGGATTGAAAAACGTTACTGGTGACATCATAGATTGCTTTCCTGAATGTTCTCAATTGACTGCACTGAAAACCATCAAAAATCTATTATTGTAATAAGATCATCATCATTCGGTAGGAAACAATCTTTATACTGAAGTATAGTAATTTACGCATCAAAATACACTAGAAAACATTTTGAAGAAGGAGTTTTGAGCGATAATATGCCTGTTTCTATCCTGAATCAAACAACGTTTCTACTTGAAGTATTAAAACTGAAATATTTTTAAAGTTTTGAATTTGATAATTATTATTGAAGCCTTAATATGACTTGTAATAATATAACATTTAAAATTCACATACAGAAATTTAGCAAGATCCATCATGAGATATTTTCTTTTTGAATTTCTTCCATTTGTTAGGATTAATTCTTCAAATTCTTTACTAATGACCTGTAGGCGATCCCAGAATTCTAAGCGAACACAGCCGATGCTGTGAAATTTTCAAAAAATCTTATTTTTAACTACTCTTATGAATAAATTTGACGCATAAAGTTTAATTATTTAAGTATAAACTTTATTTCTTTTCAAAAGATAATCTCAATACTGTAGTAATAACTTTGTTCAGATGAAGTGAAGGGAAATTTCTTAGCTGACTGTACGAATGGGAATGACGTCACGAAAGACGTGTTCCAACGCTGCACTCTCATTGGTTGTGATCTTTGTCGTGACTGAGTGAAGTAGAGAGAATATTCTTTCGATCAGAATGGCCAGCAGCCATCTACTGTGTTCGCAATTGTTGCTAAAGAAATGTTCCGGTCTCTGTTTCTTTTCAAATATTCTCTTGTAAGAAATAACATTTTAGAATTTATACTATACAGAAAAAAATAACGATACAAAAAAAAAAAAAATATTCAATATAGGGAAAATACTTTAGATCTTTCTTTCGAGGCGAATGCTTAATATACTGCATAAATAATCATTCGAATTTGTATATTTAATTATATTACTGCCTTTTGTCGTTTACTCAATTTTGTTAATTTAATTTATGGAAAGGAATATAACTTTCCCCTTCGCATTGCATCCCAAAATGGAAAAATTTAGGATTTTAGACTTTTTTTTATTTTAAAAATACATCATTTTGTTGTAACTACACCGATCTGGAAAAGGTCAGGGCTGTTATTTTGGTTAAAGACCAGGAGAACCCACATGATTTTTATTTTCAATAAAAGCGAAATATATTGACAATATAATTGTTAAGAGTTTTTTTTTACAGTTTTTATTGTGAAATTATATAAAGTAAATATATACAAATTCAAAAACTAGAGCAACTTTAACTTTCCTTTATTACACAAAGACTTCGATCCAACTGTAATGACATCCATACTTACTTCTTTTTGAGACAGAAAACAACCTTTTGGAAACTAAAACAACTTGATCCTCGTTGTTGTTCTACACTGAGTCAATAGCGTCTTGATAGAGAAATAATTGTCCAATGTGAAACTCCATGTGTCCAGTTGCATTCACTAACCCTATAGAAAAACGACTATGAACCCTATCTACAGCTTTTCTTACTCCCACTACATCAGGTTCATCTACAGACTGAAAGAAAATCACCATTACCTTTTTTTATTAGGCAGAGTCTTGACTTATTAGGACTCTTCATCTTCTAACATCAGAAATGCTGCAACTAATAGTTCCTCGGCGTTTTGCAACATTTTAATAGTTGTATCACCTTAATTAAGAAAAGAAAAACCATTAGCATTGCACTAAAGCTGTATTCAGTATTTATGAAAGCCATACGAGAATAATATCTCTAATAATGAGAAAAAAAGTTAATTCTTCAAAGACGAAATTCAATCTGTCTGCTATTAATGATTTTTTCTTTTCTTTTCGGGCACCTTTGGAGTTCTCCGTATCACAGATTAAGAAGCGCTGATTTAAGCCACTGCCAGACCTCTAAAAAGTATTTTTATTTTATTTATTCTAAAAGTATTAACAATACTTTGTAATTGGACTTAATAAAAAAAATATTAATTAAATACGAGAATTTTTTTATTTTAAGCTCACATTGAATTAGTTGGCAATAAATATCTTTTTGTTTTTTAAATTATAAACAGGGAGATAACGTTGAAAGTACTGAAGTTGCTACCCCAACTATCATTTTTGTTTCTTCTTTTTTTTTTTTAATTTTTATATTTTCTGTATGGAATCTGTTTTGTAAAAGTTTTCAAAATAATAGGACTTAAAGGAGATAAAAGAAAAAAAAAAAGAAAAATGGATATTAGAAGCAAAGATTCACTTGGGTTCCTAAATAAGACGGAACGTTCTTTGCACGTAAGAGGATCTGATACCAATATAAGTAAAGTATTAAGAAAAGGAAAGAAAAAGTGGCAGAGAAAGACGAAGAACGTATAGAGAGAAGTGGTGACAAAGGAAATGAAGGTATACGAAAAATAGCTATCATAACAAAGGAAAGTTACAGACATCGACAGCAAAGTAAAGAGGAATGGAATAGATATTGAAAGAGACGAAAGATAGTAGGAGATATCACAAGAATACAAAAGAAAAAACAGGAACACACTTCATGAGTAGAAGATTATAAAAGAAGAAGCAAAGATACTTGAGATAGATGTAAAGAAAGCAAATCTTTGAGCTAAATAAGAAAGTAAGAAGTAGTAGGTGGGTGAATCTACAGAAAACCTGCAATTTCAGTTTAAAATTTTTGAGATTTTAAATTACAAGATTTCCTTTTCAAAAAAATTGAGATGATTGCTTTTGACATTCTTACATCCATGATATATGTGGTTCAGGTCGACGCATTTTGGTTATTTAAAAAAAAAAAAAAAAAAAATGATGGTAGGCTATGTCCACAGAAGTGACTTGTGTTAATAATGATGTCGAATTTTAATATAAATTATATTCGAAATAGTGAATTTACATGGAAAAAACTATGAAATAAATAAATAGAAGCAATAATTTATGAATTAAAATAACTTTTTATCAAAAGAGGAAATCATGTACAATAAAAATGAATCAGACTGTCAATCTTAAACGTCTATAAAAATGTAAATATATAATTACATATATCATATATTATATTATATATATTTATATTTAATTATAAATATCCTTATTGGCATTTAACAAAGACTGGAAATGAAAGACAAGTCTTCGTGAAAAACATAATACAGTGAAACCTGCTAAGTTGACCACCCAGTGGTTCCACGTTTTCGTGGTCAACTTAGACAGGTGGTCAACTTACCAAGGGTACAACACTTACTTTTTGATTTGCATATTTTCTCATCTACATACTACTACTATACATATACGTAGTATAGTACTACAAAATTAAACAAAATATGAAATCAAAATGATACAAAATAGGAATAATATTGCTTATTAGGGTTAAACATTAATTATACATATATAATAATTATTTGATATTGTCGTAGTTACTACTACTGTACGTACTATAGTAGTAAGTTGAACTGAAACAAGTTAATTTAATTATGAAACTCAATTTATTATTACAATAATACATTTTCCTTGGGTATAATAAAGTTAGTGTACGTAGTAAGGATTTTGTACTTCACTCATACTGTATTTGTACTTTCCCCTAGTTGTCGGCGAAATTCAAAGTAGTTTCGTCTGTGGAATGGACGTTAAAACGCTCCTTAACAATTCTTTCTTTAGAAAATTAGAAAAAAAAATGCAGTATAAAAGTTGTTAGAAAGACACAGAAAACATGCTGGAAGTGGTCAACTTACAAAGGTTTTGAGCTATGCTTTGTGACAAATTCTACCTAATTACCTGGTCAACATACAAATTAGACAGGTGGTCAACTTATAAAGGGTTCACTCAATGTTAAAGTAATTAAGCCATTCCGTTCCTGGTCAATTAGGTCAACTTAGACAGGTGGTCAACTTATAAAGGTGGTCAACTTGACAGGTTTCACTGGATCCGCTATTGTTGATGATTCTCACTTCCATGGACCCCAAATGTCCACGGAAGTGATGTCCACGGAAGTGACGAATACTTATGTTTCTTGACTCATGTGCTCTTCATTTTGAGGTTAGGAATATGTGTCATTCAGAAAATTAAGTTTACCATATTTCAATTATCATGCCTAGAAATAATCATTTTTCCATAGAAAAATTAGGTTCTAAACAAGAACACAGAAGTGATGGGATGAGCTGTGCAAATTACGAAAAATGAATAAAATGGTAATATTTTCCTGACAAATGTGCGACTCAGACGAATAAAATCACTTCCCAATCCCAAATCACCATGTAAACTTTTGTTTTTAAGTATAATGAAGACAACTAGCGCATCGGGTGGATTTTTTAGAAAGTTTAGGAATGTCCACAAAAGCGATGGCTAAACCTTGTGACAAGACTTGAGGTTGCAAAAAAATTTTACTGATAATTCGAAAAAAAATTTCACTCAATATTATGTTAAATTTATGTATTTTCTGATTTCATAATATATATTATTTGAAAAATATTAAAAAATAAAGCAGTTTGGAGCTTTAGAAGCTATCCAACTGTAGCTTGTGACAGTCCACGGAAGTGACGAATCACCTTTTGTGGACAACTTTTTTTTTGGAAATTCCATAAAATTAAAAAAAAAAAAATTATACTAAACTATAGTATATTTTGTACTTCAATGTGTGATTTTGAAAAATGACAAATATTTTCAATCATTTTCAATTTATTGCTCTGTGACACGAATTACAGGTTTTCTGTAGATTCACCCAGGTATTAGTTCAGTACAAAAACTTAAGATTTTGAATACGGTACTTAACAATTTTTGTAAAGAGAATCCGTTATTCGCAGTTATAGGTGTTCAATTTTCGTATGGTAAGACAAAACTAAGTTAAATTGATAGAAGAATCTAAACCAGGGGTGGGCAGACTTTTGTAAGATAAGGGCTACCTCAAATATACTCCAAGTGGAGCGGTCATCTTAAGACTAACAAAAAAACGCCAGCCTTGATTTTTGGGTGCGTAGTGATTTTTGCTCCATAAATCGGAATCTCCAAATCGACAACTAAAAAAAACAAAATAAAAAAAAAAAAATAACATCTTCAGACTTTTGAAATCTCACATGAGCTCACCCTAAAATGCAGACGCGGTCCACTGATGGACCGCGATCGACGTTTTGCCCACCCCTGATCTAAACTAAGAACTAACTTTCAGCTTTTGTTATTGATATGTAGTCCTGACTATCATTGTTTCTGATTGAGATTCATGAAAGAGAGATTTTTATAAAAAACCGATGCCTGTGTATTGTTATTTCCTTGTCTCCTATGCTCCGGGTCCTTCCGTTAATATACATCAAATGTAGATTCACTTACGTCGTTTTTTGAACAGTATCTTTCTCTTGGATGTTGTTCTCCGTCTGTATTTAAATTCCTAATTAAATACTGTTTGTGAAATGCACGTAAGATACATACAATGACTATCAAAACATTGTATGTTTGTATGGCATATTGTATGGCAGTAATAAGTTTGGACTAAATATTTAATAAAACAATAGTTTTTAAAAAGCTGTACAGCCATTACTGCTTACTACACAGCATTGTAAATTATAGTACTAGGAATTCACACAAATTCGTAAGTTTTTAGGACCTAAAACGAATCTCCCACGTAATATCTTAGTTCAATGAGGAAATAAATGTCTGGTAGGCCTATACGCTGTCTTGTTTTAAGACATGCTTTATTGGATTTCCGCTATTAGCTTAAATCTTAGAAATGCAACCATCTCATTTCAGTTGTCAGCTGTAGCTTAATCGTAAAGTCTCGGACCCATATGCTGAAGGTTGGCGGTTCGAATCCGTATATCTACTGTTTTTTTTTAATTTTTTTTTCTTTTCTCTTAATCTTTTTTTCCCCCTTAACGTCCACGTGGATTTTTCTTATTTTCTTAACTTTTTTATATTTTTGATGTCGTTAATGTACTTCTTTTCAAAATATTAATAAATAAAAAGATATACTAATAAATGTTTTTATTAGTATAAGTCGCCTTTAAATTTATGCTTTAGCACAAATTATATTCGCTTGTTTCCATTTATTTGATTTGAAGCTTATTTATTTATATATTAATTTATTATTTATAATACTGAAAATGTTATTTGTTTTTAGTCGTGGTTGAAAATCGATCTCTTAAGTAATGGTCTTTTTTTGTTCTATTCTTAAATCAGTTTTAATATTCGTCTCTTTCGCTGCTTAGCAACGCACGTGCAAAATGGATGAAGCATCTTCTACCACTTCGTACCACGTGAACAACAGTTACAAGTCACCCCATCCTATCAGCCAATTAGAAACGATTTTCGATAAAGTTGTCAAGTTAAAACCAGTAAACGCTTTTTTTAGTGATCCAAATTTCAAAGAATTGATTGAAATTGTTGAGATCGTAATAAAAGACACATTTACATCACTTACGATCTAGAATCTTTTGAATCTTCGACAGATAATCTATACAGAAGTCTGTTCTTAACGATCCACTCTGCCAACGTCGTTCGCCACAATATAATTGAGAAACAATGCAGTAATCAGAAATGAAGGGTTTAGTATTGCTTTGATAAAAGGTAATTTTCAAGTGTAGAATGAAAAATGGTCATGTGACAGACTGTGGTTACATGCCTCGTTTGGTCGATCCAATAAACAATTGTAATTTTTGTATTTCTCTAGACAATTCTTTAAGAGCATCAGAAATTACTGACGAATAAAGGTTAGTGGTCGGTTGCAGTTAATCAAAAAAAGTACAAAAATGATAGATTTCTTCATTTTTTATTGAAGAAAAAAATACCAGTGGTGATCAGTGACTGGACGATAATGGGATAAATTCCTAAAAAATATTTAGTATTTTTTAAATAGATGCATGCAAACGTTGATTTTAGGATGTATGGTGTTATTTTTTTCAATCAAGATGGACCCGAATTTGAGAGGAGAAGAGAGGCATTACTATTGCCCCCCCCCCCTCAAAAAAATAGCTTTATTTCAGCTGTGACGTCAACTTCCGGTCGCCTTCAATTTCCGGCTATTGCATTTAAGAAGCAAAATCAGTGGAGATAAATTACAGCTGTCTTGAATTCACAAACGGTGCATTATACCTTTGTGTAAAATAATAAATTTTAAAGAGGTTCCGCCGACCCGATTAGGCCTAAATCGTGATAAATATTAAACGAAGAGACAAAAGACGTTCAATCTATAATCTTGACTAATTGTCTTGTCATTTCAATGTAAGAAAAAATTTGAGTTCTTACCATTTTATTATTTTACGAATTACTATATTTAATTGCTAGTTCAAGTAACGAAACTATTAAAATCGTCGGTCGTTGAAAACACTTGTTTACCTGGATCACGAAAAAAAAAATTAATAGCCTATCAACTGCGGCTTTAAAATTAAAAATCAATAAATATTATTGTGGACAATATAATCAATTATTCAGCTAATTAAATTAATCAAATTTCAGCTAATTAAATTAGTATTATTAGTATTTATTATTAATGCGATATTATTTCATTAAGCCTCAGGCTGAAAAGGTTTGTCAAGATGACTTCAAAGTTGGAAAATTTAAAATTTGAAAGTTTATAATCCTTATTAATATCCGTGACGCCGACGCACTGGTCAAATAGTTAAAAATAGATTTTTATCTATTTTTAACTATTTGACCAGTGCATCGGCGTCACGGATATTATTAGTCATTTTAGCGCACGTTAATAATTCTTATTTTAAATCCTTATTATTTTTGGAATTGTTTTAGTTAATATCATATTCGTAATGAATTCTAATGTCAGAAATCAATTTAGGTTTGGCAAAGAATCCAAACACTTTCATCCTCTTATATCGCACAGGTAGTTTCTATTTTCATTCATTCAGTGAAAGCTTTTGAAATTAATAACCATAATCATTGTTCATTCAGGAAAAAAAATACTTAGATAACTATTTATGATATAATTGATTACGGTATATTTTTTTTTCTGTGGCTTAATGCTTAGAATTAAATAAATCTGATTTTAAATTACTGTCCTGTAATTCCTTAAAAACTTGTATATTTCATTAAACAACGTAAAATATATAAATCTACCAGTTCTTCTGTATTCCACGATATTTCGTCTTCTTTTACAGAAGACGTCATCAGACTAATAATACAATGACAAGAAAATTTCTTTCCTTTTTCCTCTACAAAATTCATTAATCTTTAAGTAATAATTTTTCATTGTGACACTACATCGAAACCTAATACACTATATCTGTGTTAAGATAATAATACAATCTATTTGCTTTTAATACATACATACACAGTAATTCAATCCGAAGATTGATTGAAAGTTCACGGACCCTAGTGACCCCCTAAGGGCGACCCCTAGGAGAAACCGTAACTTATTCTTGGGAACAGATACTAGAGTGGTTTCCCGTTGCCTTCTCCAGGACGTCATTACGGAATGACGTCAGACCGAAGAGAAACTGAAGAAGAGGCTGGACAACACAGGAAAGGAAATTGAAACAGCCATGCCATTGCCGGGATTCGAACTCAGGTACTGACGCACTGGTCGCCACGGCTGGCCGCCGCCGAGACCGCACGGCCACGCCAGCATGGCTTGCTTTTAATAATCTCCAATAATTAACAACATCCATACCAGTGCAACTCGAATAATGTATCTTAATAAGTTTTCCAATAAAATAATTCAATCCATTTTTCTTTTAATAATTTTCAAATAACCAACACCATTAATGTTTAATAATCAGCAATTGAAAATATTCAGTTTTCCAATAAAATCTATTTACATTCAATGCAAATAATGTCTTATATGCATCTCTCTTTTTCTTTATTTTTATATAACTTTTATTATATTCATATCCTATTTCCGTAATCTTTGCACTAATACGGATGTTGTTAATTATTGAATATTATTGAAAGTAAATTGATTGAATTATTATTTTTACACAGATGTTATGTATTAGGTTTCGATGTAATGTCACAATGGAAAATTATTACTTAGATTAATGAATTCTGTATAGGAAAAGCGAAAGGGATTTTCTTGTCCTCGAATTACTAACTTGATGAAGTCGTCTCTAAAGCCCGTTTTACATTTTCTATTTCACTCGCCATAAATGCAAGCCATAACGCAGGCAATGTCAGGGTAGATTGCGAGTAATTAGTGTACGGCTTTACACTTACCATAACGCCTTCCATCACACGGAACATTTACACTTCTCAATTATCATCATGCCTACGTTTTATTTACGAAAAAAAATGCATTGATTTATATAAAAACCATTTAGTCAATGCATCGGATAGGTGAAAGATTGTTTTTAATTAATTAAAATAGGAAATATTCATGTTTTTTTTCATCGTTTTGTGTTTCTTTGTTTTCAGTTTCGATAAATAATTCAGTCTCGTTAAATCTCGATCAACGACGATATCTTTTCGAGATCTCGGTCGCTGTCGATTCAAATTTTCAAGCCGAAATTCTGAAGTGATTTTGATTAATAAAGTAACATTTTATGAAAGCATCCACGAAAACATAAGGAAAAGATGCCCTCCGATCGTGAAAATCATTTTTGTAATCGGTAATTTCGAATAAATAGATATAAATTGATTGGACTTCCAAGTTCTACAATTCGTCATCAGGAGTGCTGGTTGACATTGCGCCATCTCGAAATGGCGCCATTTTTTCAAAGATAGCCCAATCTCTATCTCTCGCCATCTGCTCGACATGTGTGATGGCAAGGTGATGGCGAGTGAAATGGCGAGGTTATGGCGAGTGAAATGGTAAATGTAATACGGCCTTAAAAGAAGACGAAATATCGTTGAATAAAGGAGAATTGGTAGATTTATGTGTTTTACGTTGTTTACTGACTTGTAAATTATAAAAATAAAAGTAAAATTTGAAATAAAAATTTCAAAAAATGGAAGAAGTTTGAAAAGAAGTGAATTTGGGATATTTGTTAAAATTTTTAATAATAGTATAGTAACATTAAAAGGAATTTCAACAGAATAGAAGAAACAAGTAATTATATTTAGTATTTTCTTCTTGAAGTTTCATATTTGTAAAGTTTAATGATCTACAGGAAATGCTAAGCTCTTATTTTAATTTTAAGTTAAATAAATTCAGTCTAGAATAAATTTTAATCTAGAAAACACAGGAAACACGAGTTCTTCACTTAACATCGCTGCATTTCGCAGAAAAGTGCTTTTTCTGCTTCAGGGTTAAACACAAAGCAAAATAGAAACAAACATAGAATAATTTAAACAAATAAAGATAGGCAATGTTTACAATGTTTACAATTTGAAAAGCTTTACGATGTAGTTAAATTTTGTTTAAATTATACTCATTTGCATATCACTTAAGACCAACAATTTATGCTCATGGCTTAAAAAAAGTATTACAGAATTGTTATTTTAATTGCTATATAATTAGTTCTTGTTTAAAAGTTTCTTTTTAAAGATGAAAATAAAAAATCTGCAAAACCTGCATTTTTTGATTAAAAAAAAAAGAAATTATTCTAATACAGTATGGCCCAAAACAAACGACACAACCGTTTTGAACAGAAAACGCTGCAACCGAAAGAATACCCAACTGTAGTTGTTGACAAATACATGTTCAATGTGATCTTCTTGGCTCTCCAAGCAGTAATCGTAGCGGTTGCATAGGTTGTCCACCGTGTCCCGGAATAGAGGTGGTTCCATTCCTCTAAGAGTTGTCACAATCTTTTGCCGCAGCTCAGCAATGTTTGCTGGAGGTTGTTCTTGAAAAAGCATTTCCTTCAGCATTCCCAAACATACGCATCAGGTTGAGTTAAGTAAGGGGAATGTGAGGGATATGAAATGTTTGCGCCATGGGATATCACGTGATTTCCGAAGGTGTCTTGAAGTAGCCGAAGTGATTCCTTCGCCGTATGTAGCCCCATCCTGTTAAAACCATTGGGAATGAAGACGTAGATGTCTTGCTCGGCAGAAACTTTATAAAGAATAGGTAATCCAACAAGGTCCCTGAGAAACGGCTGTTCTCTATAACGACCTGATTTACAGTCACCGGATTCCGTTGGTCATCCTCAATGAAGTACGATGCCGTTTCCAGAGACCACGCACCATATCCTCACCCGTTCACTGTGGAACGGTGTTTCAATAATAATCTCTGGTCGGGCGAAACCAAGAAATCGGGTTGTTTTCTTATTGATATAATCATTCAGATGAAAAAAAAAACAAATACAGTCAGACCTCGATATAAGGTCACCTCTTGGGACCTCGCGAAAGTGACCTTATAAGCGAGGTGACCTTATAACCGATTCATACGCATTTGTCAATAAATAAGCATTATATAACTACAGTATAATTCTTTGTAAAATTTAATACATACAAAAATATCAGTTTATTACGTTTTAATTTTTAAATTTAGTTGAACCAATTAAAATTAGGAATCAGAAAGAAATTATTTTTTAAAAATTTTAATTCGGAATAAAGTTTTTAGAAATAGTACTAGTATGCTCAAGCAAAGTTCTGATGTACAACTGACCTTTCTTAAAATAATCCATAATACAGAACTGTCGTGATTTTGGTTTCATCTTTTGTACAATGTTTTCTAAGTTTTGTAATTTCTGAAAATGTTCTTCAGCTCCCTCATGACTCGTAAAAAAATGTCTTACGACATTTAATGCTCTGAGCGCTTCTGCTTGTGTCACCGCTTCACTTTCAATATCACTGTCGTTATCCTCCCTTTCTGCTGCATTGGAATCTAAAACTTGCGAAACAATTTCGGAAATCGGAGCTTGAGAAGTGGTAGCAATTTCATCATCAACTTTCACGTATTCACTTTCCCCTTCTATAGCACAGCCGCAATTTCTGAGATCTTATATTAGCACATCTAAAGGAATATCGTCTTCATCATCTTCATCTGTTATTTCATCCATACTATTTGAAGAAAATTGAAAACCAGCATGTCGAAAGCAATTTGAAATGCATATGTTTGACACCAAGCTCCAACTTTTATGAATATAAAAAATTGCATCTAACACAGACGCGTGAAATTTTTTTTTCTCATCAGTTGCTGAAATCAAATCTTCCAGAAGGAGCTTTCTGTACTTCAATTTCAGATTTTGAATGATTCCCTGATCCAAAGGTTGCAAAACACTAGTAACATTTGGGGGTAAGAAAACAAGCTCAATTGATTTCAACTGAGGTATGTTGATATGAGCAGGGCAATTGTCTGCGATGAAAACAACTTTTCTTTTATTTTTCAGAAAGTATATATCGAAACGCCGTATAGTTTTCTCAAATATGTTAGCATTCATCCATGCTTTTTTTGTTTGCATCTTAATCCAAAGGTAAAGACTTGACATTTTTAAAGCAACGTGGCTTTTGAAATTTTTCAATAACTAGCGGTCTCAGTTTTTCAGAGCCATCCATATTAGCTCCAAAAAAATTGTTAGTCTTTCTTTACTTTTTTTCCCTCGTACAAATTTTTCTTTCTTGAAAGTAAGAGTTTTGTCGGGAAAGACTTGGGAAAAAAGTCCACATTCATCAACATTGAATACATCGCAATGTTCATACCGCTTCAAAATGTCATCTAACACGGATTTCTTCCAATCACTTAAAACGCTATCATCCACATCACCGGCTTCACCGCACACTGTTTTAAAATTTAAAGTCATGTCTTAATTTAAATCTCTATATCCATCCATTGCTCGCCATAAAATCGTTCTCTCCTAATTCGGTGGCTATTTGTAGAGCTTTTTCTTTCAGTACTAAGCACGATATAGGCATATTATGTGCTCTAGAAAATTTTATCTATTGGAGAAGGCCTTCTTCATACGGTGATAATCGCTTCCTTTTTCTCTTTCCATTACATGTTTCTACAACAGTATGTGAGGACAGAATATTGTTGAGAGTCGTTCGTGGTATCTCACGCTCTTTGGCAAAACATGCTTTCGATACATTAGAGTTTTCAAAATCTTCGAAGATTTTCTTTTTCTCTGATTGAGACAACGTTTTTCTTTTGTCGACATCATAACAGAAGCACAGAAACGGTTGGAATGAGATCCTTTCCTTCGACTTCCTGGTGAACAACGATGGACACGTGACACGATGGGAACGGAGAAATATCCTTCCCACTCGTCCAGGCGTGGGAAAGCTGTCCCTTCCATCAGAAGGAGAAATGACGCCGATAAAAGATCGTACCCACGGAAAAATTCTTGGAATTGAATCAGTGTGGCACTGAAATTACAGACAAAAGTGACCTCATATGCGATTACGGTATTTAAGACCTGACCATATATCCGATATTTCATATCATAGAATTCCGATTCAATGAGCCGGGACTTTAAAAAAGTGACCTTATAGACGGGTGACCTTATATCGAGGTCTGACTGTATTAGGCAAAAATCCGAGATCGTCATACACCATTGCTAACATGGAAGCACTTGCTTCTTTATCGACAGGTTTCAATGTTTGGCCAGTCTGTATCTTCTAAGGTGACCCACCAATGGTTTTCAATATGCAGGTCTGTAAATATGAAACCGGAATTTTTGTATAGAAAAGATATGTGTTTTGTACGAAAATGATAAAAAATATTTTATTCGAAGTATTGCCCATCGCTAGCTATAAATTTTTTCCCATCTGTCTGACAATTGGTGGATGCCACGCCAAAAAAACTGTTGCTCTTTTGAGGCAAACCATGCATCGAGCCATTTTCATACATTTTCGTAAGAAGTGAACCGCTGCTCAGCAAGTAAGTGTCCCATCGATGCAAATAAGAAGTAATCGGACGGAGCCAAGTCTGGTGAGTAAGCCGCACGCGAAAGTATTTCCCAACTAAACGCCTCAATAGTTTCCTTGACCAGTTTCGCTGAGTGTGATGGTGCATTATCATGAAGCAAATCACTTTCTGTTGCCGTTTTTGATATTCTGGTCGGTTTTCACGCAAAGCTTGATTCAAATCGATCATTTGTTGTCGGTAGCGTTCAGTATTAACGGTTTCGCCAGGTTTTAGCAGCTCGTAATAGATCACACCATTCTGATCCCATCAAATGCAGAGCACTGTCTTCCATACATAGCGATTTGGCCTTGCAGTCGATATCGATGGTTCACCTGGATCAACCCATGATCTTTTACGCTTCGGATTCACAAAATATATCCACTTTTCATCGCCAGTCACATTTCAGATGGAGAAATGACTTTCTTTTGTTCCTGGCAAGCAGCATTTCGCAAGTGGTTTTTCGGTTTTCCTGCTGTCTTTCATTCAGTTCACGTGGAACCCATTTTCCCATCTTGTGGATCTTTCCCATGGCTTTCAAACGTACGGAGACGCCTTCTCGTTTCACATTTAATTGATCCGCGAGGAGTTGTTGCGTTTGAGCGTCATCCCATCCAATAATGCCTGCAATTCGCTGTCTTCAAACTTTTTTGGTGGTCTTCGTTTCTCACGTCAAAATCGCCACTTTTGAATTTTTTAAACAACTTAAAGCACTGTGAGTTACCAAGAGCATGCTCACCGTAAGCTTCGACAAGCATTCGATGCGATTCTGCAGCAGTTTTCTTCAAATGGTAACAGAAAATCAATGCTGTCCGCAAATCGTAATTTCCAGGCACAAACTTCGACATGTTCAACGCTATTACAAACTATGCTGTTGTATGAAACTTGTATTATTGTGAGTTGGAAATCAATTGTCAGATCTCAATAAACCAATGGCGCCAATAACGCGGTTTGCCGGTATATACACTGACAGCTAGTGCCACCTATGGGCAAATTCTGGTTTCATATTTACAGACCTAATACATCGAACTGATGCTCGGCTCATGTCCAGTTTAACTGCTGTTCGTTGAGACTTTGCTGTGGCGACTGCAACACTTGCTCACAAAGTCGGTCGTGATTTTCATTCGTTGTTACTGTTACGGGACGGCCGGTGAAACCTTTCCGCTGTGTGAGTACACGTCCGATTCGATGGAATTTATCGACGACGCATAGCATAACCTTGTTCGTAGATACTGGACGGTTAAAATGCTCCCGAAATTCTGTAGCAATGTGTAGCAGGCTAGGACCATTGCCACGGCCTGTTCCGTATCGAAAATAGTGCTCAAGCACAGTGGCGGATTTAGCACTTGAGAGGCCCTAGGCGCAATTCAATTTTGAGGCCCCGTCAAAATATTTTCACTACCCCTACACAGTGGCGTACCAACGCCTTTGGGGGCCCGGAGCGGGAGTTCCATTATTCCACAACCAAAAAAAAATTGAAATACTTCTTGGGTGGATGGGGCCCCTAGGCTTACGGTGGGGCCCCCTAGGCTTGCTTTTACAACCCCCAAAAAAAAGGAAATCTTGCTTTTACAACTAAAAAAAAAGGTAATAAGCTCGCTGGTGGGGCCCCACCACCTACGAAAAGAAATAATTAAATAAAACAATTTGTTTTTATTTTGAGAGCTAAATTTTGAGGCCCGTGGCGCGCGCCTCCTGCACCTATGCGGAAATCCGCCACTGCTCCAGAATAAATACTTTCTCTTCGGTAGTTAATACATTTTCACAGCAACTCTGATTAATCTCACAATCATTCCTGTTACGAATACAACAATCGCCTACTGTATTCATCTCGCAGTGCTGCCTTTCATGTGGTCAAATTGTTCAGTATCGTTTGTTTTCGACCCTATTGTAAAAATAGAACCAAAGAAGAAAGCTCCATCACAAGAAACGTTTCGTTTGTTTATTATGATGTCAGAATCACTTCAGCCAATAGCAAAGCTTTTCTTTACCACTATGATTCTCGGGAAACAAAGTCGTTTATTTTCATTGAAATAAAATAAAATAACAATAGACACCCGCATTGCTAGAGCGAGGCAAATTGAAAATAAAGAATAAGATAATTATAAATTATTCCCATTTTTGTGATTGTAAACAACAGCTTTGATAAAGTAGCCGATGAGAATTGTAACCAATAAACAAAAGAAAAAAAAAAAGCACTGATCGGAATAACGTAATTGGTTCAAGGTAGAGTTCGTGGGATAGGAGGATTTGAAGACCTTCCACTTCGAAAGTTTTGGTAGATGAATCATCGAGGAAAGAGTATTTTACATTTAGTGCTTGAGAAAAAAAAAAAAGACTTCGACAGAGAATTCTAAGTCAATCCAAACCCTAACGAAAATTTTATGAGAAACATACACATTTTTGAGTCTTAAAAAGGAAAATGCAAGTTAATTTCAACATTGAATTTCAATTTGTAAGGATTTGAATGGGAGTGGATTTTTTTTTTTTATTATTTATTTGAATTACATTTGAATTATATTAGCGTCCCGTTAGGAGCTCAAGACTCCTATCAACAGGTGCTACAGTTATTTTTATTAGATATATTTACATCTATATGAATGAAACAAAAACAACTAACAAAATAATAATAATAATAATAATAAACTGTGACACCATATAAAATCACACACTTACTCTACATGGATGACATTAAACTCTATGCCACAAACAATGCACAACTTACTAATTTACTACAAGCCACCACACAGTTCACCAAAGACATTGGGATGGAATTTGGAATTGACAAATGCCGCAAGTTACACATAATACGTGGGAAGACTTCGAATTGGGAGTGTTTTGAACTGGACCATGGTTTGGCCATCCAATCCATGGAACAGGGAGAGACCTACAAGTACCTGGGCTTCCAGCAAGCGCGCGTCATTGACAACGCAAACATCAAAAATGCACTGAAGAACACATACCTTGCTCGAGTTCACAAAATCCTCAAAACACAACTGAACGCCAGAAATAAAATTAAAGCTATCAACACTTTTGCCGTTCCCACACTAACATATTCGTTCGGCATAATTCCATGGACAAACACCGAACTCGAAGCACTACAACGCGCAACACGCACTACATTCACGAAACACAACATGCACCACCCCAAGTCCGCTACGGAAAGGATGACTCTTCCACGCAAGGAGGGAGGCCGAGGACTCATCAACCTCATCACCCTACACGAAAAACAAGTACATACACTTAGGGAACATTTCCACCAAAGAGCAGAAGACTCCTCACTTCACTCAGCCATTGTCAAGGCTGACACACACCTCACACCCCTGAACCTTGAAAACTCTTCTCCAACACTCACCACCCCTGACACCCACACTCAGCAGCTGCGTGAATCATGGGCTCGTAAGGAACTCCATGGCAGACATCATCACGAACTCAGCCAGCCTCATGTCGACATGGAAGCGTCGAACAGATGGCTGACGAGTGGTGAGCTGCTTGGGGAGACCGAAGGGTTCATGATCGCAATACAGGACCAAGTCATCTCCACACGCAACTACAAGAAGCACATTCTACACGATGCAAACACACATGACGACAAATGCAGGAAATGCCACACTACGCATGAGACGATCGACCACGTAATATCAGGCTGTCCCCTTCTCTCTCAAACAGACTACCTCCACCGACACAATCAGGTAGCGTCGATCGTTCATCAACAACTAGCACACAAACATTCACTTATTAAGAGCACGGTCCCGTACTACAAGTACATACCACAAAGTGTATTAGAGTCACCTTCATATAAACTATACTGGGACCGCCCCATTCACACAGACAAAACAGTACATCACAACAGACCAGACATCACACTTGTTGATAAGGTCAACAAACAGACCTATCTAATTGATATTGCAGTGCCTATCAGCAAGAACATGCAGAAAACTCACGCAGACAAGATCAGTAAATACACTGATCTAGCACACGAGCTCCAGAAGCAGTGGAAGCAGGATCGAGTACGTGTTGTACCCATCGTTCTGTCTGCCACTGGTCTGGTGCCTCACACATTGCACCACAGTCTCAGCACACTAGGACTTCACAAAATCACTTATGCACAACTGCAGAAGGCTGTGGTACTCAACACTACGCGCATAGTTAGGAAATTTTTGGACACAAGCACACATCCCTAATCATTCTTGCACACGTCTTTACACTTGGCAGTATGTGCTTTGGTCCTTGACCCGCCATATTGTTTTTGCTGGGGAAACCCAAGGTTTGAAACATACAAACATAATAATAATAATAAAAAAGATTGTATAAATAGAAATGATATATATACAGTAGTCAGATATAATAATAGTATATCTATATATACATATACATATAAATACTTATACATTATAAAGTGAGTTATAGATTACATGAGGTACAAAGATGTATAAAATGCACAAAGTTTGTACAAAGGATTTACAAAATGTGTATAACCGGTTGTACAGTATATGTAAAATAGATGTCCTTAAGTTGTGTTTACATAAATAAAAATTCATATTGATATATATCTTTATTCTTATTATTAAATTTACATTAAAATTGCTACTTTCTGTATTGCAGTCATTACAGCATCAGAAATTTGAATGGATTCATCTATTTATGAAAATTATTTTTTTTTCTTTCAAATTTTTTCACTATTGTTAATAAACCATTTTATTAGGAATTTTTTTAGTTCGGAAATTTTTGTAAACGATCTAATCTTGTTAATGCCAATCTTGTTGATGGTTTTTTTCCAAAATATGTAAATAATGCATTTTTCCATAATTATTGTTAATTTTTGGATATTCTAATTTTATTGTATTATGATCTCTTAACTAACAATCATTTTTTCTGATATTTTTCCATTTGTAAATCAAGCTGTAGTAATTCTTTACTATTAAATTAAATAGGCTTTTTGATAAGGCTTGAGTATTTTGAATTTTTCCAATAAATGTTTGTTTTTTTGGTTATTAATGTGTTTTTTTGTTGCTGAAAATTAATTTTTAGAATCTTCTTTTGTTGACCGTTTAGGAGTTTGAGATTCTTTTCTGGATCTCATCTAGTTCAGATGATATTTGCATAATTTAGATAAGAATCGAAGAATCCATAGTACAAAATCATTTTATATTTACTTGGTAATATATTTCTTGCATGATAAAAGATAAACGTCATTGTACTTAGTTTTTTATAAATTTCTTTGATTTATAGGTCCCAGGTGAATGTATTGCTTTTTGTAATACCCAGATATTTTAGGGTTTTTGACAGTTGGTGAAATTGTGGGCCCTATTGTGTAAACAATCATGTGTATGAAAGAACACATTCGGCTGATAATTGGGTTTTCTGTTTTTTGTATGTATCGTAATGACGCTTAACGACAAATATCGTTTACTATATCCGAGTAAAGAGATCCAGCAGAACTTGTACAAGAATTACATAAGTTTAATAGCAAGGAGTATCTAAAAATTACTCAACTGAAAAGGAAATTATATTCAATTACCCAATTAGCAATGATGAAAACGTAGAAAAAAGATGATAGAAATTCCATTACTAATTTAAAGAATTACATCAGATTGGACGTGATATCGATATCGAGAAAGAACTTGCTGGATGGTGTTATCAGATCTTGGATCTAGTTATAATGGTTATACAAAAGAAATAATTCTAACACAAGACACTCTGATTTTTAAAAAAAAATTCTTAAAGGCTTAGTTTACAGTACAATAGTACAGTACAGTGTTATGATGTCACTAAAAATCAAGATCAAATAAATGCAACGTTTCTAACATTAAAGAAAATTGTAAAGCCTATTCCCAAGTATATAAAAGCAAATATAAAGAAAGAAGAAAAATGTTACTTATGCAATAAAACTGGACATAGTGATAGAGATAAATGTAAGATACATTGGTGTTTGGACAGTGCATCTACTCATTATATTTGCACCCTTAAGAAAAATTTCAATTAAAAGAAATTTCATCAAGAAATCCCATACTTATGTGTGGCAAAGGTATTTATTATAATAGAAAGCTATTATACCATTTGGTGAAATAACATTAGCAAATAACATTAAAAAATTTGTTTTTCTTCCTGAATTTGATATCATCGTCGAGATTGACACAATTTGGCACAATGCTTTTACAGAAAAAAAAAATAATTTACGACTTTGGAATATCCTGGGCCAGGCCTATGGCTGCAATGCCCGTAAGAGTGTGGAAAGATTTGACACTAGATTCTGATAACGCTCCGCAAGCTGATCAAGAATAGGTAAAGAAGTTCCCATAAAGTATCCCGGAACACTGCAAAAATTAGGGTCAAAGCCTCCATAGAAACAGATGTAAAATTTTTAAAATTCCAATTTCTCGAAAACCACACTAGTGTGCAAAAAATATTTAAACGGCAAATAAAAGAGCTTTAAAATGAACATTTAAACAAGCAAAAAACTTCCGTAAATCAGCCCGGAACATGACGAACTTTTCAAAAAACATAAAAAAAAAATTTTAAATCAAAAAATCAATTAAACACACAGAAACGGTTATATGTGAATCGAAATGACTTTTAATTAGAACAGATAAGCAACTGTATACAAAAAAAGTAAGAGATTACAAAAGATAATCAATAATTATTACATTTCATCGTCATCAGGGTGGTAAGGAGGAAGCGCGCCATCAGGGAAGTACTGTTTAAGAAAATAGCTGGGTACTTTAAACTGCTCTGGTTCATTGCGAAGATATCCATTTATATATATTACGGTAAACACGTGAAGACAGGATTGACACGAGCGAGCTCCACTAGGACATTGACAGTAAAATCCTAATATCGCAGATGGTCCAGTTAGTCTCCTGTCTACCAATATGAATTGCTGATACGATTTACTAGCAGAGTGTCGTGAGATCATTTTGGTTCGTAGAAGTTGGCATGAGGAGCTGATATATTAAGTTGAATGAATTCGGGCAGTTTGATGATTGCCGAGTCAGAATTGGCTATTTGAAACTCCCATTTACCAGTAGCTTGGATGTAAGGAAGGAAGCAATATACAGCACTTCCCTTAACTTTCCTTTACTCCTAGGCGCATGCTCTCTCCGCTCATATATTATCAGCCCATTCAAACTGTTATGGTCATGGGCATAGGATTTTGGCCCAAGTTTTTTGGTAGTACACTAAGCAGAGGATGCACAAGAGAATTATGTGTTAACATATTTTAGTTCCAATTTTTGGCGCTGGTGTTTAATGCATTCTCTCGCTGAGTGACGATACTATTTTAGGCAATGGCTGTATCATTAAAAGATGGAGATCTACTGGTAAAGTTGTTCTACCAGAACAGAAGCAGCACACGAAATACGTTGGGACGATTCCGAAGATTGAGAGTTACGACGGAGGTCCAAAGACAGGAAACTGTCAAAGTGATTTTAAAATTTGAAAGAACAGGTTCATTAGCCATAACTTCCGACCGGGACGGAAGCCTACAGAGGTCGATTGACGTTTATAGTGACGAAGTTTGCTGTTTCAGGCAGTTATGAAATTCCATGGCACCAATTTCTGTTGTGGTCTATGTGTTCCTGTACTCTCTTTGCAGCGCAACTTCCATTATTATAGGCAACCTTGAAGGCCATCAGTTGTTTTGGGTCGTCTGCTCCAGAGGGCTCTTTTAAGTAGCCGCAGAAATCATGGGAGATGCATCTGGGGATTTGACAGGATTTGGGAAGAAAGATGTAACGTCAATCTCGATCTTATTTTCCATCATTTTGCAACAGTGCCACTGTGCACTTGGACGTATGACTGGAAGCCTTATCTTCGTGGATCCATATATTTGAAGCCATATCGCCACATAAGGATGGAATTCCTTCGGGTGAATAGGGTTAAGAATGTTTGTCTGATAATAAGCTGCATTAATTTTGCATTCTGCTCAACCATTCGCAACTTTAACTTACCATTATAGCAATAACCTGCCACAATCATAAATCCACGTGAGAAACTTTTCTTGCATTCACATACCCATTTTGGGTATATCTTTACACCTTTTTTTTCTTGATAGTTTATTGCCCGGTTTCTGTTTATATCACTACGGCCGTTTTACTTATATCATTTCACACGCCTTAACGCAGGCAATGTCAGGGTAGATTGCCAGTGAAGTGGAAGCATTTAGTGTACCGTCTTACACGTACCATATCGCCTTCCATCACACGGAAAATTTACACTACTCAATTGTCTATCCTACGTACGTTTTGTTTTCGAGATTCCATTCGCTCGCCGATTCAAATTTTCAGGCCGAAATTCTATAGTGATTTTGATTACCAATGTAACATTTTCTGAAAGCATCTACGAAAACATAAGAAAAACATGATCTCCGATCGTGAAAATCATTTTTGTAATCGGTAATTTCGAATAAATAGATACAAATCGATTGGACTCAAGTTCTACAATTCGTCACCAGGAGCGCTAATGTCAGATGGCGAGCAATCTCTTTGAATTTAGAGCATGTTCCAAGTGGGGCAATGTGCTCGCCATCTCTCATGGCGGGGTGATGGCGACCATTATGGCGAGCTTATGGCGTGTGAAATGGTACATGTAAAACGACTATAAGATATATCCATACTTCTCCAAAGTGACCATAAACTTTCACTTGCCTCGTGTTAGGTGTGTCTCATACAGTTTCTTGCAGTTCATTATTCGCTCCGAAATGTGGCGTGGAAGGAGCTTCTGCACGGTAGGCTTAAATCGCTTTTCTAAGTACAGCTCAGATTTGATGATGGGTTTACAGTTGCCTATAAGACACCTACATGTTGTGTAGTGTGTTGTTAGATTCTCTTGCTTTGCAAGAGACCTGGCTCTTCGCTCCATCTCAGCTGTCCTCTTTGGTTTCCTTTTCATGGTGTTTGTGTTCCGCTCAAGCAACGCTGCAAAGCTCTCTTTGCATTCTTATTTACATGACATACGTCATTTCTAGGAATCACAAAACCATTTGCACCTTTATTTTGGATTACTGTATACGAATAACCTTCAGAAAGGATAACTAAATAGACCTCTACGAATGGGATCACTCAGAGATGCATCTTAACAATACGACAGCAAACTTTCCAATGCTCTTAAAGCGGAAGGAAGCTACTGCACTTTAAACCTGGTTACGTCATCGTGACTCACACATTTTGCATATGAAATCAGCCTCTGTATTCCCGAACAGCAGGTTGTAGAAAACTCTGTAGCGATGGAGGAAGATGCTATGACAAATGCATAAAGAAACAATATTGCACGAAGTGTTGCACGACGAATGGACTAACCTACTTCGACTGTCCAGAAGGTCGTTGTTTTATTTAAACAAAACATTCTTTAAAATGAGAACAACTTATTTAATAATCAAGTGTTATACGTAGCAACTAAACAGCCTTAAACCGATATCATTTCTTGTCAATCCGCGCCACCTTGTGGCCAAACCTAAAACACAACAGTCGTACGACACATCCTGCACTTGTATCCTTACAGAATTAACCATATTCAATAAGCTCTTCCTTACGATCCATCTCTTCGATGGACATTTACACTGTAGTTTCTTGCACGAATGGATGTGGACAATGGATGGCCCTGGAATATTTTATGGACAGATGAAGTCCATTTTCATCTGAATGGTGCCGTTAATACCAACAACTGCAGAATTTGGACAATCCGCATATCGTTCAGGAGATTCCATTACGCTAGCCTAAAGTTAATATGTGGTTTGGAATTACGGCACAATTTATCATTGGCCCTTATTTTTCGAAGAGATCCTTCGCAAAGGTCCATCGTTGCCCAGCGCTACCATTCCTTGTTGACTACCTGCGTTAATCCAGCTATCCAACAGCGAAGATGCTTCGAAACGGCTGTTCTTATGGAGTTGGTGCCCCTCCACATTAGGCCGCCCGTGTCAAGCAGCCGCTTCGAGCACATTTCACCAACGAAAGAGTTATAATCGCTACTTCATACATCGTGGCCTCCACGTTCGCCAGATTTAAACCCGCGTGTTCTTTTTTTTTTTTGGCTTAGGAGATCTCTGAAAAACAATGTGTACCCGGATACTGGTAACGCCATTACTCTAGCGGATCTTAAGGCTAATGTTACACCTCATGTTAGTAGCATCTTATCTGATATCTTGTAGGAAATGCGGTTCTTCGGTTCCAACAAGTTACGATCAAGAAGGACACCATATTGAATATCTGCTACCGTAAACATGTAAGTCTTGTTCTGCTCTTTTGAAGCTAAGGCGGTTGTGCAGTAACACCAGCACCACATATACACCTGGTGGCGAAAACTGGAACCAAAATAAGTTTATGTATAAAAATCCACATCCTTCTCTTAAGGATGCGGATTACTTGATTTTAAAGATGCGTACTTGATTTCTTAAGGATGCCTACCTACTTGATTTCAAAGCTGTTCGACAATTGGTCTTTTATATATATATGTAATAGTGCCTAATCAAAAAACCAAAATGTAGCAATGCTGTCTAAAATAAAGCAGAGGAAAGGACATCTTTCTAATATACAAATCGTCTGCAATTCCTTCTCTCTTTATTTTAACAATGCATTTATTTTAACATATCAAACTTTGTAAATACTTGCAGAGATATATTCTACATTATTCTTTCAGATAAGAATTGGTACCTGTCTTTAGACTTCAGTCAATTTTCCTGAGAAATGAAATCACTCAGTCTGTGTGTACATTCATTAATCGCTGGATGAATCTTCCTGAAACTTAACATGCAAATTAAAGGACAAAATAAAAATCTGACTTCTTTTTTCCGTGTCAAGAAATTAGCCCGTGAAGAAGACGTAAACTCTTGCAGAAAAACATTAGAACCAAAAAGATAAACGTCCATCGACCATCTTAAACGGTGGTCATTTTATTCCGCTTATTAATCTTTTTAACATTTGCGCGAGCCATTATATGACTAAAATTAATTGGATTCAGACAACTTGAAGACGTATTTAATTAATTACATCAGAAATGAAAAAAAAAAAAAAAAACTCAAATAAAAACTAAAAAGAAATGTTTGTTTTAGCAGATTTTTGTAACAAAAAAAGAATAAGGTAGACGATTTTATTTATATTATTTTTATGACTATGAAAAGAAAATAGAAATAAAATAGATTTTAAGGAATATAGGCTTCAAGGCTTTTTTCAGAAACTTCGGGTTGAACTTCGGTTTGTTCAATTTTTTTTTCAACTTTGTGATTTATTCTTTGTTTGAGAAGTTATTCGCAATGTTATCCTTCTTACACAAACTAGAAATAAAATAATTTTATAAGAATCTTAAAATATATATTACTAGACTTTTAATTAATAAATTATTAAAAATACTTTCGGATGATCCGTTTTGTTTTTATGAAACCTCAAACTCAGATGAATTTGTCTTTGACGAAATGAAATACTTTGCTATAAAGGGTCTTATGAATTAAACTTCTTCAATAATTGGAAAGTAAAGCTAATAAATAATTAATAAATTTTATAAATAATTAATTGAAATGCTTTTTTTTCCCCAATCTGGGGATTCGCGAAAATGTACATGTGGTTATCTTAAGAATTTTGTAATGATGATCTCTTAATATTATATAAAAAAAAACCCAAAAAAACCCCAACAACAATGAGAATTTTTTTCTGGTTGGATGATTACTAATAGTTTGAGGGTTTTTATCTTTTTTTTTTATTGAATTGTGCAGATCATATCTTTTTTCAGTAACTCAACATGGGAGGGCGTTCGCAATTAAAAGTTTGCGAATCTCTGCTATAGGATCCTTAGCTAAAATCAAATGGATTACAAGCATCAAAACAATCTCATTGTTAGATTACTTTTTTTTTTTTTTTTTTTTTAAGTTCTGTAAAAAGTTGTATCTTTAGAACTATCGTCTTTGATGTCGATATTCTATTCATTAACAGTTTCAGCATGAATAAAAATAAGGCCATGATTTTATTGTTTGTATTGAGTCAAAGTTGTACGAAAGGATTTGTTTGCTTTTAAGACGTGTGAATAACCTACAAGGCTCATTGAATAAAGCAGGATGGAGAAGAGATTTGTTCTTCCAATTGTATGGGAAGCCGCAATGCATAAAATAGTGGTTCTTATCCTCGAACCAGCCTATAATCATCAAAGCTATGCGTATCCTTTGGCAAAACAGCGATGGAAGAAGAGCTTCCCTGCGCCGCCACCGTTCCCGCATCTGCTCTGCCTCCCTCTAGATTGTCGCGAATCACGTGAAGCGATCGATGTCGGCCATCAATAACACAAGACCAACAACTGGCGCGTGCGAGGGGAGAACAGCGACTTGTGGATCGGCGAGAAATTTCCTTTTTCTGCCTCACTTTTACTCTCTGGTGCGATGACGTCACTCCCATCTGTCACAGTCAGCCGTCTGGCCCCTTCCCCCCCCCCCATCCCAACGCTTCCCGAAATGCTTTGCTTATCACAGATGCGGCACTGCCAACACCATCAACGCCACTGTCATCACCCTCACAAAAGCTTTAGACTCTATTAAGTTTAGCAAAAATACTCTGCGACTGGTCCGACTCTGGGGAACATTAAAATGGTCTCATTTTCATTTTGTGGCTTTCTTGTGTAAAAATATGGTTGCATTCTCTTATTCTCTGCGATTCAGGCCTTCAACAAGTATCATAAACTTCTTTCCCATTCTTTGTTTTTTTATCTTTCTTTTCAAGAATGTCGTAGAAATAAAAAAAGAGAAAGAAACAGAAAGAGAAAATTAATTTTCTAATGTTATCTTTCTCGCCTTTCCTTTTCTTTTGGAAGTTTAAGCTATTATTTAGTTAATTAGTAATTTTCTAAAATTTGAAGATCTTCTCTGATTACTATTAATTGTTTTCTTTTCTCCATTATAATAATTTCTCAGCGTAAGAATTGTTCAACAAAAGAGATTTAATTTTTAAACTTTTTTTAAAATGTAGGCCTAAATCTGAAAATTTTTTTTCGCCAATTTTCGTCAAAAATCAATACACTGTAGGAAATGTGTGTTCCGTATGTTTTTTGTATTTTATTTCTAATTATCTCTTTGTGATTATATTATTATTTTAAATCATATGTACGATAATCGCATCTAATTTCTATTATTCGTTACTTTTGTGGGTTGTACGTTATTGATGGTGAGAGATGGCTATGTGGTACGTTACATCACACAACCATCTCTCACCAGCAATTTTGAGTCAGCTTTTTTGTTGTCATAGGGCAAAAGAAAAGATTTTCGAATTAATTTCGTTTTCTTTTAGCTAAAAGAAATTAGAACTTGCTAATGTAGATTCAGCCATGTAGAATTTCGTATATTAGTATTTCATTTGACGGCTTCCTGAGGGATGATCTGCGGCCCCGAAACCTTAATTTGATGTAAGGAATGGTTTTCTGGGGTTTTTTTGTTTTCATTTTCATTGGCTGCTGAGAGTCACGGGATTATTTTTTTTTTTGGTTGGTTGGTCTGCGAGTCGAGACGCTTGGATTCCGTTGCTTAGAAGGTAAGATAAAATTTGGATGTGGTAATTAACATTCCAAACAAACTTAAAAAGGAAGCAATGGTCGCTGCCATCTTTATTTCGTTCTGTTTATTAATATTTTTCTTTTTATCTTAGTTTGATCTTGTGTTAGATTGCTTTCATAACAACTGTAAACTGATATCCATGTATTTAGAAAGCTACTTCTTAATCTTCCTTCTGATATTTATCGGCTTTTGTTGTCTTGACTTCCCCAAAATAACAGCAGATCTTCAGCATATTGTCAAGGGAAATCGCAGCATCATCTCCCACGCCTTATCTCTTGGTTGGTTCGGGCAAAATGTCCGAGAATTGCTAACTGAAAACTGTGCATTATTAATTGAACGATTATCTACATGAGAGTCGCAAATCTCCCCCGTCTGACTTAAACATAATGGAAGATGCTTATCGTTGTGACAGTGGCTTCAGACAAGCAAGAGCCCACGGCTTGTCTTGCACTGTTCTGAAGAGAATCTTCATCATCATTCCATCCCGTTCTCTACTACACTTTCCATTCCCCTTCATCCATTTCCTCCTTCCCAGTAATCTCTTCTTTTCCGACCCGATATTCCAATCATCTCGGAGGTGAAGAAAGGGGGGTAGTGGTGAGGGACGGTCTCGGATTTTCCGTTCCCCGACTTGCTCTTACCGTCTCCGGCAGAGTAGCAGATCTCCGCGCCGGCAGCATTTCATCGCCTGTAGTAAATAACTTGGAAAAATTGACCTGATGTGCTATCACTCACCAAGTCCCTGGTGGGTTCTCCGAAACTTGTTTACAGTCGTCTCTCGCCTGCCGAAGATTCCGGGGAAGCTACGTCGATAAGGAAACGCCCCCTTTTCTCGCCATTCCCGCAGGGGGAGATGAGGGCGCCACGCTGCAGGATGAAACGCAGGGTGCTCTAGATACAAAACTTCGCGGACGACAACCTCGAAACCAGGACATATTTAAAATCATTGTCATTGACTTTTACTAAAAATCGTTTATTGGCTAAAAAAAATAACTAGATTCGCCCTCTAGTGGCCACTAAATACACTAAGCTCTTTAAAGTAACAATACAATTTATCATAACTTTTCAAAAAAAAATTATAATTACTTGAATTTGTAAAGAAAAAAAAATGCTGATAAGTAATATTATAATCCATAAAATTGCTCAATAAATTAAAAAAAATTAAAACTTAGATAATATTATAATTTAAATTCAGTTGAATATCTTAAGCAGCTACTTGATAAAGTCAGGAAATAATTTAAGACTATTCTGAAAAATAAAAATAAAGGTGTTTTTTCTTTTTAAGAAAATAAAATTACTAAATTTTATTTTTTGACGACATTTTTTAGTCAGTATTTAATGTAAAGCTATTAATTTCGAATTTTAAATTAAATTCGTTTTTTTTTTCCAAATTCAAATTAATTTTGGATTTTAAGTTAAAAAATCTAGTTCACATTTTTTTTTTTTTTTTTTGAAATTTGGTAATTTTTATCACTTGAAACAATTCAGATATAAATGCAGAAATTCAGAATAAATTATAAATGATTTTTAAGTTTCTCTAAAATATTTAAATTTACAAATTTCCTTTTTAAAATAAAGTTATATAATAAATTTGTAATTACATAAATTGTTTAAAGTTTAATTATGTTTATTTTGGGAGATTCAGTCTTTGATAGGTTTTCAGGAGAATAAAATCGAAGATTCGTCCAGTTTTACATATTTAAATTACCAATATGAGTCCTGGCTGGAACTGGAAGCCCAGTATCGACTGCTTTGAGCCAAATAAATCAAGTGAGTGTAACGCTAACGAGATGTTGTCGCTGCCATTGTTAGCCATCTCGCATCCGTAGAGGAAGCTTTGGGTTCTTGTATCGATCGGGCTTTAAATCGAGGCAAGCGAAAAATGGCGTCTTCTGCAGCGTTCTCCACTGGGAAATGGAACTTCTCTTCTTGCTTTCCGCCATCGCCGAAGGTTTTTTTTTTTTTTTTCATTTCAATCTGAAGGGATGTTACTTGTGTTCGCGGATATCACAGTAATCTAAGACTAAAACACCGCGAAATCATATTGTTTACACCCTATCTTTTTTTTTTTTTTTATATATATATAAGGTAGGTTTATCATCCACCCTGCAGGTTTTTATTAGACGTTTATGACTGAAATAAAAACCCGTTTTACTAATGGAGAAAAGAGTTTAAGGGTCGTAAATGGATTCACTTCTATTTTGACTCTATCTCTGGTTTATTTCAATTTATTTCACCTTTTTGTGTTTTGGAAATGGTTTGAAGTAATTTGTCAAAGTGCAATGTCATCTCTACCATTTCCATTGCATTGAGAGCCTGATTAAAACTTATTTTATTAAGTCCAAGCGATTTTTGGACAATAAATATTCTCAAGTTATAGCGTCGTGACTTCTAGAAAATAAAAATAATCATATTGATGTCTTTATTAATTAGTTCCTTACACCAACGATTTCAACATTTTATTTACTCGCGAATCTCTTTTAACGTTGTACTTTTATTATAAGAACATATACATATAACATCCAAACAAAAAAAAACAAAAACAACAACAAAAACTAAAAATCGAGTTACCAATAATCAATAATCGAATTACCAATAAATACAGTAATGGAATAGTTTACTTTTAAACTTCAATAAAAAATTAAATATCTTTATTTCATGCTAATTTTATATCCAGACAATTAGGGTGGAAAATATAGAGCAATAATGAAAGAATGCGTTTAAGTAATACGCAATAGCCATTCCGGCGTAACCTGGTGGATTGGGATGCGGTCTCACATAAGGCTGTTGCGGCGGAACCTGGGTTCGACTCCCGGCGTGGAGTTTGCTTTCTTTCCTTGTCTGCTTCTTTCGCCATCTGTGATATTTGAGTTCTCCCCTGTGATATGGGGTTGGTGTCAGGAAGGGCATCCGGCCTTTCCTGCCAAAACTTTTCTTCAGTTCTCTGGAACTGAAGCCCACATGGAAGCGGGAAAAAAGCTGTAGATCAATAATAATAAGCAAGAAAATAATCGTGTAGGCTTCTGGAAGAGTAAAACAGTGTAACAGCACCAAGATTAGTCAAAATTAAACTGTTGATCGAAAATCTTAATATAATTTGAAACAAACTTTAAGTGAGTTTACAGGCTTGTTGTTTCTCTTCACTTTTTTTCATTACAAGATGTGATCTGAAACTCAAAAAACAAACATAACAATGCAAGATTTATGAATAGCGTTAATTCTCTTTGTATTAAAATTAGAGGCTAGAGATCTGAACATCATGATATGACGCGACTTAGAGGAGAAGGTAGGAATATGAGATAGGGTAGTAATATGAGATACCGTGGTTTCGAACACCGTAGGCTAGTGACATCTACGGAAACAGTTGAAAATTACTTCTTGTAGCGCTCTTGTGTTTTCAGGTTGTCATCGGCCATTTTAGCGAGTGCTGTGGTTATCCGTGGATGTTTACTGATTGTTGTGTAATTTAAAGTTTTTGTGTTGACTTATTAAATTGTGATTTGTTTGGAAATATTTTGCATTTACAAGAAACAAATAAAGGCTGGTTATAGTATAAGTATTGCTGTATTGAATAGTCACTGTGAATTAAAAAGCTAATGTATTTTGAATGTGATATAATGGCGGGAACTAAAAGGGCGGGATGGTTCCAATATGAGACACTTGATAGGTAGTAATATGAGACTGCTCATATTACTACCATATTCTAATAATTTCAATTAAGCCTAGAGCTACAAATCGGGGACGCAGACCCGGAGCATCGCTGTGATTACATCGTCCCCATATAAAAATCATCTTTTTCGGGGAAATCCCAAAAGATCTGTGGCCTTATCTATGGGGGAAAGAAACGCACCAGTTTGAAGTAAGAAATCAAAAAAGGAAACTGATGATTCCTCCACCGACTCCTGTGCCTCAATTGAGTCAGACAGTGACGAAGATGATCTAACTGAACCTGGACATCTCCAACCAGAATCGGAAGATGCAGCCTTCTGATCAAATTTTCAGATGATTCAAAAGGTGAATTGTGGATCCAGTGCTTCTCATGCAAATTATGGGCTCATGTTGAGTGGGCAGGTCTAGAGAGTCAGAACTACATATGTGACTATTGTAAAAATAAGTGAAGAAGGACCCTACTGAGTCTCCGCAGTACTGTATGCCAATAAAACTTTTTTTTTTTTGTGAAACATACTATCTTTATTTCATTAAATTGTATTGAAATAGTAGTGTCTCATATTACTACCCGCTGTTCAGATTCTCAGATATTGTCACTTTATAGAAAAATATTAAAAATTCATAATTCTGTAAAGTCTATACTATTTATATGCATCATATTTGCTCAATACACTTTTTATTAGGGTAATTCGTTTTTATTTAATCTATATGTCAATTCTTAGATTCCTGGACCAAAAAAAAAAAAAAATAGATATCTCATATTCCTACCTTCTCCTCTGCCAATATGGTAGCATCTACATTAACAGGCATTTCAGCATCATTTCAACAGGTTATTACTGTTATTTCGGACATTTCATCTGTAATTAAGAAGTAAAGCCTTCATTTAAGATTTGTTACATTTCAGTCATGAATTATTTTCCAGCAGCGTACTTTTACAAAATTCCCGTTTTAATGCAACAATTCCAGATGGCTCTTTGGGCAAACGTAACAAATTCTGGCAGATCTTTAACATTCTGCGAGAAATTTGACGTAGGATGGTCACTTGATGATGCGACTGACCCATTTCGAAAAACTTAATAACTGCTTATAAATGTTAAGTTTGAAAAATGATTTCCTTCCATGATTCCGATGTTTAATCGATATTAGCGTAGAGTAACTAACTAAATATATCTCTAAATCTATTGCTTACTCATTCCTGGTTACCTTAGATTACATCAGCCATTTTGTTCCAATAATATCAGTGGTCAGCCAATTTCAAATCGTTGCAAATATGACTGGAATATGAAATTCCTGCTCGAAGCTTTGCTGACGTCCAAACATGCAGAAATTAGTACAGTAGATTCTCGATATGTTGAAGTCGAAGGGACGCTAAAAACAATTCGAGGTAGAGAGTTTTCGAGATAACAAGGTCATAATCAATATTTAAAATTTCACGTAAAAACACAAGATACGGAATAATATTCTAAAAATTAGTCTTGATAGATGAGAATAAGTTTAAATAGGTAATGTTAGCTAATGCAATAACTCTAAATATGTAATGATAGTTGACAATAAGTCTACATATACCAATGATAATTTTAATTTTTAAAATTAGTCGAAAATAATTACGTTAAATTGAAAAGAATTAGTAAAATATAATAAACTTACATTGCTAAAATTTCTTAAAAAGGTCCAGTATAGTGGCCTGGCGACATCTCTTTTGAAATTGTTCTTCAACCAATTTTTCTATTTGAAAAATAGCGGCAAAGTCATCGTTTTCCACTTTATCCGAACATTCCATCAAGCGTCGTAGTGTGTGGACAGCATTCTCTTTGTGAGAATAAGTAACGACTTCCAGAATTTTCTCAGGTGTTCGTCAGGGGTTCTGAGGCAAAAATGATAGGATTGGAAACATTAATAGCGTTTTTTGTCGAATTAGCATGTATAGTTGTATAATAATTATTGTCGTATATTTTAATAGTACATAATGCTCCTTCTTACGGATAGCCAGTGATCTTTTTTTTTTCCCCCAATAGAGAGAGGCATTGGTGGTCCTGACATGTGATGCCGTAGATTACAATATGTCTTAGAAGCCTAGGAGTGTTAGTTTTGGTGGACCATCGATGCATTTTGATAATGTGAGAGTGTTCGTTGCTGATGCATTGATGCCATAGTCATTCGGCTGTGTTTCAGAGCTTAAAATAAATTAACATAGAAATGTACATAGAATTTATTTGCTTTACAAGACTATTGTTAGGATTATAAATGAAATTAAGTGTACAAGCAACATTCTTTTTTACGACGTCTCGGGTAAATTATAGGAAAAATTATTGACCTCCGTCCAAAAAAGTTGTTGGCAGACCATAGATGAAATGCTCGCCTGGTGGTCATTGATATGATGTTTCTTTTTGAAGAGGTCGGAGTATTTGTAATGAGACTTGTAATATAAAGTTATCTGAATATGTACTGTTTCGGAAAACAGTAATGGATATTAAAAGTAATTTAACGCTTGCACATAGTTTATGAATAAAAAAATTCACGGCCAACACATATAATTAGCTTTAAAAGTTTTAACTCATTAAAAAGTACATCGGAGCACAACCGGTTTCGCCCTACACGGACTTTGACGAGTGACAATACAAGTAAAAAAATGAAGGATTTATAAGGACATCTGCTTCGGAAGGGAGGTCACATGGTTGAGAGAGAGATCTCTGGTGAGTTTCTGCTAATGCCCGCGTCACACCAGCCTATTTTTTCAACATTGTTTTGCTACACTGAAATCAGTGAAGGGTTCCCCCTTCCTTGCTTTCCACCGTCTCGACGAAATATGGTGAAACAGTGCATATGATTGGCAGAGCGCTAGCCAATCAGAGTTGAGCTGAAAAGATTTTGGTGGTTACTCCAAAGCTTTTCCCAGTTACGAAAAGACGGCGTTTAATCTTTTTTTAGAGGCTAAAATCGTGTTTCGGCAACGCAATTTAGATAGAATTTGAAATGACTTTTAGTAAGCTGTCAATCTGTTCGAAACTAATTGTAAATTGTATTCAAGCATCTCTACTATTTAAGCGAAAGCGAACTGAATTTGAGTTGAAAACAGCGGGTATCCCACAAGCCCCTGCGGCCTTTCACGCAGCTCAAGAAGAAATGAAATCTCTCTTTAAAAAGTTGACATGTGCATATTTTGACGCATAGAATTAATTTATTTCAGTAAAAATATTGTTTATTTTCGAAAAATAATCTCCTCACTGTGATATTTAATTCCTAACAGCCTTCGGATTCAATACGCTGGTCGGCTTCTTCGGGCTTGTAGCTGATCGGTTCTGATTGGAGCTCACTAATGAGCATCACTGAAAACAACTTTGCTTTTAGAACCGTTCTTAAATTTTTTCAATGATGGAATCATGGTCAAGTGAGGCAAAATCACACGATCATAGACCTCAATTACAGGGCCAATGATTGAAAACAATGATGAAAAATAGGCTGGTGTGACGCGGGCATTAGTGAAAGGAGAGCCATATCCTTTCGTCTGCATACAGGAAGAGACTTCCTGTGTTAATGAAGGACTGTACTTTTTAGTTGACATCGGAAGTGATAGCCATCAGACACTGGGATACAAGGGAAGTATGGTAGCGATCTTCAGAACGATGGTAACCTTTATAGTAGTTATTGTTCTGGCGTCTTTAGAGACAAAGACACCAACAAGGACATCAAGGAAGAAAGCCAATTGGAAATGAAAGTTATTTTTCAATAGTTTATTTTGATTTTAAAAGAAAATAGTAGATAATATTTAAAATCAAATTGAAAAATAGATTTAAGAAATAAAGCAACTTGCATTATTTTTTCGTTGAAGAAAGATTTAAGTTATCAATTGAAAGCGTGCAAAGAAACAATTGTAAAAGATGCTGTAGTAATAGCTATTGTCATAACAAAGACAACTGGTGAGAGGCGAAAGTATTATTAGTAAGAATGAAATGGCTTCATGTTTAAACACAGGGATAGTATATAGTGTTTCGTTAACTTGAAGGAATAGGTTGTTCATCCTTCATTCAAATAAGTAGAATGAGATGTAGGGTTAAAAAGAAGTTGGCATTAATTTAATGTGTGTTAATTTTAATAAGTTACTAAAGTAAATTTTTAATGAAAGTAGCTTGGAATCGTGGTATCGACGAAATGATGCCAAATCATTATTAAACCGAGAAAGGCCCA
Organism: Thereuonema tuberculata; assembly: GCA_023159025.1. Classification (NCBI taxonomy): domain Eukaryota; kingdom Metazoa; phylum Arthropoda; class Chilopoda; order Scutigeromorpha; family Scutigeridae; genus Thereuonema; species Thereuonema tuberculata. The sequence goes on along the minus strand of JAFIDM010006943.1, from coordinate 16,542,535 downwards.
TACAGACATGATCCATGAGATTGGAGGAAATGGATCTATGCCGAACGACTAGGTATCACAGAGTATCCAAGGATAAAAGTAAGGTGATACAGCGCAGTTCTTCTAGACAGGGAATCCTTGAAGAACGTTCGTAGAAAAAGACGTTAAATATTTTGCTTAACTTACTCACAAGGGAATGGTTAGGCTTGTCAGTCCGAAACATCCCTTAAAATTTTCATCATTTATTCAGGACCTTAAGTAGTTGACGTATACCAAATTTTAGCTGCTTTTTTCCACTGAAAGGGGGTTAAAAAAAATGCTAAAATTACAATGCTTAAAGTTGTGACGTCATCACTTTTTGGAAGCCGTCACTATCTCTCACTGTTGATCGGCGCTCTCAAGGTCATTTCAAATGAGTGGCATTAAAATACTTAATTTTAAATGATACTATTAAAAATTCCTGTTTATTTTGAATTCCTGTTTAATAAGAAAAGCAATAACTGAAAAGGGAGGACACATTTGTATTTTAAAAGAATATAATTTTACATAGAAAAAAAAATAAAGAATAAAAAACAAAGAATTAAAAAATATATATATATAAGTTTACAATTGAAAAATTGAAGAAAAACCTAAATAATGATAAATGTAATATTATTGGAATGTTATAAATTACAAATAAAAATAATGACAATAAATCGAATAATAATTTAAAGAATTTAGCAAAAAATAAAGGAATAGAAAACGTTTT
>JAFIDM010006943.1:16522950-16534938 GCA_023159025.1 Thereuonema tuberculata | reverse complement strand
TGTTTCCTTTCACACAATTTTAAAACAAAGGCTAAAATTTTTGTGGAGCAGCACCCCCCACTAATTTTAGCTCCGTCCAAATAGCAGTCCTTCAAGTTAACTGAAGTTTGGTGCACACCGCCATAAAAGTATTAAAAAGGTTAAAACTTCATTAATCGCTGACATAATTGATGAGAATATTACTCTAAATTTTTAACTACTATAATTTTATATCAAATAATATATGTATTTTATTCTTTTTCAAAAGAATTACTCGAAAATCGTGTAGTTTGAAACCGTGTAATTCGGAGGAAGGTATCCGTGTTCTTCGAAACTCGTGTTCTTCAAGTACCGTGTTGTTCGGGGGTTAGGTGTACAGTGTAAAATACAGCTTTAGAAATAAAAAAAAACTTCTATTACTGGAAATACATCTCTTATCTTCTTAAATATTTCGTCTTGTTGAGCAAAAGACTTCTTCAGGAATTGCAGTTGAGCAAAAGACGTCTGTCTTCTCCTCACAAACATTAAGAATAAAGTCTTTTCCTCAATCGTAATTCCTGAAGAAGTCTTTGCTATAAAAACGAAATATTGAAGAAGATAATGATTTTTTTCAAGTTATATTTTTATTTAAGCTTTAGAAATGCCGAAAGTTTGCGGAAAAACCAGTAAACCTTCTGAATGCTATTTCTCAGAAATGTTTAGGGTTAGGACAATAGTAATTGGCAGGTTTTCATATAAGGAGTTAAGATATGTTTAAGTCAAATTTCAGTAAAATCGGAGAGAATCATCTGTGAAATTTCAAAATTTTTTGCTGATTTGACGTGGAATGATCCTAAAAATATATTTAAAAAAATAATATAATAATAAAAAAATATATTAAAAAATATATTTATAAAAATAATATAATATTAAAAAAAAGTTAATACGATTAAAATTCATCTACTTTAGGCAATTTAAGTGAATAATGCGGCTTTAATTAATTTTGAGAAAATTAGAATAGTTTTTATTCCGCAGATATTACAATTAAAAGAAAAAAAAAAACTAAATAAATTTTAGAAATATAAAGAAATAACATTCTAAGAAATAATATTTTTTCGAACTTCTTTTGTTGTTTTTTTTTTTTTTTTTTTTGCTGAAACTAAAATTTCTTTCATATATTTTTCATTTGCTCCCATATTAACTTGATTACTTACTTTACTAAAAACTCTCTTATAAAAACAAGCGATTCCGTACGGAAAACAAGATATTAAATTTATCTGGAGATTATGCTTAGCTAGCTAACAATGTGATAGATACAACGTATCCATCAATACAGATTAAATATTTCTGCAGATTACTTTCAAAAATAAAAATTTTATTTTTCAATTTCCAAGCATGCAATAAACTATCAGTTCATACTGTTGAAGATGATATGATAAAATAACCCTAACAATATATGTAATGTTCATGATGAAGACAGTGACCCATCAATAACCAAAAGTAAGAAAATAAAAAACAAGAATCCAAATGTGGAATCCAAATCCTTGGGTAGCACTCAGGCTACCACAAAAGGTATTTGACCACAAAAAGAAAAAAAATGTATAAATAAATAAATAACAAACCCTCTGGTGGGAAAAAGAAAAGTAATTAATTGAAATAAGAATGCCTTTTGAGTCGAGCTGATACTCTGGAACGGTCGTTTCGAGATTGTTAGGCTCTCCTCAGCCAGAGCTAATCAGCCAGTGCAAGACTCAAAAGACACTGTCTCCATCATGAATTCCTGATTCTTCCCCTCGTGCGCCTTTTGAGTCTTGCACTGGCTGATTAGCTCTGGCTGAGGAGAGCCTAACAAGCTCGAAACGGCCGTCCCAGAGTATCAGCTCGACTCAAAAGGCTTTCTTTTTCCATATATGTTATGTATTTGATTAATTATATTAACGTGTGTCATATTAAAATTTAAAAATGGTTCAAGAACACACTTAAAAATAAAGATATTTACAATAAAAACATGATACTTATTAAAAAATCCCATGATACTTTTTTAAATGTTAAATATTTATTATAAATTCTTTCAGGTAGTTCATTTCTCGGATACAGACTTTGTGACAAATTCTTCATTTAGAAAACACTTAACATTTAATTCAAAAATCCTATATAACAATGATAACCATAGAAGAAGTCTATTAAGCACTTGGCGTATTTAAGTTCAACGAAATGTTATTCTGTTTTGTATTATTCTTGATACAGTTTCGAACGATTCTGATTTCCGTCCAGGTGAGGTTATTTAGTTAATATTGCTTTACCTTATTACTATACAGCGTATAATGGCTTATCTTCGAGGAATATTCAACATTCCTTAAATTAAGGCTAACTTTGATTCCATTGGTTCTATGTGCCTTTGCTTGTATAGACCTTGATTTTAGGCCTTAATAGGAGAAGTTCCTCATTCATCTTAGTTTACAAAATCTTCGTAGACTTGATCTTTATGATTTTTGTTCCTTTTTTTCCATATAATCTTTATATTTTTAATATAATCTTTACATTTTTTTGGTTATCTCGAACACCGACCTGCTATCGTGCATCCTATTAGGTTAACTTATAGGAACGATTGTCTTTACATATGCCGTTCACGAGCTGTTGTCGAACCCTGTTGCAGCAAAAGATATCACCTCATCGTTTAATTACTGAATGTCTAATTGTTTATCTTCAGCACGTACATAAGTTTATATTCACCTACATTCACAAGTTGGCAAACCAACTAAATCTATTTTTTTATTTTGGTCGGTGAACATTTTTTTTTCACTGAACTTGTTTGTGTTAATATCATTCAGACACTGAACATATGCCAACTTTGCCTTGACGATATTTTTCTTTCAAATTTACAGAAAACTTAAATCAAATGATTATTTTATTACAACAAATGTTTAAAGAATTTTCACTTTCTAATTTTAAATTGGCTTTCTTATCTTTGTTTTTTTAAAGAGATTTTACATTTTTATTTTTGATATTTAGACTTGAGATTTCACACTTGATAATAGATAATATAAATTGCAGATTTATTACGAATTGGTAACATCTTCAGATTTTTTGTAGATATGAGATGATACTTTGAAACCAGTGTTACTTTTATGCTAATTAACTTAATGTTACAGATAAGAAATTATTTTTCCATTCATGTTTTAATGTTCCATAGAATCAGAAATGTACATTATTAAAGAGTTAATTCTTGTTTTCTTTTCAGTAGTAACAAATTCTACTTCCACCACAACAATTTTTGCTTTATTTCATACCAAGTAAAACAATCTACGACATCTTTTAAATTAGCTAAATTTTACATAAGAATTATGGATTGTCTTCTAGTTTCATAACATTGTAATATATATTGCATCAAGAAAATTATCTATACACGGTGTTTCCTACCTTATGTTACAGAAGAATATGATAGATAGAGGGTACGAAAACAAACAGTTTTCATCAAGTATGTCCGATCTTGCCCCGTACGGCGCTACAGTCGTTTAATGTTGTGACTGGTAGACAATCATTCATTGAATGGCCATTGTACCTGCCTATTTGGAGGACATCAACGAAAATGTTCAAAGTGACACCCCTCTTGTTCTACACAATAGTGGGTCGCCGGAGCAGTTACTGCCGCACTCGTTCAAAAATGTACAGTACAGATGGTGTTGCAGGCTTCGACAATTCGTTGACGCAGTTCATCGACTGTATCGACAGGTGTGGCGTACACGAGGCTCTTTACATGGCCCTAACAGAAGAAGTCACAGGGATTAAGATCCGGCGATCGTCTCCTGCGCATGGTCAACAACCACAACACTACAACGACTGTAGCTCCGTATCGGTGCAAGACCGGACACACATTACTTAACGAAAACTGTTTGTTTTTGCACCCTCTAGATATCGTATTCTTTTGTAACTTAAGTTCGGAAACTAATTTAAGAAAATTAGTAAGAAAACTATGATTTTTATGCCAACTTTCGAATATTCGAGAAAGTGGACAAACCTTAACCAAAAGTGTATTTTCTAGTTGCCGATTTGTGATACCACTTCAAAAATCGGCCTTTAGCTTCTCAGCTAAAGGTCAATATGTGCTAAAAAAAATCAGAAAGAAGTTCACATTGAGCAACACCAATCTATAATTTTCTACTTTATTACTTTTATTTTTTTCATTTTTTAAATTATTTGTACAATACTTTTTATGATTATGACAATCTACTGACAATAGAGGAAGCAGCTTCTCGTCTTCTTACTTACAAATCCAATGGACATCAACGTCAGCAAAGATCTTGAATTTTTTTAGGTAAGTGTCAGCTAGATACTAAGTTATTATAGGACCAGAGGACTTACGACATAGTCCCTAAGTTATTTTGACTAAAGACAGACAGATTTCGGCAACTAGACTTGAAATTGTATTACCTCCCTATTCTCTCTTCAATACATGTCTGCCATCAGCATACACTTGCTTGAAAACCCTAATAGAAAATTAATATACACAATTTAGGGGAATTCTGATGTTCCTGGATAACAACTCATTTCGCAGTTTTGTAATTAACACAAAACCAAACCAAACCGTTGCAATCTTTGAACGCTTGAGTTGTTAAAAGTGACATTACTATTGATTGGCTCTTTTATTCAGGCCTTTGTAATCCAAGCAATTCCCGCTATTAAGTTCATTTACTATAGCTAGTCCCCTTTTTACAATATTCGGGCGAGTGAGTAAGTGGCCCAATGGATCGAGGATACATTCTTTCTCAGCATAGTCGTATAGTACATACATGGATGGATTTTCCCCAAACCTTCAAACCATGGGGAGTCCAATGAGATAAGATTCGTGACGCTGTGATTCCCTGTTTGGGCTGTGAAGGCCGTAATATGCATACATATCGTACACGGAATCCTAACAGCTCCTCCAAGCGGGGTCGCTAAAAAAGGTCGAAATTGGAATGACTAAAATACAGTAATCTATGAACTTGTATTATCTTTCGTTTTAAGAAAAAGAAAAGTTAATAGATTCCCACAACGTGGCAGAATATCCATACTTTATAGAAGCCTAAAACCAATACTATCTCTGCACTATCTCTTAATCAGGTGTTATTCGTATTTTAAATAAAATAACCACCTGATTTGCGAATAGACAAGCTGTGAAAATGTCATTCCTTTAACTTTTCCTCAAGTTTAATCTACAAAAGGAGCAAATGCTATTTCATTTTATACATTCTGTGATGCGGATATCTCATTTGTGTTGTTCGGGGGCCATTTTTTTTTTCTTCCTTTCTTCGTTCTTTTTTTTCCCCGTGGTGCAAATCCTCTTTTCGGGAGGATGTTTTATGGTTTCTTCTGCTCCAAGTAAATGCAACCGAGTGCTTTAACGGATACCTTCTTCGCTTCAGCCACTTCTTGAAACCATTACTTGGTCTACAGCCTTCGATTATAAATCACTGCTCAAAGTTGAATTCTACTCAAATAAATGATAGTTTGACTTTATCTATTCTCTTATAAGTAAACTTTTAACTAAGTCATATCTCAATAAGAATCTCCTAGATTAAGAAGATGAGAAACATAAAGTAGATTTTTTTTTAAAACGTTCACATTTTTAGTTATCTTTGTTTTTTAAGACTCTGGAAATACACAAACGGAGAATCTTGTTTTTATAAACAGTTACAAAATTTTCCATTATAAACAATAATTACATAAAAACAAGTCTATGTGTTTGTGCAGAACAAAAATTGCGATTTCGTAAATAATGTATTTTAGTCAAGATGCTACAGGTCTACAGGTGTTTCCATTTATATTTCTAGTTCTCTAGTTCTTGTTTCATTAAACACCGATCGCTTATTAATTTAGACACTAGTTCTCTTAATTTCAAATAAACGCTGACAGCTACTGTATCAGAATTATTATCAATCGTCAGCTGGGTCACATCATGGACTTAAAACTAATCAAAATCACGGGAAATAACGACATACCAAGCCTTAAACCTTAAGCAAAACTTAAGGCATTCTTAGACTTTTACTTGTCTGCTTTTAAGTGATCGTTGTTCGAATTTTTACTTACAAGGGAAGTGCGTGACCTCGAACGCTGAGAACCGCACGAAAATGTGCTTAGAATATAAATCGCTCATGCCAATGTGGTATGAGTCATTCTCATGAAAAACTACACGTCTTACCACGAGAGACATTTGAATGATCACCTATTGAAAGTTCAAGAGAGGAACTCTGGTAAAGCGCAGAAATAAAATATCGATACGATAGGGCCAAAAACACACCTATTTTGATGTCGTGACTATATTGCTATATTTCACTCTGCTTAAAATAATTACGCTATCTGAACAACAAACTTTTCCTATTGACCTGATAGTGTTGCACAGCTATTCAGTCTTCAAAGTGCGCTAGCAGACAACAGCTGAGTTTTGCATGGGAATGACTCATACCACTGTTTTTGGGATGAGCGATTTATATTCTAAGCACATTTTCGTGCGGTTCTCAGCGTTCGAGGTCCCGCACATCTCTCGTTAGAGATCACGGTATTCAAAAGCGAATCAAATCAAATCCAAAAAGGAAAAAAAAACAAAACAGGGGAGAATACTTTCACAGCAACAGAAATAGTCGTACTCTGAGGTGTTAATAATAATCTAGAGTTTTTGTTGAGATTCATAATGGCAAAAGTAACAAAGGATAGTAACATCGTAAAGCCAAACCAAAGAACATAAATAACAAATTCCTAAAAGAACTTCAAGTCTATTTTACTTAAAATTGAATTATTTCCCTTTTTTTAATTTTTTATTTTGGATGAGTGCGTAAATGAATTATACTATGCTTATTTTTAAATTGCAGTATTTGGTGAATATGAACAGTAGAAACTTTTTTAATTACTTAAGTTTAAGACTGATTAATTTTAACAAATCAAAGGGCGCGAAATAAATGGATCACTACTTGTTGTTAGACAACATTGTTCTTTTCCATTGGTGTTTGTTTATAAATTCCTTCTCTCTCTAAATTCTCGATAAGGACCCACCCAGGGAAAGATTTCAACTCAGATCGTCTCTATTACATATCAAGATTCAAGAAGATCCATTCAGCGGTTTCCAAGTCATTAGGAACGGAGATACACGGCTACACATATTGGTTGATGAGTCTCATTTTCACTTCAAGGTAGGTTACGTGATTCAAGATTATATCCCTCCGTTTATTTAGTTATTTATTTTTTTATTGCTTACCTGAAATAAATTAAAAGTATCGAATCATTTTTGATAGTTTACTATCAGTTCTGAAAAAGCTCGATTAGAAATCCATTTATAAAGGCTTATACGAAATTCTACAAACCTACATTAAATTTTATATACCTACACTAATAATTGCTTACATTCAACGTTTTGTGTTCAGTATTTGTAATACGGTATTCTATCTTGTAACTTGTGTAAGAACTCAATGATTTTTACTGAATTAATTATCATAACGGTAACATAGTCCATTTCTATTATATATATATATACAAATCTACAGTCCATTCTCCTCCAAACGGGTCCTAGGGTCTATCCAGCCCTCTGTTGAATGGGTTTCTTTCTCGGGAGTTAAAGGCGGGCGAGCGTCGGATTGACCACCCGACCTCAACTTAGTCCTGTTGGTCATGAAGCGCCGTGATTCTTATTGCCCGCGACTCCAAGGGCCTGCATAGGCCTATAGTGGGACACTTTTAACTTAACAAATCTAAAGATATCAAATCGCAGCATGCGGAAAGCAATTGCTGCTTCCCGGATTTTTCAGTTTAATTCATAATTAATTCTATTCTAAATACTTACTTAACAAGTCCGTGACTCGCATTTTAACTAAAAAGAAGCCAGCCAGCCAGCTATGATATTTGTCAGATCTAAAAATTCGTTATTAACAGTCTTTGGAGAATATAAATAAGAAGGGACCGTTTGCACAAAAACATTAGAAACTCGTCTTTGGAGAATATCAATCATAATAGTAGATGAGATGAAGTTCAAATACTTATTATCAAAAGATAATAATCGTTTCCGATTATCAATAAAGGAAGCATTATTATTACAAAACAATTTTCAAATTTGTTAATTAAATAGAAAACATAAAACTTCCGATTAGTAACCGACTATCTAAATAGTGAGTAAGTATAATATGTATATATCAACTTCCATTATTGGTATTACTTTGATACTTCATGTTCTCCAATTATTTATTATTCTTTGTTGTAGTTATATTTTGTTTATAAATAAATATAAATGCAAATAAATATAAATATTTATGCCACGATATTCTTTGATAAAGGATAATTTCTATCCGAAACATGCAAAAAATTTTATATTGTACTAGCGTGCTACCTTCGCTTTCATATGTATCACCGTGTAAACCCCTTTTAGAAGTTTTAGGTAACTCATTAGTTAATCGTGGTCCGCGCCTACAAACAATCTCCTTAAATACACTCATTGTCAACCAAATTTAGCGCGATTTAAAACTGCACTCATCGTTAGGTTTGGGAAGTTTTTCATTCAGATCTATGGCGCGACTCAAAACGGCGCTGGCGACATCTATCGACAAATTTGGGAATTGTTTCATTCATATTTCTGGGAAGTATTTGATCGAACAGGATAAATAGTAGCCTATATCCTTCAGCGTGTCGTAGATAACCTACATGCAAAATATCATTCAGATCCGTTGCGCCATTGAGGCATGAATGACAGACAAACAAACTTACAGATTCTCCCTTTTATAATTATTAAGGATAATTATTAAATGACCGAGAAAAAAAAAACCCATGTGAACCTTATACAAATTAACTATTGTGGCATTTTACCTTAATTATGAAGTATTGTTGTCTAAAGATCACGGTTTTCTTATTAAGCTTGAATTAACTTAAAGACGGCAAAGACTGAGAAGGGAAAGGCCTACTTGGTCTTTCGACTTCACTATAGTTTATCGTAATTGATTTTATTCATCATTTAAACATTATAACAATGGTGAAAGAAAACTTAAACAACAATAAAAAAATATTTTTTTTTTTTTTTGTTTCTTTTTTTTTTTTTATTCGTTACAAGTTTTCAAATTAAATCACGATCTTGAATAAGTGAATAATCTTGAATAAGTGTTTTAAATTAACCCTATAAAAACAGATTTAACTGGAGATCAGACAATAACTAAAGCCCTAATGACTTTCTAGTCTGTATCCTTCTCTAAAAGATCATTTTCTTTGTCAGAAAAGAAAAAAAGGAAAAGAATGATGGAGAAAAAAAATCCTGCTGTAGGCACTGAGAATGATGGAGTATAAGGTTTTGTGGAGCAGAGACAGAAGTTTACCCTACCCATTTCTTTCCTACCCCATTTCCAAAATCTCGACCTACGATTGGATGGCTCGGATGACATCACCGGAGAAAAAGAGAAGACTGCGATGGCGTTGAGGGTCCGTTTTAAGCCAATCAGTCGAAAAGAGCTACTTCCATTTAGTCCTGATGGATGGTCGGGGATAATTATTTCCTTTGTTTGTACTGTTCGACGCCAGCTTCCGTGGCCATTAGAGCCGCCAGAATAATTGGGAAGGAAAAGAGGTTGAAAACAATCCACCAAAACAAGGTTTCACAGGCTGTAAAGGACGGACTTCGGTCACAAAATAAACCTGCACAGTTTGGTGTAAACAGGTTTAGAGAAAAGCAAAAAAGACAAAGCCTTACCTAGTGTTGGAAGTTCAGAAATCTATTAGAAAGAACAAGAAACCAAATAATGAAGAGATACATGGAAATTACTTTAAATTAAGTGAGTATTTTAGAAGGTAATCTATACGTATTTATTTTTTAAAATTATGAATCATTAAATATGGATAAGTGTATATCAGTTTTGAAAACTAAATTGGATTTGCTGGAGGAAAAGAAGGAAGTTTTGGGAAATACACGAATGTTAGTAAAAACTAACTTTTTCGTGATGGTGGACGATCCGCGCTGGGTAGGTTTTCTCGGGGTTCTCCCATTTCCCCTGCACTTCTCCCACCATACTTTCTTAGTCTTTCTCTCCATCTGTCCATATTTCCGTGGGATTTTACAATAGATCTCCGGTCGCAGTGCTTGGCTTCTCTGCCACCCACATTCACTACATAAACATAAACATAACATAACATAACATAAAAACTAACTTATTATAGATCAACGAAAGAAATCAGTTGTGATTCGTGAAAAGATATTTATTCATTTAGGTAGTGTTAAGAAAGATTTCGACATTAACATGTAATCAGGATCTTGCAAATCAAAATCACGCCTCAACAAGTAAATATAAATGTTGCTGTAATTAAAATACTATATCGTTGTTCAGGTTCTGCCGCTTAAAGCATTATCTCTCAAACTATACTTCAAACTGATAGTATGCATCAGTCCTTGGAAATGACCAGATTCTTTGACGATTTCGATTTGTTAAGGATGTGGAGAGAGATCCACAACTGCTCCAGAGAATTCTAAGGATATGTATCATAAAGATGACAGTTGCTTTTTTTTACTCTATTGTTAGAACAATAGTACTTTTACGTTTAGATTACAAAGCAAGAGGCATTTCAATTGCTTTAGAAATTTTACAAGACTTCACTCAATGCTCGTCTAACTCCAATAACTTGTATAATTACCAGATGAGAGTCGTTTAAAATTGATCTGAATCTGTCAACTACGAACCTAATCCTCTTCCCTTAGGAGCTAGAGTTTTGTTTGCAGCCTGCCAGTTACCATTCACTTCTCTGGATCTTCCGACAGTCAATAAATCTTTGTCAAAGAAATGATTTGTTGAGGATGGCCTGCTTCTGTGGCACAAATGCAACAGTAGAAGTGCTTATTAATAGTAAATACCAATAATGCTGCAGTAGAAAGTATTGGCTAAGATTTTTGGATTTATCTAGCACAAACTCTGACTAAGGCTATATCATCTACAGTAAATCTGATAACACAAAACACAGAATTTTGTGTTACAGCATTTGATAACACTAATGTTACAAATCTTTCTATACATTGCAGTACACAAAGGTCTTCATGTGACTCCTTGTAGGTGCTTTTTTTTTCTAGTTATTGACTCCTTATTATAACATGAAAGTGTTTTGAAATTGAAGTGTATGGAAAAAGTTTATAGCCAATAGAATTTTTCTCAAGAACTGTTGTTATTAAGTTTTTCAAAGTACTGTTAAAAAAGCAGCGCTGTACAATGAAAAAAAAGCCACATTAAGTTTTAATACAGTTTTAAATACTGTACTTCATAATTTCTAGTACAGTAGCAGTAAATTATTAAATATTCGTTAATACTAACTAACAATAACCTTAATGTTAGTTACTAATATTTTGTTGTATACTGCAGCAAAAATTTCATAGCGTAGTTAGTACGTACTGACTTAATATATCTCCATACCTTACTATGTTACTACGTATACCTAACTATGTTAGGATTTATCGTCTTGCTTGAGACGAAGGAGTTGTTTTAAGTTTATATAATAACTGGAGAATGATACAGAAAACGAGATTCACAGACTTTTAAACAGTACTGATCAACTCAGGTCAGATGACAAATTCCTCATTATGCACTTACAGGTGTTCAAACTTAACTCATAATTTCCATTCATGTTTAGATATTGGAGGCTGTGATGAAAGGGTAGAGATTGAAATGACTTTTTATAAAATTCAATATGGATCTCGCAATGAAAGAACTAAGATAACAGAGCTAATGGGTATCGTAAGCAGAACAGAAACGCCTAGAACAAGCATTTCTATCGCAGAGACGATAACCCATACCAGTGATAAGTTTGGTTTCTGAGAAGCGAAGTTATCAGAACCAGTTTTTGTAAATTTTAGTACCAAAGCACATGATTAGTGCATAACTTTTCAAAAGCTAAATGACTAACTTTTACAATTCTGTTTATCACCACGAGATGGCAGAACCATATATGGCTTCTCAATAACACTTAGACCTAAAGTATTTCAGAATAACACTTAGATCTAAAGTATTTCAGAATAACACTTAGACCTAAAGTATTTCAGAATAA
>JAFIDM010006943.1:16506062-16522756 GCA_023159025.1 Thereuonema tuberculata | reverse complement strand
TCTTTTCATATTACATTTATGCACGTTAAACCTTCTTTATTATTAAAAAAAAAGTATAGAATATAAGAATAAAATTAACTTTATTACTAAACGTATAAAGCCGGACAGTGATGTGAAATTTGAAAAATGCCTATACAAAAATCTTATCACGGTTTCTGTGAAGATAATTCAATCAAACAATCAATTTGCAACTTTTTAATTTTTAATTAATTAGAAAATACAACCTGATTTCTTTATTACTTAATTATTGATTCGTTAATTTTGAATTTTAGATTATGAAGTTATAAAGTTGAAATACTAAGGCCTAACGATACAAACAATTTTCAGTATATAAAAATAAAAAAAGATATAAAAAACAAAAGAAATTAAAAGAATATATAAGATAAAAAAGAAAGCAAGGTCTTAAACTATTGCGTTTTAGTTTTTCTAAATTTTCCTAAATTTTAATTTCTACATTCGCCACTTATGCCGCTGATGACGTGAAGATAAATTGGCCGTATCTTCACAGAAACAGTGATATGATCTTTGTATTGTCATTTTTCAAATTTCACATCACTGTCCGGCAATAAAGCATCACTTCAGAAATGTTGAAATTGACGTTTCGAGAGATTAAACATCTTCTGCATCTTCTCTTCAGGTATACAGAATTGAAGGGAAAAAAAAACCACTGATTATATCTAAAAATTGAAAATAAATCTTAATGTACTTATATTCCTCTTATTAATATAAGTAAATAAAGACAAATTAATATCTTAATGTAAGTAAAAAATTAAGTAAATCTTAGTGATGAATTCGTGGTACATACCAAACTTATCGCTTATCTTTAATAAGCCAAAATACAATTCGACTAATAAATGTTTACGATGAAGCAATCGACTTACTTGGTTTTTCATAAGGAAGTAAATTATCAATTGTAGATTAAAATCAACAATTAATAAATTTCACCAATTTGAACCTCAAGTTTCTTTCATCTAATGAAACTCTAAAAAATAAATGAATAAAAAGTAATCTAATGAAACTCTAAAAAATAAATGAATAAAAAGTAACATTTTTAGAAATAAATATATTAGTAGTATAGCATCATTTTCTTTTATCTGCGGTGCAAGAATGAGATAGCAAAGAAATGAGGCCCATGAGAATGGAATAAAAGAATGATGGTTAAATTACTAAGAAAGGAATGTTACTGACTTTAGCAATGGGAGAGATATCACGCTTTTCTTAGTTCTGGGCAAAGTTTTCTGCTTGGTGAGCAGAATTTCATATCACTTATGAAACTCATAAGTGATATGCGTGACTTCGAACGCTGAGAACCGCACGAAAATGTGCTTAGAATATAAATCGCTCATGCCAAAAGCAGTAGTGTGAGTCATTCCCATGAAAAACTCAGGTGTTGTCTGCTAGCGCACTTTGAAGATCAGCAATTTGAAGACTGAATAGCTGTGCAACACTAGAAGGTCAGTAGGAAAAGTTTGTTGTTCAGATATCGTAATTTTTTTAAGCAGATGGAAGTATAGCAATATTATCATGACATTGAAATATGTGTGTTTTTGGTCCTATTATATCCGTATTTTGTTTTTTCGCGTTACCAAAGTTCCTCTCTTGGACTTTCAATAGGTGATCATTCAAATGTCTCTCGTGGTAAGACGTGCAGTTTTGCATGAGAATGAATTATACCACTGTTTTTGGCATCAGCGATTTATATTCTAAGCACATTTTCGTGCGGTTCTCAGCGTTCGAGGTCACACACTTCCCTTGTCAGAAGGTTGTATGATGAAGAAGACACTGCGGAAAGAACATTCTGGCCTTTGTTGCAATTTTACCTTGCACATTCTCTTGAATTGCAACTAAGTGTAAGCCTTACTTTATACTTCATTTACTACAACAATGGTGAACGGAAGGAATGGTGAACGGTAAAAAAGTTCGAGGCAGAAGAAGATTTAAGATGATCGACAACATTATGGTAAATGGATCTTATGTGGAGACGAAGAGGAAGGCAGAAAATAGGAAAGATTGGAGAATGCTGGGTTTGCAGTGAAGGACCTGCCCTTGGCAGAGAACTATGTATGTACTACAACAAGTATTTGAAAGCGTGCAAAGAAAGTCGGTGTGAAACACTTAAGAAGATGTCTTTTAAAACTTCGGTTCAGAAGGGCATATACACATCCACACAAACACCCATACAATTTCACTTACCTTTTTTTATTTGATAAGCCTCATTTTCCAATTGGAAAGTAAAATAAGAAACCTACGGTGCAATTGTATGGTGGGCACAGGGTTTACTGTAGCACTTGAGAAGTCCTTGGCAAATATAAATTGCGGGACCCTTTGTTCATTTACTTCAATAATCGAAATGTACTTTCGTTTCTATTTTTTTTTTTTAATATTAATTATTTCTAAATGCTGAGCTATTTATGTGTTTTCTTGCAGTTTTTCAATATTATATAATTTTGACTTTTACGTAAGCAAGAAGGACTCTGGCTGCTTTACGATTCACAGCTAATCAGGAGTCTAAGAAAAGTCCTGAGGAGGTAAATGTTGTTTCAATAAGCGTAGTGATCATCATTACACTAGTTTAGATTCTAACAGGTTATATAAAAGCTCGTATATTGCCATCGTTGTATATTAAAATAACCGGGTTTTAATGACGTACAATAATTGACAAGAAGCAGGAGGAAGAAGATTGGATTTACAACAGAATTTAGAATTTCAAAATGCTGAAAACAAAGAATAATTTACGAGTTACAGATTTTCATATTGATTATTCATAACGATACGAATTTGAGTGAATTATCGGCTACCTTGTTACGTTACTTCGTTTCACCTCTGGGATCACTAGCAACAGACAGTGACAATACACATAGGCCACCCCCTTGTCTCCCCTCGTAAGTATGAGATACTCCAAGAAGACTCGATTCCAAGCGGTTGTGGCAAAAAGTGATATTTTATTCCTTCTTGTTGACGGAGAGAAGCTACAACAATGAACATTCACATTTAACTTGTAATCTAGTAGGCTAAAATTAATGGATTATTTTCTTCTTTCTCTGGCTGTTCTCTCATTGCGCCACACACACACATACACACACACACAAAGGGAGTGATAAGAAACAATAATTTGAATGTAGTCCCGTGGCCTAACGGATAAGACGTCTGACTTCGTATCAAAAGGTTGCAGGCTCGATTCCCGTCGCCAACGTTTCATTGTAGAACTTATTTCACAGAAAATTTTGAAGTTCAACAATGCTCATTGTGAATCTGTTGACTTCCTCGCAACAATGAACAATCACAACAATTGCGCCGTTTGCATTTGTCGACTTCCTTGCAACAATGCCACAGGAACGCAACAATTACACAGGCACACCGTTGTCCATTGTTGAACTGCGCCGGACAGACAGAAGATTTTAGTAATATGTAGATTACGTAGTTGTAAAGAACAAACAAAAGCAGAGATAGAAAAATAGCATTTACTGTAGGGGAGCATAGGCGTCACAGGGTTTTGGAATTGGTTATGATGATCGTAGCCGTTCAACCAAAAAAAAAAAGAAAGAAAAATAAAGAACGTTGTGTCCTTTTCGGGGATGAAGGGATTACAAACAAGGCGGTGAACATTCCACCCAAATAGGCAAATCCAAATCCTAGATTTCTCCATTTTCTAACTCATTGAGAGGGGTTATAATCGCCCCACCCCCACACTCGTCAATACCTAAAGATAGGAAGGATATTTGGAATGTCATTATTTTTTCATCTACCTTAGTTTAATTTGTATATAACAAGTTGAAAAGATTTTACTGTAAATAATTTTCTTGTCTAAAAGTTGAAAAGATGTTGATGAATAAATAAATAAATAAATCTGAAGTTCTTTAATTTTCAAAGAATTTAAAAATACAATAATTCTTCAATACTACATATAAACACCAAACTTTTCATGAGGTTTTCTTCTACCGAAATAGGAGCATTTTTGTGGGTTTTTTGAAACTAAAACAAAATGTGATTTCTTAATTTTTCATCTTTGTACTTTTTTGTTTTGTTTTAAGCTCATAAAAGACAAAAAAAAAATATTATGTATAAACTCGTGTATAATATATATAACTAATTTTTGTTTTATTTGTAAATATAATAGATGTACTTATATATTCACATTATAATATCTACTGAATACTAATATTAGAAATTTTCATTTTCTGAAAAATTAATTTAAATCCGCATTATTTACTTAAAATTGTCTAAATCGTTTGAATCGTATCAAACAGTGGAGTTTGAAAGGATTAATTCCCGAAAGTTTAAGACAATGCGATGTTACTAGAAATATAATAGAAATCCGTTGTTTCGATTCCAAGGCTTTCTTGACTTCTTGCAATAAGTTTTCGACAAGAGCCAAAAAATTTCAAAGATAAAATTCGGATGGTTGCTAGTTTTCGATTATGCATTCAAGGAGATCCCCCCTAGCAGTTCAAAAGTTATTAGGGACTTTCTAATAACTGGATGATTTGATGAGATTGTAGGATATAGGTTAAAACATTTGAAAATGCAATTTCGAAAATGGCACCCTCTCGTATACTTTGACAATACAGTTTTTTGTTTTTTTTCAAGAATCTTATCTAAATATGTTTCCGCATCTTTTTGTGCGAAAACGGCACTTGGCTAACATTAATTTATGCCTCAAACGTGAAAGGAACATGTGCTAAAATATCAAAGCATACAGATTACAGTAGAGAAATACCTACCAATCATCAAAAAATTGCAGATCTAACAAAGGTGGATATATATATATATCTTGATTGTACTGTTGTCATCATATAGTTAATAAGTATTAATGAATAACAGTAGACAAGATAATGTATATAATATGTAATTTATATATTAATTAAAACATATAATCATTGGTATTGAATGGAATGCAGAGAATATATATAAGGTTTGATATCACTACTTTAAAGTTCTATTACTTTTATAGTTCAATAAACGTTGAAGACATCGCCGGAACCATTTATTCGCTGACAGATAATATACAAGTCTTTTCACTGTTTAATCTGTTGGTTTAAATGTGCTTATGTTGACAATCTGTTCTACTTAATGATGAACTGTTCTGTTTAGGTATATCTCTGTAAAATAGGCGTCTAATGTTCAAAAGTTCTTTACTTACTTGGTATCTTCAATGAGTGAAACTTTCTCGTATACATACTTTCTTTATGCACCAGATAAAACCAATTCCATTGATTTTATTGACTTCGGCGTTGAGTATGTTCCACTTATACAATAGATTTCACAGCACATTGGAAATCATTACGCTTGAAGAGACATCGGGACTTTGTAGAGAATATGATGCGTATTAATCTTCCTTTAGCTCTATTTGGGATATTCCAATTGATCCCTTTTATTTATTTTAAGCCTACTTGTTAAGATTTACTTACAGAAGCAGCCATCTTAATTTTTTGCTTCTAACGGACTGAATAAACACAATTCACGCGACAATGTGATGACAATGATCGATACATATCTCGCGATTGTCTTTCAATAAAGCGTTGTTCAATGTTCCTTACTTAAATTAATTATTCAATGTTTAACCACAAATTATAAATATTCCAACAATATATATACTATATAAGATCAAAAATTCAAGATAAAAAAAAAATCTTGTCACGAAATATTACAATGGTCGACTACGACTGCAACCGACTTTTGTAAGAAGATTTTTGACGTATTGTTGCATTATGCAATATTATATGATTTTTAAATAGTTTTGTCGTATAATATAGTGCAACTTGGATAATTTGAAGCTGAAGGGACCACTACAAAACTTCGAATTATCCAAGACTTCGAATTAAAGAAGTTAAATCTTTTAACTTTAATTTCAGGTCCACTGAATGCTTGAAAAGATTATTCTGTCAATAAGTAAATATTTATTCAGAAAGATCATGGTATGAAAGACTTAAAACACTATATATATGTAAACAAAATAAGATTTATATTACTTAAGCTACAGTACATATTACATTTAATACAGAAAATTACAGTTTTTCAAAAAATTGTGCAATGTCTGATTGTTTGTAGAATTCAGTCGCTTAAGGTTAGCAAAATCATCAAGCATGTTTAGTGAACGGAAAACAGCTTCACTTACGTTGGTTTGTCCTTCAGTGTACCGACGAAATTCGCCCAAATGAAAAAGCGCCTCCGACGATGAAGGGATTGGCATTTCTTCTTCACACCCTTTTCCACCTCGCGAATGACGGCGACCTTTTCAGCGAACGTTAAATTCTTGTACACGCGCGGTTTGCTGAAAGACATGGTGACACTGACAGCAGGAAGCTTGAATGGCGTCTGAAGCGTCAAGTGTCACGTGTCGAACGGTGGCGGGAAGGGATTTCAGTTGTCGCATGTCGAATTTCTTAATGATGAAAAGCCCAAAAGTCGTTATGGTTCGAAATTTTTTATAAAAAACTTCGAATTTTCCAAGGGACTAAGAAATTCAAGGGACTAAGAGAAATCTTCGAATTAACCACGATTTCGAATTAAAGACGTTCGAATTATCCAAGTTGTACTGTACATGTTTTTTGCGAATATTAATACTGTTTTTTTTTTTTTTTTTTTTTAAATAATTCCTGTTTAATTTCACTGTTTTTGTAAACTTCGAAATGTACTCATCTCGCGAATAAAAAAGTAAAACAAAAAAACCTTAATGGTCTCTTACAGTACGTTTTTTTTTGTTGGATTGCTATTTGACCCTAAATACTCCATTAGATTATTGCTTTACTCCATTCAAAGTTTACAAATAAATGAATTTTTCGTAATTTCTGTAAAATTTTAATTTTTATGAATGTCCCCTTTTCGAAATTGCAAATTCATTTTTAAATTTGATTCTCAGCCATTTCATTGGAAATTAATTTCAGAAATACTTACGTGGAGTCTCAGCTTTTTTTTAAAAAGCTCTGTTAAAACATTTTAAATGATGATTTGAAAAATTATACCTTGATTACTTACTTGTAATCATATTGTTCAACTGTCATTGATAAAGTCATTATATCAAAAGAGCACTGAGACAATCAGCCATATTGTTTCCTGACACTAAGGCAAGTAGATACGATTTGTGGCACCGATCTACTCAGCAGGAGTGCGATTGCTTTCTCGGAACTGCTTGGGGTTTCTTTTTAAGACATTATACAAATAATCCAGTAATTTTCAATATCAGTAAATTAAGTTTTTTATCGTTTTCTTTCTTTTTTTTTCCTAGTATTTCAATTAAATCAACTCTGCCAAAATTGCACAATAAAAAAAAGCTTATTCTGAAGAAAGAAATATTGTTGTCGACTTACTTTCGAAGTTAACAAGAAGTTGAGAAAAGAACTTGAAGCATACTTCCTTAAACTGTTGCAGCTTTTTCTGTGCTTTTCAAAGGCATGTAAAAAATACACAGCCTCCATAATTTTAAATTATAATCTATCAACACAAAAATATATAGATTCTTTTCCCATTTTTTGAAAAAAAAAATGATGATGAAATCCCCAAACACTGACTTAAACTGTAATTTAATCGTTTTACAATCAAGCTCGCGCAAAGATTAAAAGGATTAATAAGCGGATGACACTGCAATATTAGGACATTCGTTTTCATTGGCAAATTTTGCCGTTTTCATCGCCTTCACAGACACACACACACTTTCTCTGATTTTTGATCATTATTTAATTGCAGTAAAACGCCGATTATCCGAGGCTCAGTCATCCGTGGTGTGGGTTTAACATAGTTCTTAGAAATTTCCTTTTTCTTAATTCTATTCGTTTAAACAAATAAAAATCACTGACTTGCTATCTAAATATAATTTGTAGTGAAACAACAACAACCCACTGCAGTATTTTGCTATTAATATGTTTTCAGTTTAGTTTGATTAAGTTTACGTCCATGTCCTTCAAATTTTCATGTGGAAACTGTTATCAAACATCTGAGAGTAGGTTGGTTGCAATTGACGTAACTTTAATTCGGAATTTGTTCAGTAAATTCCAGGCGTATTTTGGATATATCACATCATTAAAATGATATGTTAATTTATTTTGCAGAAGAACTTGCTTTGCTCAGATTTCACAAAAATGACTTTCTCAGAACTATTGAATTTACTGAAAAATGAATCTACAGTGAAAATATTGTTTATTTTTGAAAGATAATCTCCTGACGGTTACACTTAATTCGTAATAAGATTTCAATCGAAGCTGTGGCAAAGGTGGTAGCGGCTGTTTCGTTGAATATCGGAGTTCTTCTTTGTTTACGTCACAGCTTCATTGACAGCGGTTGGTGCTCACTAATGACCTTTCATTGAAATTCACTGATATTTAGAACACTTTCCGAAGCCATTTCATGATGAAACTAGTGATGAAAGAGTTAAATTTATATTGAAGTAGATTTATTAAATGAAATATATCCTATTATGATATTGTTTCTATATCTATTTAGCACTGATAGGAAGTTTTATGATTCTATTTACTCATACAGGAAACTCTCAGGTTACAAACGTTCGATTTACTGACGTTCGCTGCATGCAGAATTTCTTAGTCTTCAATACTAGAGTTGCTTTTTAAAACGAAATGTCAAACGCAGTGAATATAACTGTATTTATGTTGTGTATATTAGTTTAGTACTCATTTTCTTTATTTATGTTTGCTTTTAATGAAAGTTGAACAAGTGCAATATACTGTTTTATATTCTTTTATTTACATTGAGTAATCTTGATATATAAAATGAATGTTTCTTTGTTTGTTTCAATAATATAAATATGCAACGTAACCCACACTGTAAACCATTACTTATACATACATTATAATAAAACGTTCTGTACAGGCCATTCGATGTTTAATATATGGTGATGATACGTATGTATTGTAAAAGCTCGAGAATTCTAGACACACACAACGAACAACGTCTTGGTAAGGAACATGTTCAAAAACCGTATAAATAACTGCAAAATAAAAAAGTAGGAACCAGGAATTTACGACTAGATTTCAATTACATCACTATTCAAGAATTATTATATTACTTGATAACTGCATTGGAATATCATTTCGAAATTCCAAGATTTAATTCTTCTAAGCATTTACAGTTTCATTTTTCGATGTCCTTAAAACTCAGTAGATTTTACATCAAGGTTTAGTAATACACCAAAAATAATAACAAATGCTTCGCTCGTGTTACAAAAAAGAGTTGTTGTGATGTGGATGACGAAGAAATCGTAATTGTGAAATGATTTGAAGGTTTTCCAATTGGTAAAAAAATCTCTTGTTAGGTACAAATTAATGTACCTCGAAATTTTGTAACTCGATAAGCCCTAGATATGAGATCGGAGAATATAAGAATCCCGCCTCTTCTGCCCTTTCTCCTCACCACTATTACTTCAAACCTTCCCCAGTTGGTAAAATTGCAAGTGATGATTACAAACTAAAGTTACAAACTGATTTTGTAACCTGAAAACCAAGTAAAAAGTATCCTACAGTAAAGTTTGTCTCCACCTTCACCCGTTTACACCCCTTAGGATGCGAATATCGAAAATTCGTCGATGCTTATGTTTTAGATTTTGATAAAGAACATTCATATGAAATTTCGTGTTTCCAACTAAAGCGGTTTCAGAGATATGTAAAGTTTGCTCCCTTGTTTACACCCTGAGTCCGGATCCGTTGTCCTGGTTTTCGTTGTTCTTAAATTAACATCATTTAATTAAATAAAAATAAGAAGAATATTAATTATTTCAAAACAAAACAAAAAAAGAAAAGAAACTTCATTATCATAAATAAAAAAGGAAATATTGCCTACAAGAGGATTTGAACTCGTTAACCATACCTCTACTTGAAAATTACACAAAAGTATGAAGGGGATTAATTACGTGGAGGGGGAGATGAGCCCAGGTTTCAATTGAAGCCCGTTATTTTAGCAAGGCCCTAAAGAGTAATTCTGCAAATTTTGGTCCAGATAGGTGAAAGGGCCTAGGAGTGTATAGCGAACAAACAAAACAAACTTTCTCCTTTATATATAGAAGATTTCAAACGGGTTTCAAAAATACTTCAGTAAATTTAACTTTTAAACAACAATTTTGAATGTCTCAAAATAGAAATAAGAAAAAAAAAATCTGCTATCAAATATAAACATCAATTTAATTATTTCTGGAGAATCTGTTTTGAAATGTAATGGTTTGATGAATGTATTAGAACTATTAAGATAATTATAGCAAGTAGAACAAGGCCACACAAACGCCGATCGAGTAAATTTAATGAATAATTATTTCATCTAAGTAATGCAAACTGACCTTCTTTGTAACCAACCAGTAATTAGCGTAAACTGTTTCGTTTAATGAAACACATCTTAAATAGAAGGTATTTCTCAAAGAGATACAACACCGCAAGTAGTTCATCATAAAAGATACAGGTAGATGGGTTAGTTAGCAACGATTGGAATAGCTTACATACGATAATCTTTCTTCCTGAAAACGATTAACATACCGCTTTCTGATTTATTTACAATTTTTCTACTGGGATTACAGATATTTCTATAATTAATCCACATATAGCCTACTACTGAACGGGTATTGTAGATTGGATTTAATTTAAGTTAATCCTAGAGAAAAAATACTAGAGATTAGAACCAAAAAAAAAAAGTTTAGAGATACAATTTTAAATTGAAATATGTATTTCCGTCTGTGATTAAGACAACTTAAAAACTACATATCCTAGGAAGCTCAAATTTTAGCTTTGGGTTGAAACTACTAAAAGGAATATACCTATTGATTTTAATGCATATCCGACCAATACGTAAGAAGTAGGAGTTAGAAATCCTTCATGCATTCGGAAATTGGCATTTTAAACAATCTTGTCTTATTACTAATTAAAAATAAATGTAAAAACAATATAATAAATGTATTGTTTTTACATTTATTTTTAATTTTATGTGTTGATGTTGAAGGTTTTAAATAGTAATAGAATTTCTAGAAAAGGAGAACTTTAGAAGATTTATGATAATCTTGTCTTATTTTTACGGGAAAGAAATCTGCTGTTCAAAGAGAATATTGTAGTCTTCTGTCGTCATAGATTTTCTTCAATTAATATCCGACTTCAGCTCCCAAACAAGGTATCGAGCTTACATCGTTACCAAGCTGTTCATGTGCGCAAAAAAAATCGTAGTCATCCCCACCGTCTTAACTGGGAAGTGTACTTCAGAGCAACAGACAAACTCTACAAAATATATATTAAATAATATAATCCCCCTTTTAATAAATAAACTTAAAGAGCTTCGAAATTTAGAAAAAGAGAATTATCTGATTAACCTGCAGATACTTTATTTTATTTATTTTTCTTAGTCGCCGAATAAAAATTAAATGATCAAACATTCACCCATTATCCGTAATCTTAATTTTAATGTGAATTCTGTCTGTCAAAAAAAATCTTGCTGTTATTTTCGTTTTAAAAACATAAAGATCAAATTCTAGTAAAATACAATTGGTTAGCTTTTGTTACTGGTTTCTTATTACAGTTTAAAGTTTTATATCTATATATTTACAAACAAGAACGTGCACTTTACTGTCACCCTCCGATCAGTTTCCAACTGTAAACTAGCCTACGTACATATTCTATTCGCTGTCATCAGTTTATATTCAAACATGTTTCACTTCTCTGTGTCATTGTCTTAGACTTTTGATTAAGGAATTGACTAACTTCTACTTTACTGTTTTCATGTGATTAAATAATAGATAATTAAATAATAGTGGAAACTAAAATTTATAAGACCTGTACATAGCACTTATTTACTTTAGCATGATTAGCCTAAGTGAATTCGAGCACAGAATAGGCTTAACTCCTATTTTACGCACTGATTTTGTTGTCTTTGTTTTAATTACAAGAGTTATTTACATCAGTTAAGCCTGTATATGACAATTGCAAGGCAGTATATGCATCGATAAGTTTAAGAAAAGATACTGCTTCACTTTTAAGTACATTTTCTGTTTGCGCGCGCCCACCGGACCTATTGTGTATGTTAATACGGAGTATATCTGTAGGTTCGATATCGATACAAATTCGATTGTTTGTCATCAGTGAAAATTAATTGTTTAGCTTCTAATGTTTTTTTAAGGGAATATTGTTATTTTCACAAAGGTATCAACAGGGAAATTGCTCCATATAGAGAACAGAGAAATTTTTATTTGCAAAATTGTTCTTAAATATGCTTGCAAGTTTTAAGATTTATTCACGTCAAACGTTATTGAGGTTGGAGTAAAGGGAGACTTATAGACTTATAAGTTTATGAGCTTTGTTTATAAACTGTAAAAAATAAATATAATTGAAAATGTGCTAGTTAACAAATGATATTTTTTGATTGTCTAGATGAACAACAATCAAGTCAACCAAGTTCTTTATAACTATTTATAACTTTATTTATAAATAGCTCGTTTAAAATTAGTTCCATTTTTTAATATATACATTTGAAGCCCTTTTTTTTTTTCTCTAATCTCGACACCTGTTATTTATCTTTGCGTAAAGGACTCTCTCTACCAATGGATAAAATAACTACACGACTTCAAATAATATTGTTGACTGTTTTGTACATTGTTGATGATGGAGAACCGAAGGCTTCTTCCCGTAATACCGTTCGCTGTCGTTGCTTAGTCCAACAATCTAAGCTCTGATTAAGAGCGAAAGGATATAAGTACTAAGTCCAGTCAATGTACGTCGTTCATTTATCTTAAAATGAACTGTGAGCTCGTGACTATTACATGATGACTATTACTTTACACAGGCTATAGGAAATAGTTAAATTATGAAGCCATAATAATTCAGGAATTAAACAATAAAATATGGAACCATAAAAGATCGCGTGATGCTTGAGGAACGTGCGGTGAGACATGTGATGATTGTGGACAGTGGAAAAAAAGAGAACAGCAATGTGGGCGTAATGGAAGGACATACGTATAAAGGTCTAAAGTAAAAGACAAAAGAATAAACCGGTATACAGGTAGAGATTTGGACAAAGATACTGAATAAATAGATTACGAGGACAAATCTATTATCCAAATTAAAGTAATCGGGATTGACAAGTCCAGCTGTGTTGAGATATTCTAATTGTGTTTAAAATTCCAATAATCAAACAATATTTGGTTTAGCAATATCGTTAGACGGTAGGGATTATCCAGAACGATAAAATTAAAGAACTTTCAGTGCCTTCACTTATTTGCTGCTGATTTCAGAAGGAAGTTCGTTCATCAAGGTAAGGTAAAGTGAGTGTTATTCTTGTGGGCATTACCTTACATGAAAAATATAGAACCCTTGCCGATATGAACTTCCGTATGAAACTACAATATGGATATGTATCGATGTATAATCGTTAAAGAGTGTCTAACTATCTATCTATCTATAATAATTATATAATATAATTATATAATATATATAATTACATAATATAATTATATAATATATATAATTACATAATATAATTATATAATATATATAATTATATAATATATATATGTGGGCCCGGTAGCCGAGTGGGTAAGGGCGCTTGGCTGCGGGTTGGAGGTGGAGGGTTCGATTCCCGGCCTCGGCGGAGGACGGGAATTTTTCCGCGCTTCTTTCTCCTCCAAACGGGCCCTAGGGTCTACCCAGCCCTCTATAGAATGGGTACCGGGTTTCTTTCCCGGGAGTTAAAGGCGGGCGAGCGACGGGCCGACCCCCCGTCCTCAACTTTGTCCCGTAGGTTCTAAACACTGGAGCCTACCCTCCAGCTGCATTGCGCGGTCCTCTGGGCCTGATCGCAACTTTAACTTATATTATATATAATATAAAAATGAATAAGAAATTGAGATTTCTTTCAAAGTTTTTGCACTTGACAAGAAACTAAGATTTTCTATATGTATAGATGAGTGCGAATTTAACTAATAACAATATTAATTAAATTCTAATAAAAATCCAAACTAAAAATTGGTTATTCTAGGAAGTCATTATTCCATTATCGTTTAAATAAGATTCATTAATATATTTATTATTTGTTAATGCCTACGATATTTTTTATAACTAGATACACTTACATTAAACTAATCTTTTTCAACTTGATAATGTTTTTATTAAGTTATTACACATTTTTAAGTTCAAATGTACATTTTATGATCGATTCCTTCTGTTGCATTTAATTCCTTCAGTTCGTTTTTTGAATAAAGATTAATCCTGGCCATTTAGACGATTAGCCGTTATCGAATGCGTGTAAAATTGCAAGTTTGAAGTACGCCATCAAATACTGCTCTTGTTGCAGTGCGTTAAGAAAATGTGCAGGTTTCTTTTCATCACATTGTCTTTATTCCAGGGAGAGTAAGAATTACATGTAACATTGCCAGGTCGTAAAATCGCCTACTGAATAAACAGGTTCCTTCGCCGTGTACACATACACTCCATCCTTTCACGGCTAAGAAGGTGATGCGTTATTTGCATGCTAAGTGCGCGGCGGGAAAAATTTTTATGGTATCCGGCCTTTTCATTAGCTGTTTTGACAAGCTTTACTTGCTACACGGAAACCTTGATCTCAATCTGGAATTCATCGGTGGAGTTATCCTCCAATCCACCTCTTCATCCCGAGGTATCATCGATTAGCCACCTCCCCAATTACGAACGCTGTATCTACACAACATCAATGGCTGCCTTGTTGCGAAGAGTGGCTGTAATTAATGGTAGCGCGCTCTGCATCGAGTCCGTGTACGTTCCGTTATACAAACGCGTTTTATAATTACTGTCGCACGGGCTTTGAAGGCTGGAGAAATGAAGGAGCACAGTAATTATCTTTCGCGGTTTCTTTTTGGTGATTCATACCTTTACGGAGAAATAATTAGCAAGAAGAATAAAATCCTAATGGCGTTCTAAAAATTCAAAACAAGTTTCCCAAGTCCCGAACATCAAAAAGGAAGTAAAGTAATTGTAGATTTTCTTCTTCTCTCTTTTTTTTTTTAAGCCATTTAATTAATAATCACTGGAAAAGGAGAAGAGCATTTTGGAAATCTACCAATGGATCTCTTTAATATTAAGGCCTTTATTTTCTAATTCTAGGCTAAAAATCTGGAATTCCAAATTATTCTAATAATTTATTTCGTACGTAAATTTTAGAATCGTCCTCTGTCAGAGAAAATGGTAAATAAATCTTATCCAAATGGTTTCTTGTATTTTGGGAAGATTTGCTATTCCAAGTTGTTTGTTAACTAACAAGTTTTGTAAGTTTTGAAAAAGAAGAAAAAAAAATAATTATTAATCTGTTTTCTATAAAAAAGAAAAAAATGCGAATAAATCTCGTTTCCTTTTCTAAATTCCAATTATCTGTTAAAAAGTTACAAAAACATTGTTTGTTTTACGTGGTTAGATCTACATTTTTGTTTCCTAAATACTGGAAGTAACAATTGGAAGTTCTTTGTTATATAAAATTCTAATATTTTGTTTAAATATTGTTATATTCATTTACCTGTTTAACACAATATCAGAGTATTCCAAACTTTCGTACAATTCAATCTCATTTTCGCAAATAATAACACTATCTACATTTATCCACTCTTTTCTGCAGGCCGAGAAATAAGGAAGAATGTCATAAATCTGTCTTTTGTAACTACAGTAGAACCTCATTATAACGGACCCTATTATAACGGACAGTTTTAAAAGAAATTGGCAGCCTACAATTAAGGTGAGCGAAGTGAAAGACCATTTAACTTTTGTTATTCAATATGTTGAACAATCGGCAAATGAAAATGTGTTTGCATATTATGAACACTTACGGCACCTCCATCAGTTATTAACTGAAGAAATAAGCAGCAAACAAACCCAGCAGAAAATAAATTATTTTTTGAAACCAATGAATGGAAGCAATCAACATGAACCAGGACTTTCTTGTTCTAAAAATTAATGCAATGTACACGTACACATCTTTTTCAATTCAACCTACTATGTTGAATGCTGTTTTTTATTTGATATATAATAAACACTTTTTATAGCTAACTATTATACTTTCATTGATGTACACCCTGCTGCATTACACACCTATAAGAATTATTTGTTATAAACCGGACTTTCATTAAAACGGACAACCTTCAGCCCCTATTAGTCCGTTATAATCAGGTTCTACTGTATTACATATAGTGCAATTCCAAAACTTATAGCGTAGTTTCAAAATACGTATTTATTTCAAGATGTTATAAATTTATTTTAGAATGATTATAAAACTGCATGGCAAATGAAGTGGTTGGAATTGGGTTTTTCAAACCAAAATGTTTTTGCTTTTGTTTAGGAAAAATATGGATAACTCCTTCTATTGCTAATAAAATATTTACCGATAGTTGTATTATATAAAGCCAAAAGATAATATAGATGTATTCATTTGTAAAACACCTTCATGGGTATCTAAGAAAAAAAAATGAAAGAAAAATTTAGAATTGAACGTTTTGAGATTGACATAGGGATATCCATTCGTCCCTCTGTTATCAAGTTAACCAAATCTACCTTAGGAATCTGAAATTTTATAAGTAGCTTTAGGTTGGAAGATTATTAATAGATTGGATATGGAACAACAAGTAAGGATCTATGGGACGTAGTAGAGCCACGCTGTTATTCGAAAGCTGGCAATCAATTATATCTTTCTTGTTTTACGGCAAATTAAAAAAGAATTGATTTATTGATATAAAGTTCTTTTGATCCTCTACTAATGTTTATTAT
>JAFIDM010006943.1:16457864-16505962 GCA_023159025.1 Thereuonema tuberculata | reverse complement strand
CCCCCCCCCCCCCAGTTTGCATCCTTACGATCCGAACATTGGAAATTCGTCGAATACGTATTCTTTAGATTTTGGCAAAGAACACTTATGTAAACACGATCTCAAACTTTTAATGTGTTGATAAGTGATATCCCAAAACAGCTGTTTCTCGCTTGATTGGCGATCATCAGTTGGGAGTAGTGCAGCACAAGAATTTTATTTATTTTATTTTTAATGTGTGTTTTGTTTTTAGTTTAGTTTTTCTGGAGGTGCCATTCCCATGCCTACTTATAACACTCATATCAAATTTGGTGTTTCCAACTAAAGCGGTTTCAGAGATAGGCATACACTTCAGAGGGATGCATTTGAACCTCCGTGCATCCTCTGAGAAATGGCGATATTGTTTCACAAACAAACAAACACTCGCGCTTATTATATAGCTGTACAGCCAAATTTAGACGTACAAATATGTGGACCGGATAGCAAAGTGGTAAAGCGCTTGAATATGGGCTGGAGGAGCCAGTTTCCATCCTAGGCAGAAGTCTGGGATTTTTTCCACAATGAATTCTCATTCTGACTGGTCGTACGGTTCACCCAATCCTTTATAGAATGCATATCAGGGTTTCTTTCCTAGATGTTACTGTGGAAGGGCTCAGGGCTTATTTCCTGACCTCACATTCGAAGTCCCGTTGGTGAGGTAAAGCTGGGAGCCTTATCTAACGCGAACCCAAGAGCCACGTGGGATACTTCAGTTTATTTTTAACATTATATAGATATTAGGGTGGCTCCAAAAATCAAAGTTTTGGAAATCGTATTGTCCACAAGCCTGTCCTTATTCCTTATGTTATTACAGAATTGAGAAAAAACATTCAGGTGAATTGGTCAGTATTTAGGGGTCCCTGTGATTTAGCACTATTTTCGTCACGAAACGCTGGGAGCATGACCTCCCGCGCCCCAAAGGCCTGTCCAGGCCTGTAGAGAGACATTTTAACTTTTATGATTTAGCACTTTATAAGTTAAAGTGGAGTTTTTACTAAAACACCGATATTTTGGTAAAACAAATCTTTAGTAATGGTATAAATATATACAGAAATATTGTGGAAACGTTATTTTACATTTACAGTGGTCATAATTAAGGTTTCTGAAATGTTAATATTACATATAACATTTTGTTGTTGTTTACTGAGATTTAATAACATCATTGACCATCAGCGTCACCTTCTGGGACGTTGGCAACTTTTTTCTGTGCAGTTGGACTAATCGAAGAAGGTACTGAAACTGCTCCTCATTTTTTGTGATACTAGTATTAAATGTTTGGATCAGAGCAATATCTCTTTCAGCACAGTCATTTACTACTTTTATTTTGCGCACTTATTTTTGAGATCGATGAAGTTGGGATCCGAAGGCCACAACTTAGCATCCTTGCAAAGGAAAGAAGCAGCTTTTTCTTTTCCGTTTGTGTGGAGGATGTCGAAGAGTTCTGTTGTTCGCTGTGTGAAGTACGTCTCCAAAGGACTCTCATACTTAAACGATTTACTTTCTACTCTCTTTAGAGCCTTAGCCTTCGCTGTAGGTTTTTAACCATCTCAATTTTTGTGGCGTCACTGACACGGGAATCAATGAGAGGCAGTCCAACCAAATGTTCAGAAAAGAATCACAGGTGGCGTTGAAATGTTACAAAAGCAGCCTTCTTAAAGAATAACATCATTCATAACAGCTTCCTCAGCCTTGGTTGCTTCATTCCAATGTCGACCATAGATAAGGGCTACAAACAAGCTCACTTCAGTGATTCCCTTTTCTTCTGCAGATGTAAGTGTAAACTGATCTTTGAATAAATAGATTTTAAGAGAATAAATAGCCTAGGCCATCCAACCTTCATTGTGGAAACCACCTGGGGCTCGGAACTTTAATTTTGATCATGGGCTTGTACCTCCGAAAAGGAATTACATAACTGCAACAGCTCTAAGTGACTACATCTCGAGGCTGCTTTGACTGATGTGAATCCTCTAAAATGGCAGTATAGTAGCTCACCATTCCTTCCCTAAGCTTTTTTGTTTGGTCACTGAAGTTAAACAGATCATTTCTGCCTTGAGAATATATTACCTTGTCAATATGAGGCAATTGCTTCTTAAAACGCTTAATGTATAAGAACATCTGGACCCGCACTTACTCCCAAAGCTGTGCTGCAAATAGATGAGAGCACAATTTCAAGTACATGGTGCTTACATGGAATCCACACAAGACTGGTCTTTAAACTCTCTTCAAGAATACTACATGCCCAATCTTCAAGCCTGTAGACTTCTATAAGACTTCTTAATAGTCTTCTAAGAGTAAATTTAATAGTTCATTGATTTGTTTCAAAATAACCTGTAAACCGTGAACTTTCACAAACGAAACATAAAAGTTTACAACTTTTAATTGAGCAGTTTTCTTTGAAAGTGGTGTAAGTCCATTTTTGACAAAAAGTTAGCTAATGATAACAATGAATGCAATCTGCTGTGACGTTTTATCTGAAATAGTTAAAAAAAAATCCTTCAAAATTTCCATCATTTTGTCAGTATACATTTTCGTAGTTCATGAAATTACAAACATAATTCAAATGCAAACCCTTAAATATCTATGTTATACAAAATGGACTTACACCACTTTCAAAGAAAACGGCTCAATTCATAGGATCCCTAAACATTCTCCAATTGATCCAAATTTTGGTTTGGTAATTTACTTTGCATAGTGGAACAAGGCCAGCAATGTGGAGATGAATATTTTTAACTTTTATTTTTCTCATATCATTTTGGACAACCCTAATAGATATATATAAAAGCATATGTTTTTGAGAGAGAGATATCTCTTGAAAAAGAAATCTGTCTAAGGAGACTCAAGACGTATTGTATGTGTTTATATAAGTAAGTAAAAAAAGAAATGAACATTTCAAATTTGTTTGTAAGTTTCTTTAATTGAATAATAGCATAGATGCAACAATTAGTCACATAAGGATTTGAATTCCACATTTGATTCCTGTTTTTTATTTTCTCACTTCTAGTTATTGAAGGGTCACTGTTTCCATCTTGTATGCAAAAATTAGTTATATCATTAATAATAGTAAGGAGTTACATGCTGAAAATTTAATAGTACTTCTAGGCTAAACAATTCCTGTTAGTTTTTGTAGGTTACTTTAAAATGGATTATCTCAAAATCTAATTACGTTGGGCATTTGAAATACAGTAGAACCTCATTATAACGGACCCTATTATAATGGACGCCGCTTATAACGGTCAGTTTTTAAAAAAAAATGTAATAGTAATAAGGGATGCTAATTTTTATCTGACGAGTTTTACATTTCCAAGCAAGCGATTAAACATCGATCTACCAAACCCAGCAGCAAATAAATTATTTTTTCAAACCAATGAATGTAAGCAATCAACATGAACCAGGATCTTCTTGTTCTCAAGATTAATGCAGTGTAAACATACACATCGTTTTCAATTCAACCTATTATGTTGAAGGCTGTTTTTTATTTGATATATAATAAACACTTTTTATAGCTAACTGCTGTACTTTCATTGATATACACCCTGCTGCATTACACCCCTATATGAATTATTTCTTATAAACCGGACTTTCATTAAACCGGACAACCTTCAGCCCCTATTAGTCCGTTATAATGAGGTTCTACTGTATGTTAATATTTATGAACTCAGTTTTGAGATCACATTAAATAGATGAGGAACCTAAGGCTAAAACCACTATTAAAAGACTTGTCAAGAACTGTACTGGCAAATAACCAATTAGACAAATCAGTAAACTTACTAGTTTTAATAAAAAAACATCAAATCAAAATACACAATAATAAAGGATTTGCACCCTAAGCGATCACTGATGGAAATCCTAGGATGGCCGTTTCTGCTTTCTTAGAGGTCCTCGGGCAGATTTACCGCTGGTGATAAGCTCAGAGTGCGTGCAAAGGTTAAGGATTCCACTTCCCCTACCGTAAGTGGTTCCCCAACCACAAAACACAACAATAAAAATAAACTTGTCAAATAAATATTAATGTTTTAGTTGACAGGTGTTTATTTGACAATTTATTCTTTATTGTTATGTTTTTGGTGGGTAACCACTTTTAGGTAGCGGAGGTCGATCCTTAACCCTTGCAAGCACACTGAGCTTATCACCAGTGGTAAATCTGGCTGAGGACGCCAGATAAGGCAGAACGGCCGTCCATATTCCATTTGGTGATCGCTCAAGAGTGCAAATCCTTTATTATTTCATTTATGTTTTTTACTTTATATCCAAGTTAAACTTTATTTTTATTGAATTACTAGTTTTACCTTTAGTGTAAACTTGGTAAGTTTGCTCGCCGACTAGAATTATAGTTTTATACATACAAGTTTTAAATATAGTCGAATACTGTTTATGTAAAGAATCTCAATTAAAACTAAACAATGGCAATAAAATGAAGTTGTAGAAATAATTCATAAAAGTGATGGATTCGTTAGATGGCTTTCGAACGTGGAATCGGCTTTCAAAGTGCAGCAAAATCGAGATTCATCCTTGCAGAGAACAATTGTCTGGCTTAGGGTTGTGATGCTAAAGTCAAGGTAGCTTGCCCGTTTCTGACCGATAGCATTCATGGTACAATCTGAGCCTTCTATCCGGTTTAAGACCTGAAATTAGCGATGGGATTAAACATGTAAAACATACTACGTTCTTTAATTATCAGCAATATTTCGTTTTCTTTCACAGGAAACTTCGTCAGGTTGAAAATAAGGATAAGAAAAAACTTTTTTCTTCCTCTGGAGAATCCGTTATTGATCTCTAAAAAGAAAGGAAATATTATTGATAATAAAAGATGGGAGTGGAAAAAGATGTAAATGTTACATATTTGAAAAAATATAATAAAGAATTTGGGAAACATGGGATTTCTGTTAATGATTTGGCAAATCTGACGTAAGCACCAGGGGAGGGTCGGGCATAAGTTTATTTTTGCTTATAAGGGGGAGGGGTCTAAAATATGCTTACGTAATACTTGACCGGCCCCAGTTTGGTCAGAATTCTATTAAAACAAATAAAGAAGATATTCCCAGTGTGAATGAATGCAAATATGAAGATACAAAATGTTTAATAACTTCTAAAGAATTCATGTCGTGGGATTCTGCATTTCTTGATGAATCAACTATATACAACGATCTACATATTACATAAATGAATACTAATATGAAGTATATGAATAAGAGAAAGAAGATCATAGATTTTATTCTTACTGTATTAAAATCCATTTTGTAATATATTAAATTCTGATTAATGATGTGTTATTATCTGCAGTCACTTTTCACTATCTTTATTCTTTGATAGATAAATTTTATTAAGTAAAGAAATTGTATAAAATAGCTGAATATTACTTAAGTATGTTAAAATACATTAGATGTAAAAGGAAAAGTTAGCAATGATACACGTAAACAATTTTCTGATTTTGTTATTAACATGAAACCATCGATAGGAAAAATAACGAACGAAAAAAAATCAGAAAATGAAATATCGATAGTTAGTCCAAAAATGGGAGGACCTCAGATTTTCTGTTAGTAAAAAGTTTCATGGAGTTACTAAGAACCTCAGTATCTATTAAAAACGAAATAGTAAATAGCCTAAATTAATTATTATTATTTTTATATCGATTGTTCCCCTTGAGGAGAGCGATTGAACTTGAGTTCATGATTTCATCTCTGTATGTTGTTCCTTTTTTCCTCCCAGAATCTCTTCATCCTCTCGGAATGCTCTTTCTTCCGTTCCTCCGTCCATTTTTTCCCAGGTTGTCGCGATGTTCCTTGCTTAAACTTTACATTAATGATTTTATTATGGCACTCCGTGCGGTCATCGAGATTCTCTATGTTAATCTGTTGTAGGTCTCTCTGGACCTCTTTCAGCCATTCTGTGCCACATTTACTCTCTGTTATGATATCGAGTAGTTTCTTTGCCACTCTGGAGTTTTCCATTCTATAGATATGTGTGTAGAATTTTGCTCGGCGTTTCCTGATTTCTTCTGTTATTGTGTTGGTCTTTTGATAGAGTTCGCTCTGAGGTCTCTTCATCCAAATGCCGTTTTTATTAATTGCCCCGTAAATCTTCCTGAGAATTTTTTGTTCCTGCTTTTCTATTTCCCTAATTTTGGAATGACCGCCGATTACCATAGTTTCAGCTGCATAGGTTGCTTCAGGAAGGATCACTGTTTTGTAGTGCCTTAATTTTGATTTCGAAATGGTCAAAACACCAGTTTTGATTTCGAAGGGCTCTGATATTTCGCCCATGAATTTCACTTTGGACGTTGTTCCTGTAAGTGTCTGTTCTGTGATTTTTCGGGTTTTTCGGTCGATCCCGAATTCTTCCATGATTTTGAAGAGGGTTTCGCGGTCTACTGAATCATACGCTTTTCTGAAGTCGATGAATGTAATTACTGAATTTTTGCATTTCCTCATTTGTAATATTGTTTTTAAGCTCCAGACCTGTTCAGCACATGATCTCCCTTTTCTGAATCCGGCCTGGTACTCGCCAATTAGTGGATTCGCTTGGGATTCTATCCTGTTTAAAAGTGCTTTGGAGAGGATTTTGTAAGCAACTGGGAGTAGGGAGATTCCTCTGTAGTTGTTGATGTCCGTCTTATCACCCTTTTTGTGTAACGGGTGAATCAGGGCGCATTTCCAGTCATCTGGTATTTGCTCCGTCGTCCATATGTCTGAGATTATGTGATGAAGTTTCTGCGTTAATTATGGTCGTTCAGTTTCCAGAGTTCAGCGATAATCCCATCTTCTCCTGGTGCTTTGTTGTTTTTGAGTTGTTTGATTATCTCCGTAATTTCTTTGAGATCTGGGGCTTGTGAGTCTGTGTGCGTGAATACTGGCGGGGTGAAGTCAAATTTTTCTTGGGGTGGTTTGCAGTTGAGAAGGGAGTTGAAATATTGGGCTAAAATTTTACAGTTATTTTTTGGGTTAGTTTCCAACGAGCCGTCGGGTTCTTTGAAAAACAGGCTGGGTGTTTGGTAACCCTGTAGGTTTTCTCTGAAAGTCTTATAGAAATTTCTTGTATTATTTTTAGTGAAGTCTTGCTGGATTTCGTGGAGTCTGTTGTTGTCATATCCTCGTTTCTCTTTTCTAATTATTTTTGAGGCCTGTTTTTGAGTTTTATGAAAGTTCACCCAGTTTCCCTCAGTTAATTAAATTAATTAAGTGATAATCTTTCTATAAAGTATTTCCTTATCTTTATAAATAGTGAATTCCTGTTAGTACCATGTCTGTTTTGCATCCATGAGGGAGGTTGACTAACGTTCCATCAAAGTGGTTGTTAGTTGATGAACCGCTAATCGTGATCAATGATCTACAGGTCTTCAAATAACGGATGCTCTGCACCAAGCACAATTAGACAATTGTTGATAACTTGCCTTGTTTCTAAAAGTGCTACCATTGGATAAAAATATTTCATGTCATTCCAAATATTCCAGTTTTCGCATATCCAAATATTTTTCAAAATGGCTGCTTCCCGTTTTGTCTCTTTGAAGACAATAATCTACAGATGGATTAACCCTATTCTTGGAACTTTAAATACTGTGTATATACATCTAGTTCATCATCAAAATAACAGGAATCGGTGTGAAGTCGGGCATCTTGGAAAAGGTCAACAGCGCAGGGACTGCTGGGAGTTTCAATGAAAGAAAATTGGAAAGCTGAATTTTGACTTTTACTCAGCTGTTTAGTCACTGCTTAGTCGCAATAATGTTGGTTAAGGGCAGCTTAAACGACTCTCAAACTGAACGGAAGCTTGATGCAATACCGACTTGAATTTTCAAGTGGTATCCAACGGAAAAAAGAAAATACATATTCCGAATGATAAAACTCATTGCCTGTACTTATGAGTCCCGCATTTCAACGAGATCAGTAGTCAATTACAATTTCGAAAATAGTAAAGAATAAAAGAAAAAATTAATTTACATAACTGTACATTACTAAAACGGATTTTTAGCTCCAAAATTATATGCAGCTGTATTTCTTTTTTTTTTTTTTTGCAATGATATCATACCAATGTTTTTATGCTTCGTCAGTGCCATCTGGTGTTCTTTTAAATTTACGTAATTTGTATAATTTAGGCTAAAATCAATATTCAGGGATGTTGTTCTTCTTAATGCTAATGATATAAAATTCATTATATTCAAAGCTTCATCTTTTATTCAAATAATTTTTCTGATTTTTTGTTTCTTTAGAAAAAGTGTATTAATGAAAGTTGAATCTGTTGAATATAAAATAAATTTCCAGTGAAAATAAATTAAAAATTATTTAATTTTTTTTTTAATATACCACGTTTTTAAGACGGACTAAAAAGTATAAAATACTTTTTCCTTGCCCCATACAGATTCCTAACACCATACAGATAGTCCTGAAACTTTGTGATTGTAAATTTTTAATAGATATGAATATACTTGTAAGATTAAAACGAAAAACGTGGGGCGCAAAATAATACTCCATCCCTACAATCTCAATTATCTATTGCATGCGCCCCACGTTTTTTAAAATAATTATTATCTGCTTTTTAGTCTTGTATGTATTAAATTTTTTCAATTGATTTTAAACATTTTGATGAGATTATAACAGAGACTTGTTGTAAATTTCAGGTTTATTTCAGTTTCTCTTCTCTTGTAGTTTTAGCTTCTCCTTCTGTAGGCGTCGCTTGCGCGCCATGCGACCATTTGCAAAAACACTGACAGCGCGCATCGATAAAGAAGCGCCGCACGACCTGTCATCCGAAGAATTAGGGTTCCTAACAAATAGACAGTGTTAATGTTAAGAAAGCGAATTAATGTTACATTATCATCCAGTTCGAGCTATGTTTAAAGTTTCAAGTCTCTAGCTCATCGGGAAGTTAGTTTAAAATCAATTGCAAAATTTGTACCGAACACACAGACAGACAAGAAAGCGAGCTAATAAAAACGTGTTAATAATAATAAAAAGAGCAAATATTATTGCTGTAAAAAAAAAACAAACTAATAATAAATAATCATTTTTGTAGATTTTTGAAAAATGCAAATATATTACTAATTGCCGAATTCCTTATATTAAGTTATTTAATAAAATATTTTTATTTAACTTTCAAGTTAATAGGTTTCATAAATTTACAAGGAATGTACTCTTATTTCAAAATATTTTTATCATAAACTGGAAAATTATTTAGACAGTAACATTAAATTTTAAGTTTTTTTTTTTCAACAATTTAAATTATTCAGTCAAAGAATGCCAAAGAATGGATATTCAAATAAAAACTATTCTAAAATATATTTAAAAATTTTAAATAAACATATTTAAATTTACATAAAAAAGTATAAAATTAACGCTATTTTATTTAACAAGAATTTAAGTTTTTAACATTTTTATCTTCTGAATAGGATTTTGTCATCAGTTAAGATATCGTCTGACTGTGCCTGATTAAATCCTTTCTATTAAGGAAGTAATGAATATGATGTGATATTATTTTTATTTATATATTTTTCAATGAAATAAATTTAAACTCTACCAAAATAAAAACATAAAATAAAAATAAATCTTGATCGAATCTTTGTGGCAGAAAAATTTAAATCTACCTTAATTAAATAACAGTGCTGATTTTTAGCGGGCATCCCATAGGTGGAGCTAAAAGGATTCCAGTATTAAAGCCCTATAATTAATACAGGGCTTTATGCAGTATTTGTGTGCGCGCAACGCTCTTCACAGTTCGAACCGAGAGTCGTAGTCCCATGAGTCACATCCTTGGACTCCCCATGACCTGCAGATTTGGGAGTAAAAAAAGCCGATTTCGGGCCCTGGCCGCTTCCGGTTTTGGGAAGCCACTTGTCAAGGTCAGTAAAAATATTGATAAAAGTTAGGGATCATTTGTGGAGAAGAATACGATATCCTCGATACAAAATGATCACTTCAGGTTCAAGATAGAGGTTCAAAATATCCACTTACATAGGCGCCCGAATAGTGCAAAACGCGGGTCTAGGTATAGTAATAGATCTCAGCGCGGGCATCGCTTGAAATTGTACTTGACCCTTGAGTTACAACTGCTTCAATAAATGAGTTTTACTCAGTAAATAATAGTAGTGTCACTTTTAACAATGCAAGCGCTGGATAGATTTGAAAATTGTATGGGGATTATTGCTTAGTTTTGTGCTCACTACAAAAGTTTACGAACGCGAATATCTTATATTTGTATAGATAAACAAATTATTTTGACACTGATCATTCAAGCTGTCAACGATATATTCTACGATGTCTATTCATGGTTTTAATAGTAGATTGCTTTAAGCAAATTATATATTCTAATTTCTATCCTAGATTCCTACATTGTTTTACAAATACTGTGATATTGTCAATGTAGAGGATACGTATCGCTATAAGTTTGGTATATTTTATTTTATAACCGGGACATACTCACCGTCATAGTTATAGATTTGGAATTTCGCTTTTATAATTCCAATCTTAAGAATAATTTCTCCCTTAGTGTTATCCATTGTTTCAGTGTATTCAATATAATCGTACTTCACTAATGTCTAACAGATGGATGTTGACGATCACGTTTGCGCGAGAATTACGAAAAACACGAGATCTCGCCATTAGCCTCTTCAGCAGGTCTCAAGGAATTTAGTATTTTTAATATCTGTCACTATGAAAATGCTACATAATGAATTTATTGTTTGTTTATTGACTGTTTTCAATTTATTAAAACTATATTAAAATATAGAAGTCTCATGCATTTCCCCATATTATAATTCATTTAAATATTTCAATATTTTATGAGAAGACATGGATAGAGACTATTCTCGCGTAAATTACGTGAAATCACGAAAATACGGATAGTCAACATCCGTCTGTTATAGGCCGACACATCGTTCTTGACGATCCCGAATTTTCGGGTTTCACGTGATTGACACGAGAATAGCCTCTATCCATGTCTTCTCACAAAATGGCGCGAAAGAAGGCTTATCGACTCCGGGGAAGAAGCGGCCACGAGCAAGCCCCATTACTGATGTCGACGATTTTGACCGATGCCTTATTCGCCGCTGCATCCATCGCCTCTATGCTGAAGGTAAAATTCCAACTTTAACATTTTTTCTCTAGCATTTTCCTAGTGACAGACATTCACAATACTACATTCTTTGAGACCTGCTGAAGAGGCTAATGGCCAAATCTCGTAATTTCCTTGATTCCCGCGCAAACGCGATCATCAAGAACAATGTGTCGGCCTATAGACATTACATATAATACTTATAACACTGCAAAGAATTATATTGTAATTTCAAATAATCAATAACATTTTCATAAATAGCATTTTAAACATTTTAAAAGTTAAGTCCTAGCTTCTCTTTACATTTTTTAAAAAAAATTATAATCTTGTATTATGATAATTATAATCCATTATTTTTTGTCAAATGTTTCAGTTCCACGTATCGTAGCAACGGTTTTGGTAAAAGTTTGAAGACCCAATGCCTGCCATTTGTTTCGAACGATTATTTGTTAAAAAGATAATTTATTTAAAGAGAAAATGATAAATTTAATATAATCCCAAAAGGAAGACGAATCCAATATTATGACTAATTATGTAAATTACGCATATGACTAATATTTACTCACGAAACTAGAGCTAACTTTATTGAATTTATAAGATAAAAATTTAATTTCTATGAGTTAAAATAAGTTTTCTTTTAGCATAATCGTTAATTTTGGAAACGACATTCCTAATATATTCACTACATAATCCGTAATATATAGTTTTCGATGTTATATGCATTGTTTATAGCTTGAATTTAATTTAAATATTTTTGGTTTAATATCAATTCACTACATTTAACGCATTCATTTAATTATTTGCTTAATTAATTTCTTCGTTGATGACGCCAATATTCAAAATCTAATCAGTTTTCAACAATAGTTTTCCTTAATTTATCAATGTATTGCCTCAGGAAGACGTTACGAATTATATTAATTCAGAATATTATTGATTTACATTTACATGTCTTAAACGTTTTTTTTCTATACAGTTTTATACTTAAGGGTATAAAGCTATATGTTGTATATTTATTGAACACTTATCATAGGTTTATGTATATTTAGGACAAAATCTCTTTAGTAATAGGATAGTAATTATAGAATATGTATCTAAGAAAATTTAACGTGCGATATAATGTACAGTCTACAAAATTTCATAAAAATACACACAGATAAAAATAAAAATTATTATATTTACAGTAAAGAACGACCGGTTTCTTTGACGAGTCCGCAAATATCCTCAGGTAAAAGTTCATGTACAAATGATCACGTATATCGGTCATCAGTCATATGGCATCATATGACGTCATTACCCATAATGCAGCAACAGGACCTTAAATACTTTCGGAAATAAAGTAAATATTATCAAAAAGTTTTTGTGATAGATAAATTACGTCAAGGCTCTGTAGTGACAACAGGACCAGCTATGCAGTAAATTTCACAAGCTTGATTTTCGGATGGAAATAATGTGAAACAGAACTTTTACATTCATCCTATTAACAAGTGTCAACTGCACTGCAATCTTCCTGACTACCTTCATGAACTTCTATCTCTCAGTTAGATTTAGCCGCCTACGTATTTACCAAAAACTTTTACCTAATCATACAAGATCTTCGAGGAACTGTGCTTCCAGAACGGATTGAAAATCAATTGAGAATGTTAAATTAATTAACTGCATAACTAATTTAACATTACAAAAATCTCAGTAACCTGTAATAAACAGAGGAAGGCCATGACTTTTTAGCTTTTACGATTCTTTGAGGACTTAGTTTGATATGTACAAGTTCTATATATCAATTTATTGAATCAGCCGAAAGTATCAGAGTCCAAATCAACGGATATGGGGGTGGATGCTTCATTTCCTTCTTTGTCCTTCCGGAGTTGGGGGTGGGGGAGCATCTGGAACCAACTCGCCTGGCTTGATTTCATCTTCTTTTGACGTATGTAAGAGGTAAAATATATTTTAACTAAAAAGTTCGTTATTTATTTTACATTACAATAACTCCTGAAGAGAAAGAGTTGATATTTTCGTTTCTGAAGAAAACAAAAATAAATCCGCATTTCTTGCTGAAGTTCCATAAAAGATGATTAGTGGTATCATCATACGAAACCGCGCGCAAATCACTTTACGAAATAAGTGGATTAATACTCATTGTTTCGTTTCTATGAAATTTTTGTTATTTAATGCGCTAATGTTTGATAACGATTCTCTTGTAAAGATTTCAAATACAAAAAAAAATCTTTAAATAAGCACATCAAGTTTCAAGCTCTTAAATAAGAAGGGAGGGGTCATTCACATATATACAGGGGTCATTCAAAATTCCTGTACAAACTTTAAAGGTAGGTCAGAAATCCAAAACAAAACCGTATTCTTATTGGAATGTATGTCCTGAAACGCCACCCGAATGTGCTAGAGGGCGTTGTTTGGCTGCACATTGGTTGGGCTAATGTTGAGGAGGCGGATAAGCACCTAGCCTATGGGGCAGTGAACGGAAACGGATGAGCCGCTGTACGATTGTATCGTGAACGATACCCTACAGATGTGTGCCCAATCATCAAACGTTTGTGCGTTTCCATCAGATATTGTGAAAGTAGATCAGTCGACGGATGAAGTGCACGTCTTCCTACATATTGTAAGAATAGGGCTAATAAACATACTGTCTACCTGTACCTTCCAGCATATTCGGGTGGCGTTTGCAGACATACGTTCCACAATGAATACGGTTCGTTTTTGTATTGTGACCTTACCTTTAAAGTTTATACATGGAATTTTGAATCACCCTGTATGTATCTTAGGAAAATGAGATTCATGAAGTAAGTCTAAAACAGAATAACAGAGGACACCTATTGGAATTATTAAGTTTCTTAAACTTTCCTACTACTCGAGTTTAGCATTTTTTGATTAACTTCCTTTGGTTTTCAAACTTCCGTGAAATAAAAAAAAAAATCCTTTAAGTTAGAATAAAGTTTTAAAATATAATTTTTCTTATAATTATAAATATAAGAGCAGAAGCTCAGCCGGCAGACCATCGATTTCGTACAAATTTCGCAAGATGGATAATTAACAGAACCGCCGAAGAGCCCGACTTTCTCACATGGGTTTTTTTAGGGATGAGGCTGCCTTTACTGCACTGGTGTCTTCAACATACTCAGTTCGCATTTGCATTGTTCAGTTGAATGGTGACATTTGTTTAATTGCTTTGTTTAGGTATAGAGTATTACGAAACCTGTGAAGATATTTGTGTAATTGTAACATCATCTTCAACTTACGTTTCATAGACCGACACATCTATCCCTTCTGTCCAGATGTAATTAAGTAATTAATTCAACTACTGTAGTTGTAAATGTTTGTACTACGTACGTCAGTTTACAACCGTTATTCCGATTTTTGTTTTTTCTCTATCTTGTTGTTTTTATTTTATTGTAAATAATTACCCAATTACTGCATAACACCGAATAAAATTGAAACAAACAAAAATAGCACAAACAATCCCAGATCATTGTGTGGGCTCGCCTGCAAAACATTTCTTATGGTGTGGCAAAGGATATGTGCTCACTTTAGGACCACCTAGCGCCATAATGGGGCGTTTCCGGACTTGGGTTCATTAGGAATATATTGATCCTTAGCCATGGCCCTACACGTGGTTTGAATATTACACACGAATTTTGCAACACCCTATATAATATATCGAGGGTCCCATGCCAAAAGGTTCTATGTGCACATTTTGCTAAATTTCAGTTTTTTTGTGCTAAACGGTTTATTTTGGTGACTTCTGTCGTGTGCCAGAAGGTTCTGTTTGAAAAACTATTTTTAGCCTGTCAGCTGATTGTTCCAAAAAGTTCTATTTTCAATTCTTACAACTTTCTCTGTGCCAGAAAGTTCTATGTGCAAATAGAACCATTTGGCGCAAAAAAGTCTTCAACTTCAGCTGGCCAAATGGTTCTATGAGAGCAAAAGTATCCGGACTGGCTTGAAAGACCACGAGATGGCACTCAAAAAAACAACAAGATAGAAACTCTCACTAGGTGTCCACTTTGCATACTTAAGTTGCCTCCAGACCAAAGTTGCCTCCAGCATCCAGACCACCAAGA
Organism: Thereuonema tuberculata; assembly: GCA_023159025.1. NCBI lineage: Eukaryota > Metazoa > Arthropoda > Chilopoda > Scutigeromorpha > Scutigeridae > Thereuonema > Thereuonema tuberculata. The sequence goes on along the minus strand of JAFIDM010006943.1, from coordinate 16,490,831 downwards.
TCAACAAGCAGAGCACTAAAAGTTAAAGGTAATTCACCACTTCTAAATCAATTGTATGTTTTCTATAATAGTTGAAAAGAGTGCTATTTTAGAGAACTGTGCATCACGTGAACAAAGTGATAACAATGGTGAAATCAATGTCAACAATGATGAAAAGCAACAAGAAGGTGGCCATGACAATAATTATAACGAAGAGGATCTAGAGGGAATTCGAAATGAAAATGATCTAAACACGAATGAATCAAAGCAAGCAGAAACACATGTTGCAAAAGAATCGTGGGAGTTAACTTCTCGACGGAAGAAATCCGATCCTGGAAAATGGAAAAAACAATACGGAAAAAATGCAAGGCTGAAGGTAAAGCTTACAAAAACTACAAAGGGGTAGAGTGTCCAGCTAAAAAAAGAAAGCAGGTTGACTGCACGAAGTGCAGATTCAAATGTTGTACAAAATTTACTCCACAGGACCTACAAGCTATATTTGCGAATTACTGGAACATGGGTGACTATGAACGTCAAAGAGATTTTATTATTAGTCATGTAGAGCAACCAGATCCACAACGGACATCCACAGCAAATTCAAGAAAACAAAATACATTCAAGTATTTTTTAACGACTGATGGAGTGCGTCAACGTGTATGCAAAAAGTTTTTTTGTCTACTCTTCATTTTTCACAGAAAACGGTCAAGGTGCAATGAAGAAGAAGTTAGGAAATTTTGTACAACAAGATCAAAGAGGAAGGCACCCGCCAGCAAATAACCGCAGAAGACATACAGTTTATTTGAGATCATATTCGATCTTTTCCTAGAATGGCGCCTCATTAAGTATGAAAAGATTCGGTGCGACATTACGTAGGCCCAGATATGAACCTTAAGAAAATGTACAGTTTGTACAAAGAAAAAAGTATCGCAGCAGAGAAAATACCTGTAAAGGGAACAACCTACCATAGTGTGTTTTGAAAAAAAGATCTGTGTGTTAAGTGCACTAAGTTTAACTAATTTTCTTAACTGGGGAGGATAAGGAGGCCTTTCGTCCTAACACGATGCACATATCGCAAATAAAGAGTTAGCACAAAAGGAAAAGTTAAACGATAAAGAGGATGCCAAAGTTGACAACAGCCACTATTCCGCACTTTTGACCTGCTGTAAGTACTGTACATTCCAGGCAAACTTGAATTGTGTACTTTGGAACTGTCAGGCAAACAATATTTTTATGGTTTACTTTTTAAAATTATATTGTAGAAGCCAGATGCTTTAATTTTAAAAGTTATTCGGATTTTTTTATGTAGGCCTATCATTAAGGTCCTCTAAGTCAAGGAAAAATAATAAAATAAGTGTTTTTCACAATACGAATAGTAAGTTGTAGTATACAGAACCATTCTTTGTGTGCATGTTTTCTGAATCCTGCCTATGAAAGAAGGTTCTATTTGCAAATAGAACCTTCAAGCTACTTCATTAATCTGTTGCTTTCTGTTGCCAAAAGGTTCTATGCGACTTTCTGCCTTACGCAACATAGGAGTTAGTTGTTATCATTTTTCACTTTGTTTGGGTTGTCATGCTACTTTATCTTGGGCTTTAATGATTTCAATATTAAATCTCATTTTCTGGTATTGCAGCATTATTTCAATCCAAAAATTCAAGATGCTTTCCTGCAAAATTAGTCGAAACGCACATAGAACCTTTTGGCTTGAGACCCTCGATATATATATATATATATATATATATATATATATATAGTTAAATTATATTCTATAACAGGAACGGATGATTATTTTGGTTAAATATGTACTAGCTACTCCCTAAACAAACACCTATTTTGAAGTTGAACAATAAATAGACAACCAACTAAATTTTGTAGAAATCCTTTCAACCGTTTTAATGTGGGGCGCATAAACAGAACAAAACTGTTCAAGTGGATTAGTGAGACTTCGATATCATTAATTCTTATTTAACAGGTTAAATAATTAAGTCTACTGTTTATAATTTTTTAATTTTGCAAACCTAGTCACGGGTCCTTTATTTCCAAATAGTCATTAAGAATAATCATACTAACTTTTTTTAAGTATTTTTAACTCCTATTGAGAACGCAGAGAAATAATTGAAGAAAAAAGTTCCAATAAGGCTGAATAACAATAAAAAAAAATTTCCTGTCATATCTTGGACATTATGTAGAGAAATTCACGAAGTATATTATTCAACATTTTCCCATCTGGAGGTGCGCGAAGATATTCATGGGTTCCTGAGAAAACTTCTGAAATAAGATTTTTTTTTTTTTTTGGTTGGATAGTGTAACTTTTTTTTTTGGTTGGCTTGTTAGTCGAAGAATTCGTGATTAAAAAAAGAAAAGAAATGAAGGTGGAGGTAAAAAAAACTGAGGGAATTTCCAATATAAGAAAAGCAAATTTTTTCTTTTTCTTTTTTTTTTTCCTTCAACTTAAGTGTGCTTTCATTTAAGCCTCAAACAACGATCGAGCTCAAACATGTTATGAAAATGATTCAGTTAACGATTTGAAAGATTCAAGATCTTAGATTTCGTAGTTTAAAACACAGACAAGCTTTCTAAAATGTATATAAGATTACAATGATAATTAAACTAATTACAGAAGCTCAAAATTCAGAAAACAAATTTTGTCATGATATTTTGAAAATGATTAATATGAATATTAATTCACTCCCTTCGAACTTCCGCCTGTGGCTGTTGCTTCTTCCCATCATGGATGATTAATAATGGAATTTAGTAAATTTAAACACCGATAGATGGCAGCATATTCTAGGAAAGTAGTATCAGTGCCCATTGTGTATATTTGTAGTTTATATTGACTTCATTGAAATACATCAAACCCAAATTTCAATATAAACAATGATTTGACTTTTTTTTTTATTATTATTATATCATTTTGAAATTGTGATAAAAATAAATAAGGAATTTAAAAAAAACAAAACTAGTTTTTAAACAAAGAAACGTAATAAATTTTAATTCTTTGAAATCATTCAGTTACTTATATTATGCGAATCTGAATGTTTTTGTAATTGTTAAGTCCAGATCAATTTAACACTTAACTTGATTTGTGTTAAATTAAGTGATTTGTAAAATTTTTACTTAAAACTAATCTTCCGATAAAAACCGTATCATTTTCAGACGAAATAAAGGTGCTTTTATTCAAATTTTTCCATTAATGCTCAGTTTGTTTTGTTTTTTTGTTCTATTTTGGTTTACTTGTTCGAATTAGGTTTATTTATTATAATTTCTTTTTGTTTGTTTTAATTTGGTTTATTTGTTGAAACTAGTTTATTTGTTCTAATTTTCTCTAATTGTTCTAATTTGGTTATTTATTTATTCTAATTTGTTCAAACTTGGCTTATTTGTTCTAATTGTGGTTTATTTGTTCGAATTTGGCTTATTGCTGCCTGTCTTCATAAATACAAACTTCAGCTACAAAAAAAAAATTCAAAGGTAGAAGTTTCATTTTAACTATTAGAAAAACAATTATTTTAAATTTCTAAAATAAACTATTAAAAAAAAATGAATGTCAATCACAAAACATTAGATAGAATTCTAAATATTGATTTATCTTTAAGGCGTTTAAAACGACAATAACGTTTGAAGAATGTCAATTTTTTTTATTATTATTATTTATTTCAACTATCTATTTGTACTCCAGCATATACGATATTATTAGAAACTTGTACGTAGGTACACAGAAATATTACTAGGTTTTATCGTTATTATGTCATTTTCCAAAGAAAAAGAAATTAAAATAATGTCAGTTATGTGAATAAATATGCGTCTGTGTCTCTCCTAACATCTTTTGTACCAGTGAGTAGATCTTCTTGGAAATTTGTTTTACGAATAAAGATGATATAACTTTTGTATTTCAAAATCGTGAGGGTCTCAGCCGTGAAATTAAAGCTCGAAAGCGACAAACATTCCCAAAGAAAAGCAATTAGAATCGAACAGTGGATTTCTCTCGAAGCAATTAACATTAATCAACTGTCATTTGTACTTAAAGTTGATGTATTTCACCTAGGCCTACGCAGGTCCCTGGGATCGCGGGAGGTAAGGCTTCCCGGCGCTTCGTGACCAACGGGACTCAGTTGTAGGTCTGGTGGTCAGCGCGACGCCCGCCCGCCTTTAACACCCAGGAAAGAAACCCGGTACCCATTCTACAGAGGGCTGGGTAGACTCTAGGACTCATCTTGTAGGAGACTGCAGTGTGGAAAAAAATCACCGCCCTTCGCCGAGGCAGGGAACGAACACCTCAGACATGATTTAAAATTTCAGTTACGCATCTTAAGTAATTTGAGGACACTTAATTATGGGAACTTAATTATATGTTCTACAACCTTTGCAGCGCCACATTTTCCCCTGTTGGCGACTTTTGGTACTAATTTTTTTTTTTTTTAGAAATCGAAACCACATGTTCCACTCTGTATGCCCACCGAATGTTGCTACGATTCGTCCAATACATTCCTCGCTAGAGGGCTCTGAACACCTCACGTTATTTTATGCCCACCCTGTAAATAGTTATTGCTAAAATTCGACATACGAGGAGATTTTTCCTTTGAATTGCTTTCACGTAGAAAATAAAAGGCGTAATGTTTAAGAAAATAGGCTCCAAGTTCATTCGGAACCTCTCGTTTTCAGAGATGACTGGAGTGCCACAGTTTTCCATTATTGACAATTTGTTTTAGAGTTGAATGTTGAGATTGCTTCACAGCTGTAGGCCTACGTTTCAGTAGATTCATAGAAATCTGACTGGAGAATTGCTGCAGTGTTATTTTCGAGACCCAGCCGTTTGTCGTAGAGCGCTTAATTGTTTATTTCGACTCTGGAACGAGGGCCTTTTCAGTCTGTCAGAACGGAGCTGTTCCCTCCATAATAGAGAGAGGATGCATTAGCATATTATTGCCGATGCTTCTTTTTTTGCTTTCGATTACTCGATTGAAAGCTATCTGTCTTTGCTATTTCTTTTTTTTATATGTCCGGATATACAATTATGATCGAACCTCGGCAATAATTCACTCGGCTTGGCCGTGACGTGGGACAGAATTTTGTTTACCCTGCGTGGTTCAACTGTAACTCAGCCGACATGACACTCGCATCACAGTCGGTGAACGAACGGCCTGATTAAATTCCAAGCGTTTTCCCCACCAGGGAGCGTCAATTTCTTCGAGGGGAAACACAGAAGGGGAAAAAAGAAAAAAGAATTGGAATCAGCGACACACACACACATAGGCGAAATTGTTTAATGCCTGCTTGTGTATCGACTCAGGCAACAGACGGCATCCGATGCCTAAACAGAAAGAATTGGTTTCCCTGGAGAAAAACGTTCAGAAGCCAAAAAAAAGATAATATGGTTCCTTCATCACTTTAATAAGATTATTTGATTTAAAACAAAAAATAAAAAATTCCCAAAATATCTTACAAAATCAGATCCTAACTGAATTCCTTTTTCCTCCCACTCATCTAAAAATTAAGATTCGAAAAATAATAGTTTTTTTTTTCTGTTTGGATTATTTTTAAACTTTTATTGATCGACGTGACGTTGAATTCAATTGGCTTTGAATAGATTTAGGCCTACTTAAAAGATGCTTATTTGTAAGGAATAGATACTGTATTGACTAAACCAACTACATTAAAGCAGTGATTCGTAACTTTCATTAACCTCTTTAATTATCCTTGTTAGTTTTAAGCTTATTTTTAATTTAAGCTTTTTTTTAAAAAATTCTTTTTTTTTTTCCTTGCATAGCACATAATGAAAATAAGAGTAAATGAATCATAAAACAAAACCTTTTTTTATTTTATTTAACCCCCTAGCTATGCCACTAGATAAACATAAATTATTGAAACGCTTTAGAAATTGTTAAGCTCTGTATTTATTATCAGTACGGCCAAAGATGATCCTCCCAGAATGCAATGCAGATGATAGATTTTCCTTTCCTGACCTGTCGGTCACATTCAAATGTAAGAGAAAATGGCGGTCGTTGGATTCACATTCAACATTTCGACGCGGAAAAGGTCTCAAAAATCAAGTAGGGAAATTATTCTTAACATTGCTCGTCGATTTCAAGAAGATGTATGTGAGATTTTTGATATTTCCTATTTTTGATAATTGAGATTGATATTTTCTGCGGAGCTTACGGCATTGATACTGGAGAAATTAGTCAATGATAATGTGTTTGCGGGTCCAACTCTCACCGAGGCGATAATAAAAGCCTACTATCAACAATAACTTTTTAAAATTTTATTCCAAATCGTAATCAGTATTATCTTCTAAACTCGCGGTACATTGATGAATCACCGTAATTCACGATCTTTGCTCATTATGCTCGCTTGACCTCAGACCAATTGAGAAAGATATTTGTCCTTTAACTATATAAACTATTTTGGAGTTGTTAAGCTCTTCAAAAAGATAGTATGATTGTATTTATTAATGATACATTATTCTATGTAACATTACAACAGCAAAGCTTATTGTCAAGCTAAGATTCATTGTAAACTTGCAAATAAACTTACACTGTATCAAGATATATTTTTACACACTTAACGAACTGTAACATCTTAATGTAAATGGTAGAATAGTTATTGTCTTGTGGTTATAATTATTGTAGTTACAAAGAAGTTATAATACAGTATAAAGCTTCATGAATACATACTATAAAAAATAGCTACAATAGATCCATAATATAAACGAAAAAAGAATAACAAAGACAGTAGCATCTCCGTTGCTTTTTATTCTGTACCTTTCTCCTCAGCAAACTAAAGGCAATATTCATGTCACATCCGGGATCGTTAGATCGGAGAACGTCTCCCGCTCCCCTTCTTAGTGAATTCTGGTCGACCCATCATTTTTGTTAAGACAATTTATTTGTAAGTCTTCCATTAATCATTTACTTTGCATATACGCCCACACAATTGAAAAGGCTTAGGAGTTTTATCAAAAACCCAAGGCTGCCCATGAAAATATGCAATATACATATTGTATATATGTTTCTTAATAGCCCAATAATTGAAGATTTAGAAAAACACCAAGCATAACAATAAACTTGCTGTACACAACATCAGTGCGGTTTTATAGTAATATGAAGAATCAAAAACCAAGGCTGTACATGAATTAACATTCACTCCTTTGAGTTTATCATCAGAGGGAATGGGACCGGCCATTTCGTTTTCCATCAACTCTCCTCGATGATAAACATAGAAAGGCGTGAACATAAATGGAAATCATCTTTGCTCCCGAAAGTGACTCTCGAATAAAATAAGCAGCAATAAAAAATAAGTGCTGAAGTGCACTCAAAAAACTAGAGATGGCAAAGTCGTTCTATTTACTGAACTAGTTCTTTTGAGATAGTTCTTTTTAATGAACTAGTTCAAATGAACTAAGTCGTTCTTTTTACCTTAACAACCAAAAAAAAAAAAAAATTGGTAGGTTCTTAAATACTTTTACAACCAAAAAAAAAAAAAGTTCTCAAATACGAAATAAACCAATTCCAATAGCCAATAGTGGAATGGTAAAAGAACGGAGTAGTTCATTTGAACTAAGTCGTTCTTTTCATGAACTAGTTCATTTGAACTAAGTCGTTCTTTTCATGAACTAGTTCATTTGAACTAAGTCGTTCTTTTCATGAACTAGTTCATTTGAACTAGGTCGTTCATGAACTATAGTTCTTTTATACGAACTAGTTCATTCACGAACTACCCATCCCTACAAAAAACCTTTGACCTAATGAGCATTAGGATCAAAAAGGCTTTTGATTATAAAGAAACAACTAATTAAAAAAAAACTTAATAATCTAAGAAACGAATTTTTGATTCTTCTTAAATTTTCTGCACGTTAAAGTTATTTCTTTTCAATAATACAGTTTAACGAGCTGTCAAGGCTTTAAAAGTAGAAACATCCAGCAGTACTCGACTGCATTTCACACTACTTCCACTACAATATTTTCTGGTAAGCAGAAATTTCGAACAAGTTTCAAAATTTATTATTATTTTTTTGGAATTGCATAAATTCGAAATTGTAACGTGGTTGAATCTATATTAAGTTGCTTCTAAGAAAATACGATAGATGGCAGCATTGTCTTCCTCAAGAACATCCAAGTTACAATGAATTCTATATACGAGTAAAAATTCCATCAATGTCTTAGAAAACGGACTGAGTTACTTTCGAGGCGAGATCATAAATCGAATCGAATTACCATTGATCTTTATTTAATCATACTTTATTTTACGGCTTTTGTTGAACTTCTTGATGTAAACCTCAAACACAGAATTTTAATTTTGAAGAACTGAATTTATCAAATAAGTTATTGTTTAAAGCAGCTTCGTCACTTCAATTCTTGTTTTGAAGAAATGTTGATAATTGAAAACATAGCTTAATAGTACATTCAACAAGATAAATATATTTAATAAAGATTTAAAAATGGTTTAAGTAACAGTTCCGACATCAAAAAATAAAAAAGGGTTATTTATATTTGGGATAATGTTCTTTAAGAAGATAAAGGATATTATTAATATAAACTAAGCAATTATAGAAAATAAACAGTTCACGTTAAATTAATCTCGCTAATAAAAAAGAGATAATATACTGAGATGCTACAAAAAAAAAAAATCTTGCGATAATATTGCGGAGTAATATAAATTATTATGGTGGCATTAACAAGAGCATTGGAAATTAAGTTTGAAAACTCATGAAGACTTTTTAGAAGATGACATTATAAAATTTCATCAAAATAGCAATGAAACGTTCGATAAATAGATGGGCTTAAGTAAATTCATAAACGTTGGTTTGCGAGTAAATTAGGCCTATTCGTTATATCACTTTGTTGTGACTATTAAGGTTTGCAATTTTAAGTTTGGTTGGAGTTATTTTAATCTTCATTTTTATTATTAATAATGCTCGTGCATCCTAAGGAAGACAAAAAGAAAGAAAACAAATATAAAGGACTTTAAATGAACAATACAATAAAAAGCACATGAATAAGGAATCACTCATCTGCTTTTAGATTTTTCGACACCGGGAATCCAGAACAGCTGTTTCAGCGTTCTACCTTTCATCAGCTGGATTCGCCCAGTATCTTACAGTCAGTGATCCCAAGAAACATATAAAGAAAGCAAAAATCAACAAGATAATGGCCCTTCATATTAAAAAACAACAATATACAAATTACGAATAAAAAAGGGCAGAATTTTAATCCCTGCTGGCATCACTGACTGTAAGATACTTGGGCGAATCCAGCTGATGAAGGATAGGAAACCTGAAACAGCTGTTCTGGATTCCCGGTGTCGTAAAATCAAAAAAACAGATCAGTGATTCCTTTATTCATGTGCGAGTATGCTTTTTATTGTATTGTCATTATTATTTTCGCACAATAAACTTGTTGTTGAAAGTATTCTTTTTTGTAATTTAATCCATCCTAAGCTAAGCGATGTCTCGCGGGGATTTTTCTGCCCTTTTTTATTCTTAATTTATATATTGTTATTTTTTAATGTGAAGGGTCATTTTCTTCTTGATTTTTGTTTTCTTTATATGTTTCTTGGGCTCACTGACTGTAAGATACTGGGCGAATCTAGCTGATGAAGGATAGGAATCCTGAAACAGCTGTTCTGGATTCCCGGTGTCGAAAAATCTAAAAGCAGATCAGTGATTCCTTTATTCATGTGCGAGTTTGCTTTTTATTGTATTGCGAGTATGCTTTTTGTTCACACGTTAAACTTGTTGTTATCCTTTAACTGAAGAAAGGCTATTTTCATTTGTTTATTTATTTATTCATTTTTTTTAGGCTTCTGAAAGACGCCCTATATCCCCGGTTTGTCTGTCTGTGGACACACATCCCACAATGCTTCGCATCGACTTAGGTTAGCCCAGTTGTAGCTGGCCTGAATGTTGTAGGTGGCCTGTTAGCTCAGTTGGTTAGAGCGTCGTGATAATAACGCGAAGGTCGATCCCCTCATGGGCAATTTTTTTTATTTTTTTATTTTTTTTTAATCATTATTAGGAATTTAGTGAATTAACAAGGTTTGAGTTAAGAATGACGATTATTCCATATAAATAGGGGTGGTAAGATAGCACGGGGTCGCAAACAAACTCACGCGAGCATTTTCTAGACCACCCCGGCGCAGTCTATTCTTAAGTAAAGGGGACTCAGAAGCCGTTGCGAAACACTGTGATTGGTTTACTAATCACTATCCCTACCTTGTTTTGTTTTAAAGAAATCTTACTTTTTCTCAGCTATTTGTTTTAGGCTTTTCCATCCTAATTATAACATTATGAGATTGAAAAAGAATGAATCCAATTTTTTTTTCTGTTAATTGTTTTCTGAAATCAATAATTTTAATTACAATTCTTTGCTTTTGCCATGATGAATCGTTTGGGAGAAACAGGTTAGGCAGGTGAAAGACTATCAGATGGGGGAACTGTTAACAACAAAAATTTGCTATTGCTATTTTACGCTTTTTTCCTGAATGCTTTTTTCTTTCTTTTTTTTTCTTTTTGGTTATGAAAGAAACAAATACAGAAACACTGATCTGAAATGAGATAAGAAAAAAAGCTAAGTAGCTTTTGAAGACGGGCATTTATTTTTTTTAAACAACTTTGTCATAATATCTGGAAGTAAAAGGCGAAGGACAAAGTTGAATAAATATGCTTTGTTTTTTTTTCGCCGACATAACATTTGGTACAAACAAGGTGCCTAGTTTGAAAGATATAAATAAAAATGAACCATTCTTGTAAATGTGCGGGTTTTTTTTTTTTAATCCTACATCAGTCTCTAGCCTTGCGGTCATGTGACTTCACACTACCCAATAAAGCGTAGATAGACATTGATATTTATTAAAAAATTTCTTTAAATTTCGAACGTCAATCAAAGTAAAGCGTCTTTTAGATATCGCCTATACTACACTGATAAGGAAATTTAACCAACTGCGTCCCTCCCTGGCAGGTTTTTCAGTTCCTGTAGTCTGTACATCTCGATCCCCTACTGTGACTTCAGTGCCAATCATTTTTGTTCTCTTTTTGTCGTCTAGAGACAGCAATGCCTTTTTAGATGCCTTTTCCTTTGCTTCCAGTTTCACATAATCAGGTACACAATGTGTATACTCCACCTTTTTCAGACATTTCCGCATTCCCCACGAAGCCATAACAGATGAAATGTTGTAGAGTATTGTTGTTATAATACATACAACCCTAGCTCTCAATAGCCATAAAAATGGTTTCCAGGCGATGAAGGTTTTTTGCATCTTGTTCCACAATCTTCACTAAGCGATGATGACCCCTGAGGTGGTGTTTCTGGTTGCCCGGATACAGTAGAAGGTGGTCCATCAACCCGGTGGCTGTAGGCACTTACCGAACGCGCTCTAGAGGGCAAGTGAAGGAATCCGGATAGAGGACGGTTTCTTGGGCGAGTCGGTTCTGCAGGTACTTGGGTCGCTCATCGCCTGGAATACCATTTTTATGGCTGTTGAGAGCTAGGGTTGTACGTATTATTACAACATTTCATCTGTTATGGCTTCGTGGGGAATGCAGAAATGTCTGAAAAGGGTGGAGTATCCACATTGTGTACCTGATTATGTGAAACTGGAAGCAAAGGAAAAGGCATCTAAAAAGGCATTGCTGTCTCTAGACGACAAAAAGAGAACAAAAATGATTGGCACTGAAGTCACAGTAGGGGATCGAGATGTACAGACTACAGGAACTGAAAAACCTGCCAGGGAGGGACGCAGTTGGTTAAATTTCCTTATCAGTGTAGTACAGGCGATAGCCTTCGTGCCAGTAATAGTTGTGGGAGTAGTTATTCCCGTCTTCTAGATGTTCAATATCTATGTCTTCATTATGTAGAGAGGATATGTAGGACACTCCTATGTGATGAAGATCCATGTTTAAATAGTGGGTGTCCGGTAATAGCTCTGAAACATGCCACAGCAGTATTTCGTGGCAAGTCAGCCGGAAGTCTTTAATTTCTTTTCAAGGGTTTTTTTCCCAACTACAACTTGTTGGGTTACGTTTCCTTTCAATCTTTTATAGTCACTCTATCTACTTCGCCATCACCGCATTGGAAATATCCTCTACCCAACTGTGATTTCTCGCTTCGTACTTTTGCGAAAATCAACACGCCCTCGACAGTCTTTCAGTCTCTGCATCAAGATCATTTGTCCCGTCACTCTGATTTCAACATTTTCTAAAGGTGCAGATTATGTTGGAGCTGCTTTTTACACTGCTACTTTCAGTCATGCTGTCATCTTCCTTCTGAGGCATCTGTGTTTTCTGCTGAGCTTTATGCTATCTTTCTAGCTTTACAGTATGCTTTGCAGGAGAAGTTTACGCGCACACTTATCTACAGCGATTCTGAGAGCGCTTTGCGGGCACTGTGCAGTCACACCCTGAAGGTTCATTCTTTTGTTTTATCCATTTTAGATTTTTTACAGCGTTTTCACCATTGCACTATCATTTTCTGCTGGATCCCAGGCCACGTCGGCATTGTTGGCAATGACCACGCTGATTCTCTTGCCAAGTCTGCTGCTAGTCTACCACTGCGACGAATATCCACTCCGCCCTCTGACATCTACGCTCTTATACGTTCTCGTCTCCGATCTGCCTGGCAACAAAAATGGGATGCTCTTCACGGCAATAAACTTCATGAGTCTTTTATTATCACGGCAATAAACTTCGTGTCTTGTCAGTCTTTTATTATCCTCTCCTACCACTCGACTGTTTCCAACTCGCCAGAAGGATGTTCTTCTGGTGCGTCTGAGGATCGGCCGTACAAGACTCACACATAGCTACTTACTGCTCAATCGTCCACCTCCGCAGTGTTCTATGTGCAACGTTGTTTTAACCGTCCATCATATTTTAATTGACTGTCCTGCTTTTACTCAACATCGTCGTCAGTGCTTTTATCCTCTTTTTAAATTTCACGTTCCTTTTTATATTTCCTTGCTTTTAAATGATAATGATCTTTTACCCATTTCATCAGTTTTACACTTCATTCATCAATGTGGCCTTGCCACTCTACTGTAATTCTCAGGTTTTTACTTTTCATCTTTATGCCTATCATTTTACCTATATCCTATCATCTTGCTTTGTGCACTACCTGTTCTTTTCTTGTTTTTGTCCTTTTTAGCTAGGTAGTTAGTTTTCATTCTATTTCCTTTTCTTTTCCTTTTTACCGTTCTTTTCCTTTTTACCTTTCTTGGCGCAGCTTAGCCGCAGCTGCTTTTGCGCCATAAAACACCAACCAACAAACAAACTCTTTTACAGTGGCTGTGATGATATTTTTCGCCGAGTGAAAAGTTAGATTCATTTCCGGCTGGACTTAAGGAGCCTTCATTCGCTCTGTCATTGCCCTACACTCCAGTGTCCTGGGATACATTGGAAAACAACTTCTTATCCGTGGTTTAAAGCTTCATAGATTAATGAGAGACAGTTGATTATATTGAGATGAATATTATTAATATACTCTTTAAGGGCCAGAATCGCAGCCTGAGAATCAATGAGGAGTACCTACTTTTTTGTGGGACTCTTACAAACACATTCAAGAGCTAATAAAATAGCTCTAACCTCCCCATCGAAGTTGGTAGCCACTCTTTCAACTGACTCAGATATACAGTAGTAGGAACACATCCCTGCACCTGCATTTATATTGGTTTCATATCCATCAGTGAAGTCCTTAAGGGTGCTGGATATCGATCAAAAATGCTCCAGTAGGATAACTTTCGTTAATATTAGAGAGGTGGTGGTGGTCTTATTGATTTTAGGATTTAGATTATCAAAAACTACTTTGCTTTAAATGTGTAAAAAGGGAGAGATTTTTAGCATGGAAAAGTTAAAATTTGCGTTAGTGAATGCTTGATAAAGGAATCGTAAGGTTCCGAAATTGCTTACAATTTTTAATGTGTTTTATTTCAAGTGCGTTTTCCTGAGTTTCTGAAGTTAGTTCTATTAGTCAGTTCTAGCCGTATACGGATCTCAGCTTCTTCGTCTTTATTAAGGAAACTACATTGAGTCTTTAGTCTTTTAATAAGTAGGGTATGATTCTTCCAATAGTCAACGTTTAGTCTTTGTAACCTTTTGTACAAATTCAGATAGTTCTCCCTTCGTTGCGCTAGAGTTAGTCTGTATTTCGATAGCCGTAATAAAAGTCGAAGAAGCTCCTCTAATATATAAGTAGGGCTCTATTCTGTACATAATTCAAGCTCTTCACTGTAGAGTCCATAGTTGTAATGAAGACCTCACCTCTTATTCTACGGCCAGATGTACATAGATTTTAAAAACAATGTTGAGCACTTCTTGCGAATAAGCCCACTTGGTCTCTGTCACCCTGTTGAGCAGCGTTTCCTGCAGTGAACACGGTAAAGCAAGATCTCTTGTCGACCGACCAGTTATGAGCAAGCAGGTCTGATAGTTTTCGAGCGACCGTCTGAAATGCTCTATTTTATTCACGTCACTTAGGACAATGATCACAACCAATGAGAGTGAAGCATTGTAACACGTCAGTCATGACGTCACGCCCATTCGTACAGTCCGCTACGAAATATGTATCCACTTCATTTGAACGGAAATATGTATCCACTTCAATTATCACAAGTTATTATCACAGTATTGAGATTATCTTTCGAAAATAAATAAAGGTTACACTTAAATACATTAATTTTATGCGTCAGAATTTATCAGAGAATACTTAAAAATAGACTTTTTTTCAAAAGTTCACAGCATCGGCTCTGTTCGCATAGAATTCTGGGATCGCCGATCGATCGCTAGTAAAGAATTGAGAAATTAATCCTAACAATTGGAAGAAATTCAAAAATAAAATATCTCAGGATGGATCTTTCTAAATTTTAATTTCTGAATGTTAAGTTTGTCATATTAAAGGCTTCAATAATTACCAAATTCAAAACTTTAAAAGTGTTCGATTCACAGAGTAGAAACAAGCACAAAATTATTCAATATTGTTCGAAACTCCTTATTCAAAATGTTTTCTAACTTATTTTGATAAGTATTTCAGTATAAAGATTGTTTCCTAGCGAATGATGACCTTTCTTAGTACAATAATAGTTTTTTGATGTTTTTCAGTGCAGTTGAATTGAGAACAAAGAGAAGCGAACTATGAATGATGTCACAAGTGAGGTATTTCAATTCTTCACACTATCGGATTCGCGAAAGACATGCTTTACCCTTGAAGTCGCATCAGACACGTGACCGCCAGACATGATGTCCGACTAGGTTGGAAGATGTTCACCTAGCTTGCTTGGTTCTACTAGTTTTTCAACATGTGTATACCAATTTAATCTGTATCCAGTACTACTGCAAGATCCAGTACTACTGCTGCCTGGACGTACGATCAGGAAATTCTGAATCAAAACTTATAGACCTCATGTCGTTTTGTAGAAAGTGTCGTTTTGTTGAAACTGTGTTTTCTGGGTATTAACGATCATTTTATTCTCTTTCGCCCAGATCGATAACTTTCCCAGAGTTCAGGCTGGGATGCAGCTAGAAGCAGCTTAGAAGACAAGATCATCATCATAAAGAAGTGGTTTTTACTCCAGGGACAGTCTGGACAGCATCTAATAGATCATAAATCATTAAATTAAAAAGTTATGCTTAATACAGATCCCTGAGGCAATCCTTGTTTTATCTGCAGGAAAGAGGATGTATCTTTTTTGATATTTCACTTGATAAACCGTTGAGATAGAAAAGTCGAGCTCCTAAATAAGGTTCCACCAATCCCTCATTTAGCGATTTTTTTCCATCAGCTGTCGAAAGCAGTTTTAAAATCAACAAAGACAGCAAGAGTACTCTGCTTTCTTTGAAAACCATCTTCTGTCCTGAGTCAGATGAATAACTCCTTCAACGGTACTACGATGTTTCCGAAAACCAGCCTAATTATTCGATGGGACCCTAAGGTTATCTACAAAATTCTGTAGTCTATTCAATATTTGTTCCAATAATTTGGAGAAAACACTCATCAAAGCAATAGGACGATGGTGTTCTGATCTATCAGATAATTCATCTTTGTGTGGAATGAAAATGACTTCTGCCTTCCTTCACTCACTGGGAATTAAGTTGAAACTTAAATAAGAATTTTGCCTCATTTCCATGGGTTTTTTTTTTAAGAAATTCTGTAAGTAGATCATCCGGGCCAGCACTTATCTTTCTTGAGATTTCAAGGCTAAATCCACTCTTTCAGCTGGAATTCACTATTAAATAAGTGGTGTTCATCAAAATTTAAGCAGGGCTACTTAACGTTGGAATATGAAGTTCATCCACCATAAGACAAGTAGAATCTTCTAAGGACAAGTAGAAGATCCTGTATCATTTTTAACATGAATCGCAGGATTATTATCCAGGAAATCTTCTACAATTCGATCAACACAGTTGGTGATAGTCTATCCTGAACGAATGGAGGGGATTCATATCTGCAAAATTACAAGATTTTGAATCCCATGACACTTGAGCCACCCAAGGTCGGGTTTGTTTTAGATGTTGTTGAGGAAGAAAAGTCATGTATACCATTTTTCCATACGTTCAGTTCGGCAGACTCCAGTCCACACAACAGTCCATTTCCTTATTTACTTGAAAATTAACGTAGACGAATGATTTAGTTGCTACAATTAAGTCTGAAGCAGTAGGACATATGAGGGCTCTACAATAGGAAAGGCATATGCGCCAAAAGTTAGTTTTCAGAAAAACACGTTCTCAAAATGTCGCTGTGATGCATAAGGTTAAACATATCTCGGCTTTTTCTTTTTGAAATATTCGTTCTTTACCGAGGCTTATGAACCAAATAAAGCCACACGAGTGGAATGTGGGCGGATACGTCTTTCCTATTCTAAGGGCCTCATATATCTGATATCCCTTAAGTTGATAACATTTTAAATTTTCAGTAAAGCGCCTGATGAGATAACCCCAGAAAAATAGAAATCATAAGAAGAAATAATTGTTTTCATTTTAGAAACGTGTCATTGCGACACCTGGAGAAGCCTATCTGCTCGAAACAGATGGAACCGCGATTCGTCGGACCAGATTACAAGTTTCCAGTCATCTAGAGTCCAATAGCGGTGTTCCCGAGCCCAGGCGAGCCGCAGAGCTTTCTGTTGTGTGGGTCAGCAATGGCACCAGCCGGCTCCGGAACTCCACAAACACAGGGACTTCTGCACTGTTCGAATGCTGACTTTAGCACTGGCATCAGCATTGAGTTTGGCTGTTGTTAATGGCACTGATGCGCATTGGCCGAATATTGCGATGCGTACCAGACGCTGCTCTCCACGTTTGTCAAGGGCTATTTTTTTTTCGGCCACACCAGTCTCGCATGTTTTTCATCGTGTAGTCCAGGTACCGTATACTTTTGAAATTGTTCAACATGTGAATACTTGAAATACTTGTGGAGATATCTGCCTTTGCATATACGGTTCCCTTAAACGCAAGGCATGAAATGGACATGGTAGCACCTTTCCCAATTTCCTGTGGCTTCAATGAACGAGTTTACGCTACAATGAATAGTAGTGTCACTTTTAAACAACACAAGTGTTTGATGATTACAAATTGTACGGGATAGCTTTGTTTTGTAGTTATTACAAAACTATGAATTATTATTTTTTTTCATTTAAGTTACCATCCAATTTTTATTTTAAGCAGAAGTAAGAATTCGGATATAGTCAAGGCTAAATAACGTAACTGCCATTTCGTGTTTTTAAAAATAAAAATTATTTATTTACAGTAGAGTATATAATCTGTGTTGTTCGACTTCTCTGTAGAGTTTTCTCATTAGGCAGAGAAGCTTTTTTTTAAATTAAAAATGTGTTCCTCAGATCACGTGGATGTGTCCTCGTCAGTAAATTTACTTTCCAGTCCTTGAAACTAGGGAGGTTGTTGGGATGATTTCGCTGACTCCACTAGGATATTGGAAGTATAATTCTTGGTGAATTCCTCTTTATCTGAAATCATTGCCTTACTTTTCATTATCATCATTATATGTTTCTGGTTCATTACAGTTCAAGCCATTAAAGAATAGAAAAGAGGCAATTACTAATGGATTTATTATTCCTGGTATCTCAATGACATCTGGTGTTGAAAAAAGGAATTGTGGAAGCTGTTCGTGAATGAATGAAAAAAAAATAAAGCAATGTTGTCTATTATTGTAATTCCTTATATCTTGGGCGTACCCAAATTATCGTTGGGTATTATATTTTTGTAATTATTATTATTACTTATGAATTGATTGTCTTACTGTATTTATATTTTGAATGACTTTTGGTCACTTCCAGGAGTGATTAACTCCTTGTACTCATATTCATTATTCATTCGTTGTACACGAGACCCCCTCGACACTTCTGCACATGTCCGAAGAAGACGAATCCATTTCTAAAATAGGATAGTCAATCCGTCTCGCGAGAAGTTTGATCATTATTTGTTTATTATTAAGCGTCGGAAAACTAGCTTTAATTTTGTGTACATCATAGTTTTAAAATTGTAGCTATTTTGCTTAACAGTTGAAAATTTTACTTACAATAAAATAAAAAAAATTTCTAGTCCCTTAATCCCTACTCTCCACCAACTCAAATCGACTATTTTTGGCACTCTTCCAAGTGGAGGTCTCCTATCCGTGGTCGGACAGTACATAGGAAAACTTGATTTTCTTGGTTTTGAACAGATAATCTTAAATCTTTGAGTTTTGAATAGATTACATAGTTTTGTTAAAAAGCACAATAAACATTACGGAGTTGAATAGTCCCAAAAGCATTGATCAAAAAGAGAGTGGTGAGAATGAGATATTTAAGCAAAAATAATATAAAAATTCTTGACAAGTTTTATATCTATCAATAAATGCATGTTTACTTTTTTTTAAAAAAATAATTATGTAACTTTTCTTTTAAATTGTCCATCCAATTTTAACGCACGTAAAACAAACTTAATTATATAAACTTAAATTAAGTTTAAAATTAAACTTAAAATTTTTTAATTCCACTGTCAATTTCGCTGTCTTACTTTACAATTTGATCTGAAGATTCTACCAAAATTTTTAGTTTCCATTGTATACATGATTCATTTAAGAGTCGATGAAATAAAAAAAAAAAAGATCTTTAAATCCTAGCAGTTTTACATATTAATATTTTTGATTTAGTCTAAATAGATGTACATACAACTTCAAGTACATTTGTTATCTTCCTTATAATTATTTTCATTCTTTAATAATACGTATAAGAGGATGATCTATTGATATGATTTTGTCAAGTGCGAATACTTATTTAAATTTAAAGTTATATTTTCGCAGGTGACTATATATTGTTGGTTTATGTTTCCCTTGTTCAAAATGAATTATATTTACATAATTATACCCATAAGATAGCAAACATTGATATCAGGTTTGTAATGAGTTGGAGAGAAAAAAAAAGTAGTTTTAGAAATATAGTTTTAAATATGCTATAAAATTGTTAGAACAACTAGAGGTTGAAATTGTACAAGGAAGATCTCTGTTGAATTAAGCCATAATAGTCCTAAAAAAGTCAAAAAAACGGTCCTTAGAATACGATCTGAATTACAGCTATAATTCCGAAAAATGTACAATCATACTCCGCTTTGCAATAATTGGATTTCCGGTGCTTCGCTCATACGACAGTTTTCAATTGCGACAGCTGTTTAGCGATGCGAAACTTTTGCGCTAACATTGTTGTTTATTGTTTCGACCATTGTTGTTTATATAGTACTAATACTACAACGAATAATAGTCTTTGTTGGCTAATGAACATCTTTGTCTATATCTTAGCTGATGCTCCCAAAATTGGAATTCTATGAGCGGTGCAAAGCATTGTCTTTCCTTAAAAGCGCCTACTGCGGACAAAATGGTTCTTGTAGTTGGTCAAAAGGTTCTGGCAGTCGTTGACAGGTGAGGAATAGTTCTTTTGCTCTAGATCTTGGCTACTTCGAGATCTTTTTCCGAAATAAATGACTAAGTATCGAAATGTTTTAAAGGAAGATAAAGTCTTATTGTACACACAATCAAAACACGTGTTTCATTTACGGCCATTTCCTTTGAGACAGGAAATGAACGTCGACCGGAACTCGAATTTGTCTCCATCTCTGACAGTCATACGGGCTCCCATAAAATATCAGCCAAGTCTGTCCGACTTGTAATTTGGGCTGTAGTGATGATAATGGACAGACAGGAAAGTAGGCTTAAAGTTCTTGCAAGTTTTTAGGCTTCTGAAAGACGCCTTATATCCCTGATTTATCTGTCTTTGGACACATATCCCACAATATTCGCAACGGTTTCGGTTAGCTCAGTTGTAGGTGGCGTGAATGTCGAATGTTGTAGGGGGCCTGTTAGCTCAGTTAGTTAGAGCGTCGTGCTAATAACGCGAAGGTCTTGGGTTCGATCCCCTCATCAGCAATTTTTTTTTTTTTTTAAATCATTATTAGGAATTCAGTGTATTAACAAGGTTTGAGTTAAGAATGACGATTATTCCATATAAATAGGAGTGGGTAAGATAGCGTGGGGTCGCAAACAAACTCGCCCGAGCATTTTGTAGTCCACGCCGGCGCAGTCTATTCTAACGTAAAGGTGACTCAGAAGCCATTGCGAAGCACTGTGATTGGTTTACTAATCACTATCCCTACCTTGTTTATATTGGTGTATAATCGCGGTTTATCAGTAAAATATACAATGGCTATTGAGTTTTATATATTTTTTTTCTATTTCCCTTTTTACTATTAACTAAGTAAATTGTAATGGAATATTTCAATCATATTCACTTTTTAATATATTTAATAAGCTTTTTACAAATAATGATAAAAAAAAATATAAAATATAATTAAGAAGAAGAAAATAGAAGTAAAAAAAAAGCGTAATAAAAGAAAAAAAAACGCAGCATCGTCCTGACCAGGATTCGAACCTGGGTTATTGCGGAGATATGCAAACTGCGATCAGAGCTTACGATCACGATCTTAGTAAAAACCAATCAGAATGCAGGTGTTGAGAATACTCTCTTTATCTCTCTCTCTCTCTTTCCAGTATTATGACAAGACCAGAATTCGTCCTTTTCCTCACTGTACAAGTAATAAGATGTGACTCATGTCTGTCCGACTTTTTTTAATTTGGTCTGTAATCTGACGTTCGTAGGAGCTCCTCCCTCCTTTCGTTGACAGATAGCTAATAATGAATAGTTAGTTATTATAAGTTAAGTTAAAGTTGCGATCAGGCCCAGAGGACCGCGCAATGCAGCTGGAGGGTAGGCTCCAGTGTTCAGAAACCTACGGGACAAAGTTGAGGACGGGGGGTCGGCCCGTCGCTCGCCCGCCTTTAACTCCCGGGAAAGAAACCCGGTACCCATTATATAGAGGGCTGGGTAGACCCTAGGGCCCGTTTGGAGGAGAAAGAAGCGTTGAAAAATTCCCGTCCTCCGCCGAGGCCGGGAATCGAACCCGCTACCTCCAACCCGCAGCCAAGCGCCCTTACCCACTCGGCTACTGGGCCCACTAGTTATTATAAGTAATGGAGTTATTTGTTTAATAACCATTTGATATTAAATATTTTTTTCCTCGAGTCTATAGTGTTTTTACATCGATATTATACCAAGAAACAAACAAAAAAGGAAAAAACAAAACACAATTTATTCTTGCTGGCATTATTTTTGACATATTAAATATTTATTGGAAATTATTCATCTGTATCTTTTTTAATTCTCGTTTATATCTTTCTAGTAATATTGATTTTATATGATTTGCTTATTCTTGACTTCTTTATCCTCTGTTTTTGTTAGGCCTAATCGGTAGATTTAGATCCCGCTCGTGATAAATTATAATGACTATAATTTCAGTGACAACTTGTCTTTGTTCAGTGATCGTTTCTCGTTTAATGGTAAATCTGTTTTTACGGTGGTCTGGAGATAATATCCAATCCGCCACCGACAGCAGTCATTACTAATCATTGATGGCCGCTTGTCCTTCCCGGTATCCTCTGCGAAAGCCTATTACCACATCGAGGCTGCAAACACTGTTTTTGTATCGTTTACTGCGTAGACATAGCAACAGTTGACTAAATATTACAGTTTTTTTATTTGATTCAATTGGAAATAGGAGGAAGTCAGCGGGAGTTCTACCTAAACGATAAATGTGCGATTCACCTTTATCACGTGATCGAACACGAGCGGTTCTCAGTCAGCAGTAATTAAATTGGCGGGTGAATTACCACGACGGGTCCAGTTCACTCAGCGCCTCTAACAAGTGGAATTACGACCGGATATGACATCGAGAGCGCCGTTAATCCAAGCAACGATTTTCGATGGACAGGAAGAGGCACTTTTAGCCAAATTGTATTAATTCCAATATTGAAAACCTGATTGGACTGAATCATTCGCTTGACTAATATTTACTCTAGAACGTTCTCCGGATTGAACAAATATTTAAAAAATTAACCCACCCCCCCCCCCCAAAAAAAAAAAAACTGAAAAGAAAAAAAAGAATTAAATCTAGATAGTTATTATTATTATTTTATGTAGTTAATTTGAAGTGTACTTACTTGAATAACAACAAAGAAATTGAAGCATTCTTTCTTTATAGAAAATATAGAAAAATTAATTATGCAACATTCTAAAGTAAAATAATGTGTTACAAATAAAAAATTTCTCCTTTTATTTTTAAATTGTAATATCTGCTTAATATAAACATAACAAATTTCCTATTGTCTGAAACATTAATTAAATAGCAAATATTTAAATCCAATTAATACAGTCAGTCAAAGCGCATGAGAATTACAAAGTGTAATCCATGCATTGTTAGGTATACTCTGTCCAAAGAACTGTGAGCTATGGAGGGGGAAGAGCACAATTAACCCACTCTCTCACTGCCACGCCCACACGCGCGTCCGTTTTACCTGCGGGCAATGGTTCTTCCCTGAGTCTCTACTAGGTCTTTTTCTTCAAAACTACGTTTTTTTAAACTGTTACCTTTACTTAATTTTTATTACAATTATTAAATTCTACATAACATTCCTTGCAGAAAGAGTCCAAACATGGTGCAATTGTGATACTTCTAAGCATTTTAATGGTCAGTGGGTTAATAAATATAAACGACCATTAAAATGCTGAGAAGTATCACAATTGCGCCGTGTTTGGACTCTTTTTGCAAGGAATGATATGTAGAATATAATAATTGTAATAAAAATTAAGTAAAGGTTACAGTTTAAAAAAACGTAGTTTTAAAGAAAAAGGCCGAATAGAGACTCAGGGAAGAATCATTGCCCATAGGTAAAACGGGCGCGCGTGTGGGCGTGGCGGTGCGAGAGTGGGTTAATCTCCTCCCTCCAGAGCTCACGGTTCTTTGGACAGAGTATAAGATAGAAATTCATGTGTTTTGTTTCCTTTGGGTAGTTTTATCACCTTCACGCACAAGTTTCTCGAGAGTGAAACACACTGAAATATTTCTAAATTTAGATGTATGTCAACTCTTGCTCTTAGATGTTCATGACAAGATTTAAGAAGGTCCATTCACCTGTTTAATAGTTGTTAAGACATTACAGTCACCGGATATTTTTCGATTCACGAGGGTCCGTCTCAAATTATTTAAAAAGAATAATAATAAAAAAATGAATTTAATTTTGTGCTAAAGCATAAATTTAAGGGTGACCTATAATAATAAAAAAAATAAAAATAATAATAAAACGTAAGAAAATTAAAAAAAAAATAGGAAAATAAGAAAAACAAACGCGGACACTGCGAAAAAATTTTGTTAAGAAAAAATAAAAAAATAAAAAAACAAACAGTAGATGTACGGATTCGAACCGACAATCAAATGAGTTCATGCGAAATTTAACTTGAAATAGATATTGTTTAAGTTTTACAATTTTGAATCATGCGGCGTTGTCGAATGATCAAGGCGGCCGCTCTGGGAACTCAACTTGATGTGGATTTTATTCCGGAACAAGCTTATCTTTCATTTTTCTGTGTTTGTCTCTTTTTCCGAAGTAAGTGACAGCTTCATCGTAGAAGCATTAACGTTTAATCATAATAAAATAGTCTAAAAATTAGGCCATTGAGTCTGATGTTGTTACAAAGTAAGTCCAGCGATAAACTAAACAAATGGACTTCCAACAAAGCAATCAGAAGGATCTCTGAATCAAACAGAATTAAGTCTCTACATTAGTGTTTCTCAATTTATTTTTTTTGCTTCACGGCGCACTTAGCGTTCTTCCTAAAATCCCACTGCACTCCAAAGGTTTTCGTTGCTTTAAGTACTACGTATTCGACCCCGTATTAAACAATTGTGCAAAAATAAACAAGCCCATATTTCTCACTGAATTATAAAAATCATGTCATTATGGATTCATTAATTTAACCATTCCAGTTTATATTACTTTCAATTTACTTGTTTCTCTTGTGTCAATAAATGACATTCTTAAAAATATTTAATACCTATTTTATCTTTCCTCTTATTTCCCCGTTTTCATAAAAATACTTTTGTTTTTTTGCTCGCGGTCACTCTTTGAGAATCACTGTTTTACATTTAAAGCTAAAAAAAGAATGTTCTGGATTGTAGCTTTCGTACAAAATCTTTTGATGTAAGCTTACAAGTAATTATTATTTTATTTATTTCTTAAAGTGCTTTGAATATTAATATCTCATTGAGTGAATAATTGAATGTTAAAATGTAAACAAAAAAAAAACAAGATAGTGATAGCGATTAGTAAACCAATCACAATGCTTCGCAACGGCTTCTGATAAGTATAATCGAATCCGTGCATCTACTGTTTGTTTTTTTATTTTTTTATTTTTTTCTTAATAAAATTTTTTTCTCGGTGTTCGCGTTTGTTTTTCTTATTTTCCTAACTTTTTTTAAATTTTTCTTACGTTTTATTATTATTTTTATTTTTTTTTTATTATTATAGGTCACCCTTAAATTTATGCTTTAGCACAAAATTATATTCATTTTTTTATTATTATTCTTTTTAAAATAACTTGAGACCGACTCTTATGAATCGAAAAATATCAGGGGATATAATTGATACTGCTTTAATTTCCTTATTATTATAAATGTGATTGTTGCGAACGAAAAAGGCGCAATTGTTGCGATTATTGTGATTGTTGTGATTGTTTTAGAGCTGTATTATAAATGTGATTGTTGCGCATGCAAAAGACGCAATTGTTGCGATTGTTGTGATTGTTGCTAATTAATGATACTTGTCCACAGACAGACGGTCAAACCGGGATTAGGAGACTTCTGATACTTGTATCAAAGCCTAAAAGGAGCAAGTCCTTTCAGTAGCCAATAATTAGTTACAAATCTTACTACCAGTTGTCTTGAGCAATAACTCAGGCAAATAGAAAACAGAATTCCAATTTTGAATTGGAAACTTATTAAACATCCATCGGAATTCTTAAACCATAAGGAATATAGAATTAATTAATTCTTATACGCTAAACTAATTTCTAAATTGCAATTAGTTAAAAGGTAATCATTACAACACGAAAATCATAATGTAGCTAAATATGTTTAGCTTGAAGTTATTACCTCTTTCTTCCAAATTATTTTCTTTTATTTTTTGGGATTAAAATTTAGTATTGAAGCTTGTTGTAATTATTACAAGAATTGAACTTTTATAAGATACTTTCGAAAGTTGTTGAAGGTAAAATTTAAATAATTGGTTTTAACCACAGCAAATAAAGTAGTAAAGTAGAAGATTTAGAAGTTATGAAGACAAAAGGGTAGTCATGCAGAACATCAAACCTTTGGAAAGTACCAGAATATTCGTAATTTTCGAACCCAAACGATTTGAAAACAATTACGAAAAGAGGACAGGGGTTGTACATCAGGGATTTTAATGCACTTTTGTGAGATGAAAGTACTTACAAAGTACTTCAAAAATACCTGGGTTTGTGGTCCAACAATCCATCGTTTTCGAGATATTTGATATTTTTGGGAGTGTTTTTTCCATGTTAACTTAATAGCTTCCTGTGTCGACTGAAAGAAAAAGTATTGATGACGCAGTGTAGACTACTCGGCTTCTGAGCAGAAGGTCCCAGGTTCAAGTCTGCTGCCTTTTACCTTTTCTTTTCCTCTAAGCTTCTGCTTCTTTATTTCTGTTTCGGTTTTTTTTCTTAGGCAGAAATAAAAATACAATTAAAAATATGTAAATATCGTAGTGACTAAAAACTGTTTTTTTTTTTTGTTTTTTTTTTTATCCTATTTTTTTTAAGAAAGTTCGAGATGGCACTCCTTCGCTCGGCAGTGAATGACGGAAATCGAAAGATAAATTTATACCACTTTATCGAAATTTCGCCATCTCAGTCATCAGCCTTTAATGTTTATAGAGAGGATTTACTTGTTACGCCAAGAGAGTTAGTTTCTATTGGTTCGACAGGAGGGAAGGGGGACGATTGGGGTGAAACCCTCATAATTGAAATTTTCAGACTACCCCTCTTTTTTAATATAGTTCTCGATGCCCCTCAATTTCAGCAATCGCTTTCCGCCATCTTGTGTGCATCCACAATCCTGCGAAAGAATGCCATCTAAATTTGTAAATTTTTTTAAATCTTAAGTAAAAAATAAGATGTGAAGATGTCGGTGAATAAGATTTTAACTGTCTTCTAATCATTTGTTTCAAAAATAACGAAAATTCTTTTAATTTCTAATGATTTTTGTCGTTCTGCAAAATTATACATAAAATTTATTAATACAAACATTAATATAATCAAAATAATAAATTTAACGTGCTGTGAAAATTAGTAGGAAATGAAAATAAAGCAGCAGCACTTGAATAGAATTGCTTTTTCTGATTCAATACGGGGAGGATTTGGGAACGGCCGTTTCACCCTGCAACGGGATCTTCAGCCCAAACCCGCCTCCCTCGATAAAAGAACCAGAAAGGCGCAATCCTATGTACATTAATATCATTAAAAAAAATCAAGAACTCGGGAAATAAGCAGCCACAGATTAACAAAAATTAAGAAGAAAGGAAAAAAAAGAAAAGAAGAGTACATTATAGACCAGATAGATTATTTATTTATTTTGATTTCTAATTAGATGTTGTAGCATCTGAATCGATATCCCAAGCATTTTGGCAGCAATTCCTTAATTACTAAATCCGGATTTATCAAAATCAAAAGGCAACTTCCTTATTAGTTCTTAACCTATTAAATTTTCTATTAGGACAAATAGTTTTTGGATTACTTTTATAGATGGAGGGGCAAACATTTTACAAACTACAGCCCTATAGTAGCTGCAACCGTATAAATATAAGTCCTGATAAGTTTGTATTTTAGCAATAATTTGGTAAGGCAATTTTCTTATTAGCTGTAAACCTACAGGTTTCTTCATAAAAGAAGCTACATTTAATGCTAATTATCGCTTGTCCTCTTCAGGTGCGAGGTTCGCCTTGCAGCGACTTGCTTGTTCCGACAGTTCGACCGCACGACAGTCACAAACCATTGTTTAAAACAATCGCCATCTTGGACAGACTGCTCGGAGTTCAAGTATGTCGCTACATAACATAGTTCTAATTTGGGTGAAGTACTTATTAAAGAAATATACTGGCAAGTAGATAAGTTGAGATATTGTTTTATTTACTAATGTAATAATAAGATATCTGTATCAAATTTATCAATTGTTTCCTGGTGAAGTAACATCGCAGTTGCTTTTGAACAATAAAATTCAACGAATCAATCAACCAACCAATTTTGCTAGCCCAATAAAATATTTACATGCGTTTTAGAAAGAATAGAATATCTTTATATCTCCATCGTATCGCAGGCTGTTTGGCTATTTGGCAATATATGTATAATAGTAAGTTATTTTAATAATTATATCATTAAAAATAACTAGTGAATGGCTTTTTTTTGTTTTTCTTGAAAACTGCTTAATACATGTACGTTTGTTAACAATGTTAAGACCTTAATAGTACACATTGTAATACACTATTACCATTTTCCATGTGGTTTCGTAACACTGGAATTAGTAATGTAAAATCTGGTAAAATGTTTGTAAAAATTGTGCAAACAAGGGTCAGTTCATTCGATCGTTTTGCCTCGGATTCCATTAGAACCTTATTTACTTCCAAACACTGAAGGCCTCCAAGCACTGATCAAATTCGAAAACTACTCTCGAACATAAAAGGGAAACTAAATGAAGAAAACGGAGATGTTACAGTCGATATGGCAGGAAGACATTGATGTAGAAAGATTAATAAATTTCATTTATTTAAAATAACTTTGATTTATTTCAAATTTTATCATCAACAGGCAATATTATGCTAATTTTTGCTAAAAGACCTTGTAACTTTCGCTTTCAGAATGTTTAGTCAAGTAAAATTCATATTGAACAGCTGAACGTATCTTTTTGTAATTGACATCATTTACTAACTTTTACGTTTGAAAATGTTTCCCTGTCGATCCCTATTTAAGGAAATTGCGTTTAAGTTCTGTTAGGGTTTTCTTGTCTTTTAGTTCTTTTCTTATTCGGCAATATTGACTTGTTTATCCAAAGTTGATTTTTTTTCCGATGATTCATCTGAAACTAAAGTTTATTTTTTTATTTATTTTAGCTGAAGTAATCTACAACGCTCTCAGACGCCATTTTGTAGTTCACAATAATACCGTTAGGCGGCGGAGCCGTTTTTATGCTTTCAAAAATTAGGCAATTTTATTTATTTTTTTTTTTTTTTTTAAACTTAATATAATAAATATAGTTTTTATAGAACTAAATGTAGAAAAATGATTATCAGTTTAAACGATCAGTGGATAATAACTTTCTATTTTCATATAATTATGCCATCTAGTGGAATGATGATGAATTACATAAGTTCATGTTTTAATTTTTATAACTTTAATCACAGAAAGTGACAGTTCTTCGTATTTGTAGATTATTCTCCTTCTCCTAGTCCTTTTATTCTTCGCTCTGACCCCGTTGGGTGGCGTGACTGTCTCCAAACTTGTGAAAATTTTCTAGGCTTTCTTCAGATTCTATAAATAAATGCAGTGAATTCGTTATCGATCACCGACAAAAGGATTTATTTTTAAAAGCCATCTAGCGGAAAAGCCATGAATCACAAAATTTATATTCCGTATCTAAATAGCCCTTTCCATAATAATAATTACGATATGAAGGTATTTGTGTATATGTACTACTTATATGAATTTTGCATTGATCCAATATAGCTTATGCTATACATTTAATATTTATTTAATATCTAGTTTTATATTTACTATTAACGATTACACTGAAATGTATTAATAAAAAAACTCAGAAGGTTTTTAATTTTTTTCCCTTCCTTCAATGGCGTGCCGTTTCTTTTAGGCTGCAACTATTTGGGATCGTAGTCTCGTAATTAACGTCTCTGGGATCTATTAGTTAAATAATACTGTTTGTTGGCAGTTTGAGGAGGCTGATAAGCGGATTTAAGCGATGGAAGAGTGTGTTTTGATTCAACGGAACAGGCGAGCGGTTACCGCCCAGAAGCTCTTCCCTGACATGGAAAGCAGAGTCAACGGAACGCAAATAGAGAAGGAATCGATCCGAATGCGTAGCAAAGGCAAGTGACAGACGGAGGAACACAGCTCTAACGCCATCTTCATCCATCACGGGACAGTGGCGCCACCCCCACGGCGACCGGCAAAAGCATTATATGTCACCGACTCGTCTTTTTTTTCGTTCTTTCTTTCTTTCTTCTTCTTCCTATTTCCTTCTCCGTTAAATCGATGACTTGAAGGGATGTGGGGGAGATTCTCGATGCCTTGCCAGTGACTTGACACAGCACAAGTTACCAATGGCCATTTGACTTGGCTCTCTGGTTATTCGTCTCTATATATTTTAGTTGCTGTCTCGCAATCCCCATCTATTTTCACCCACACTTCAGACGCCCACCTAACTCCCACATATCTACAAACCAGAAATCCACTAATTGCTTCTGATATTTATATTAGGCCTATATCTTTTTTTGTTTACTTGTTTATTTCTCTCTATAATCTATTCAGTCCGTTTCAGGAATCGAGGTTAAAAAAAATCCAAATTTAAATAGAATAAAATACATAACCAATTTTTCATATTAATGAAGTACATGTTAAATATTACTGCAGTGTTTCTAAAATATGTTTCTTTCAGGTACTTTTGATGAGTAGATATGGTTATCTTTTGGCTATCTTAACTGTTTTTTTTATGAATTCAGAGAAATTAAAAAAATAAAAATTTACGCAGAAAGTTGTTAACACATTTAACAGATCAAATAAATTCTTAATAAATTATATATTATAAAAGCGTTATTTTGTCTGTCATAAGACTTTACGTTTTTCCAATTTTGTGACCAAACTATAAGAGATAGAGTGGTCATGTAAATGGATAAAATGTAGATCTTTTTAAGACAAACAAAATGCTACAAAAATCTTTCGAAAAAAGTTTTTGATTTCCAAGATGGCGCCTTTTAAAGGGTCAAATTTTGACTTTTTCTCAATTTAAACGAAAAGTATAAAAGATGGAAGCGAACATTATATTGAGAAAATGTTGGTATTTGAAAGTTCTATCGAACGATATATCACTTATTCACAAACGCTTCAGCGTTTGCAAGATACATGCAAAAATGTGAATTTTCGGTGTGTGACGCCGACCCGCAATACATCCGAGTTATTCGGAGAAGCCACAACGGGCTGGGAAGTTATATATTCTCCGACGATCGCAACATTAATTTGCTAAATAAATAAAGTTTTTTTTTTTAATGCTATATATGCAAGGGTTCCGGAGCGAAGCGACGGTACCCGGCTATTATTATTATATATTATAAAAACGTATATTATAAAATTTTATTCTGTCTGTCATTCTGTAAGCAAAATGCTAAATTATAAATTACTAAAATGTTACTGAAATAGAGAATCTATTCATAAAAAATGAAAATATATTAAACAACTGTCCAACTATACTGATTCGCGACGTAGATATAGATATTTTCAAAATGAATAAAAACAATTTAGTACAGAAATACGTAAAACTTATGTGCAGTAATGGTTTCAAAAATCGTCTTTACGGAGCAACGAGAAACAATTCATGGAAATACGAAAACAAATATAGATCATATTTTCATAAATAAACATGATATCAAAACACCAGGAATAATATGTAAAGAACGAATCGGATAACAGTTGAAAATGAGAAAATAACACATCCAAATATAATCTATAAAG
This sequence comes from Thereuonema tuberculata, assembly GCA_023159025.1. Taxonomy (NCBI): domain Eukaryota; kingdom Metazoa; phylum Arthropoda; class Chilopoda; order Scutigeromorpha; family Scutigeridae; genus Thereuonema; species Thereuonema tuberculata. The sequence goes on along the minus strand of JAFIDM010006943.1, from coordinate 16,459,688 downwards.
AACTAATCAATGATGTTAACAAAACAAAATTCATGAAAATCTACATATATAAAAAGAAAAGTCCTGACTCACTCACTCACTGACTCATCAACGCCCACCCCAAACCCTTGGATCTAGAAAGCTGAAATTTTGCACAGAGGTTTCCTTTATGATGTAGACAAGGAATAAGGCCGGATTTTTCGAAATTCGGGATAGGGAATAATCTGGCAAACTGACGATGAAGTGTATGGCGACAACCACAGGTGTGTGGCGCCAACCCGCAATACACCTGAGTTAAGTGGAGAAGGGCACAACGGGCTGGAAAGTCGTATATTCTCCGATCTCAATATTAATTTGCTAAATAAATAAAGTTTTTTTTTTTTTTTAATGCTATATACGCAAGGGTTCCGGAGCGAAGCGACGGTACCCGGCTAGTATAAGATAAAAATTAATACATTAGTTTTATTTATTTTTCAAAATAAAAATTTTCAATAATTTTATAATAATTTATAATATAAATAATTTTATAAAAGTAAGAATTCCTTAAATGAATTATTCCGTGTGCGTTTGGGATCACGCTCTTTGGTTTTTGAACCACTGAGTTATTTTGTTTATTGCAACTTAATTTAAATTGTGTAAATGTATGAAAAAAATTCATTTTTGTAATCTTTAGTGCAAGTCATTTATATATATTAATAAACATTTTAGTTCACAATCGCTCGATATGCAGGAGCATTATTGTTAATTGGTTATTAACAGCTGTTTCGTGCTTAATGTAATCATCAGTCAGTCATCCACTAAGGAAAAAGATTCACGTTAATAAAAGGGTCTTAGGATACTTTGATTATTGATATTTCATTCGACATTATTCTTGTTGATTCATTATTTATTATTAAAATTCTTTCTGACCTTACCACCAAAAACAGATATAATTGAACCTGATATATTTTATTGCCAGTTTCGGTTTAGATGTGTAGCATGTTGACAAGTCAAACACTTTGACATTTTTAAACTTTTTTTAAAGTTTTTTTTAACCACTTTCAATTATCGAAACCCACTCAGTAATTTTTACAGGTATTTTTGAAAGTATTATTGAAATAAAATCAAAAATTACAATTTCTAATAAGCCTTTTTTATTCTTTTTTAATTTTGATTATGTTAGATCAAGAACTATAACTGTTATTGGAAACAAACTAGTTGAATACAAGTATATCTGAGAGCCTGAGTGGAGTTGAGTTTATTTGGCACAGTAATGACACAATTAAGTATAAAAAGTGACCATAAGATATAACAGATATTAGAATGGCTCCCAGTAAATCGCTTGGTAACTTTTAATTGATTGAACTTTCTAAGCCAGCGAATCTTACTATACCATTTCAATATTTTCTCCTTTGTTTGCCTATTGGTCTTTGTTTGTTTGTCTTGTTTTACGAGAATAACGCTAAAGACTAAAATTTATAAAACACTTTATAAACTTCATGTCGTACTTTACTTTTGTACATTTATTCTTCTGGACATTTTTTGTCCATCAAACATGAGATATTATGTTATGATATATATATACAGTATATTCAGAATTTGATGGACTAATCACCGTATCTATAAAATATTTTAACTATTTTTTTTCTGTTGTCTTTCTATATGTTATTCAAATTCTTGTAGGCCTAAATCCTTTAAGTATTTTTAGTCCTCAACAATGGGTGAGACCAAATTATTTACCTGTTCAGTGTAATCAGTCCGAGATTTCTGTAGTCCATTGTTAGAAAGATAAAAATAGCATAAGTCTATACCATTTTCTTTCTTAGTTTTTACGTGCGCTGAATATGATGGCATAAAATTCAGCCT
>JAFIDM010006943.1:16384484-16430126 GCA_023159025.1 Thereuonema tuberculata | reverse complement strand
CCTGCCTTCGGCTCGTCTTGGCGGGGGCACTGCCGTGCCCCCAGATAAGAAGATTCAAACTGATATTCAGATTACAGAATAGTTCATCGCATTGAATATACCTGACTTTAAAGAGGTGAATCATTGAAAAGTTAATTTGTTATGTTTCTTCAGTTGTTCATTAAGTTTATTATTTCTTTTTCTTATTAATTGATATACAGTAGACTCTCGATATGTCGAACTTCGATATCTTGAAAACCTAGATATGTCGAAAATTATTTTTCCCCTTGATATTACATATTCATCTAATGTTAATTTTAATTCGTGTGTCGAAGAGTTTTCACTCAAAACCTTGTTATGTCGAATATTTTTCGAAGTAAAAAATGAATTTTTCAGGAAAAATCGCCTTCAGTTGTGTCGAAGCAAATAGAGGTATCTATTTCAAGAATCTCTCATACCCTATATTATCTCTTTGTAGGGTCAAGTAAGATTCCGATAAATCCATCTGGTCGATAACTCCATTTGGGGAAAGGAGGGTGCGAGTGTGCGCTACTATGTATCGCCAGTCATTTGTTATATTGTTACTGCTTCCAAAGCTAAAGATCCTGTCCACATACTACGACGCTTCATGGAATGCTCGGATAACCTGGAAAACGATGACTTTGCCGCTATTTTTCAAATAGAAAAATTGGTTGAAGAACAATTTCAAAAGAGATGTCGCCAGGCCACGATACTGGACTTTTTTAAGAAATTCTAGCAACATAACTTCATTGTATTTTACTAATTCTTTTCAATTTTCAAGTTGTGCACAACTTTCTCCAAAGCTACTAATCGAGATTGACATAAAAGATCTACAAATAAAAATTGGTGTGCACCAAGCACAATTAGACAATACTTTATTGATGAGTGGTTGAAAAGTGTCATGTTTCTAAATAAGATTGGTAATTTAATGTCATTTTCTATCATTTGACGTCATTTGCCGATCACATTTTTGTGCAAGCAAAATGTGCAAGCAGCTTTTATTATTTTTGTAAAAAGTGTCACGGACATCTTGTCATGCCATTTCTTTTTCTATTTTTTTTATTTACCCCTTTTTTTTAAATCATTTATTTTATTCTCTTCCTAATTTAAAATAATAAATAAGAATAATATGTAGGAATAACTTAGAAAAGTTTTTTTTTTCTTGTTTAATTATTTCCAGCCTTTATTTCTCTCGTTTCTACTTGTTTTGCTCAATTACCATGGTATTCTTTTTTTTTCTTTATTGTCCAACTGTATTTTTCCCGTAAAAACTTGACCTCTCCTTTCTTTTTGTGCTCCTTACTATTTGACCTCTGTTCTGTTTGGCTAAATCCTACTGTCTTCTATCATCCGTAACCAATTATTTCAGGCTTTTATTTTCTGTGGACACCCCCCCCCCTTTCGTCTTTAGATTAATTTGAATATACTCAGAGATCGTCTCGGCTTCACTCTTGTAAACACGAAAAATGTAGCCTCCTAGCTAACAGGACGATACGAATATCATCTAGGTAGGAAACTCATAATCTTAATGCAGTAATTAGTAGACAGATTGACAGACAATGAGCGGACATTTTTGCCTATTTGTGTGGTATTTTCACATTATATCCTGTATTATTTCTTGTTTATTTTAACCATTATTATCCTTGTATGTTTATCCATTTTATTAAACTTGTTTATTGTACGCTGAGTCAAGTTTTTACAGTTATCTTTTTATTCATCTATTTAACTAAGTTTTACTTTGTCTCATTATCTTGTTTGCATCTTTTTTTCTGATTCTTTTTGGGCCCAGCAGGACCAGAATAAGCATTATTAACTTCCACGTGACAAATGGATTTTACAAAATGGCAGCTTGTATGAGAACGAACAAAACAAGATAATTAATGCTTTTAGATAATGTCAACAGCAAAGTGGGCCCCATAATATGCACAATTTTATAAACAAACTTTTATAAACACAACTTTATCCGAAGCGACCACTTTTGACCCCCAACTTCCGGTCAGGGAGTGGTCCTAGAGGTCTGATTTTTTGGACGTGGTCCCTACTTTTTGATGCTGAACACATCATTAGGTTTCATTCTAATATCTCTAACCGTTTGGCTGCTGCAGAGTGTGACAAAAGCAAGAGCAGTCCCCTAGCGGTTTTAAGACAAGCTGTAACCTCGGGGGCCGCTAAAAAAAGCCAAAAACAAAAACCAAAAAAAAAAACAAAAAACATCCGCAAGCTGTTTTTTTTTTTTTTTTTTTTTCAAAGCAGGAATTTTCAAAACAAAAAATCTTTAAAGATATTAGTGCTAATTCGTATTATTTTCCGAACTTTATGTAAACGTCTAATTCATCATGAAATCACAGGAATTGGAGTCAATGTCAACAAAGGGAGTTTTCTAATTGAGAAACTATTTAAGGGAATAAAATTGGGCCGCTAAATTTTGAGGATTCAACAGCGATTTAGCGACCAATAAATCTTAATGCACATTGCAAAAAAAATATAGATTAAGCGGAGATTTGCACAACCCTCAACGTTAACGTAAGCTTGCTGCGCAACTCCCTAAAGGGCTATATGCACTACTCCGTCTTCCGTTATGTTTCCGTAACGTAATTGCTTAAGTGACGTAGTTATGTCTTCAGGGTCACAAGAATGGGGAACAATTACCTGAAACTTTTAGGATGGTAAATTTTTGAATATAGCTTAATAGAAATATATGATCAAATGTGATTTTTATTTCACGTAATTGTTCCCCAGTCTTGTGACCCTGAAGACATAACTACGTCACTTAAGCAATTACGTTACGGAAACATAACGGAAGAGGGAGTAGTGCGTATAGCCTTTAAGATGGGCTACGAAGTATGTTGAAATTTTGTTTTAGTATTTTTTTCTCCTGGTCCTGTTAAAGGTTAAGCCTACTCAAAAGAGTAGGAAGTAAGGGTTCCTGCGATCACATCTCACGAACCAAAACAGAAATACGAGGCCAGTACGACGCTTGCCAGCTTTAAACCTTGCAAAAGAATCTCGACATCCACTGGACAATGATAGGAGATAAGGTGAAGACCTGTCTGCAAAAGAAATAATAATCATTGATAAAAGACCGACATACCAGGAATCGAACCCGCCCTGTCTTGTGGGCATTCAGAAACTGGTTCACAATTGATTAATAAAATGGCAAAACTGTTAATTTGATAAGTATAATATCATTTTATTCTCTTTTCAATTTTTGATGATTCATTGATAGCATTTCCTCATTGGTAGTTCAGAGATGTCCGGAAGGGGTCGCAGGAAAAATTCTGTAATGCCGCCTTCATCAAGTCACGTGGCAATTAATTGTAACTCGAGCTTTTGTTAATATTGTTTTTGATTGGATTTGGATGGGTTTCTCTTTGAAAATTTAAGGTTAATTTAGGAACCACTGATAAATTCTAATAAAGGTTTACCTAATAAGACGAAAATTCGCTTCTGTAAATAAAAACCAGCTAAGACGAAGCCTCTGCAGTTTCCTAACTGTTTATTTTGATGTATATCCTGGTTTGCCGTGGATACCGAATTTTTGAGAAAGCAATTATTAAATCTTGACTTTTTATTTCTGTTATTATTTATTTTGTTGATTTTCGTGGAATGTTTTTTTTCAAAATAGCTTTTCTGGGCGGGTTTAGGAAGAACAGAACGTTGCAGCAGATGGTTACTTCCAATTCAGACAGTGGAAGCGTAGAACTAGAAGGAGATAAAATATACTCTGGTGTCGAAGCTGGTGCAGCGAAATTAAGTCAGATGACAGTGGGTGACTGCAAGTAAACCTTCTCCTTGGATCGGTCGAGTCCACTGCCTCCGGAGAGAAGGGGGTGGAACATGAGATGAAGGTGGAAACGAAAGAAAAGGATAAAAAAAAAAAAATAGCAGGGAACAAAGAAAGAACGACGCTAGGAGGCGCTTTGCTATGGGATCAATAATCGGGAGGTATGCGCCCTCTGCCGTGTGAGGTGTGCGTTTCCAAGGTCGTGCTCACTCGGTGTGTGCAGAGCATACAGACTCTCGCTAACGAGATGGCTCGAGCATTCATCACCACAATCCTTTAATGCCAAGTGAGAGGTGGAGGGAGCAGGGAAGACGCGCCACACAAAAACAAGCGTCAGGGCGATTCCATTTCGCACTACATCGCTGCACTGCGGCGTTTTCGAAACTGAGACGAGTGGGGGAGGCGGACAAAAAGGAGAGGCAAAAATCACTCGCTGTCTTTAGCAACACGACTTTTATTTTGTGGGACCCCCCCCCTCTGATTTTTATACCTTCAATATTTCGTGAGAATAATTAGATTCTTCTTTATTATGTGTTTACACCTACATATAATGAGATAGTCACTGAAAAAAACGACAATCTCTACTTTGGTGGGGTTTTTTTTCCTTATCTAAATCTTTCTTCTTTTCCTTCCCTTGGCTAAATGAAAGTATGATTACCGTAGTTAAATCTTTAATTTACTTAAATTAATAAGTAAAACTTAGTGGTTTAAAACTTGAAATTTTTGGAACCAGAGTATTTCAACTTTAAATTCCTCTTCAGTAAGTTTACATTTATAATTCTTCTTTTTTAATTCCCCTAGAATATCTTTCTTAAGCCTGCTTTCTTACGAGTGTGAAGCCAGTCCTTGTGTATGTATTTCTGTGCCAACCTCTAACAACTTTTGAACCGGTAAACATATCTTCTTAAAACTTATAGGCTTTATAAGGTTTCTTGACTTCAAAACAAAAACAAAAAAATAAATAAAATTAAAGACATGAAATAAAATAATTGCAATATTTTAAGAAAATAGGCTTCAAGTTATGTGAAAACCTCTGTTAAAATAAAAATGAATAAATTAAAAAAAAATACAGACACAAACCAAAATAAATAAATAAACAAATAAACAAAAGTGTGATAAGTCTAATATCTCTAAGATGGTGAATGATTCTGTGATTTTGTCTGAATTTCTGAGTTCTTCCAAATTGTTATTAATTTATTGAAGAAACTGTGCTCAATTATTTCATGTAAACACGTGATGCACACTTAAAGTTCATTTAGAAGTTTGAATGAAGTTAATTTCTTCCTCTTTATTTAAAATATTTTTATTACTGAAGTTCGTCACGAGCTGTGTAAATAGTGCGAGTCCTGTCAATCACGCCATCTGCTGGTCAGAGAGCTAATCTCAGATAGCTTCATTGAATTACGTTCTGTACTGGTATTTGTCCACTCATCTCCAATGGTGGCGTCGCGGTAATAATACTTGAATTTTCAGTTAATCACAGTACTTAGTAATTTATTGGTAGTTGTAATTTATCGTTGTTGGTATCATAAACTGTCTCTTCCCGGTGACAGCTAAGGGTACGAACTCTTTCTTTTAGCTTTGTGCCATGTTTGGTTATTTTTTTTTTAATTATTTAGGTACATTAAATTTCTTTTCAATAAAATTAGTTGTAATTTTTAACATTAAAGATTGCTTTTACGTTTGTTTTTACTTTTATTGTGAATATGAATTTTCACACTTTTTTTATGTTTGAATTTTTTTCGATAAGTGATAATACTATTGTAAAATAAAAATACATTTTAAGTGAGAGTATTCTGAAGTTCCATGTAGAAAATGCTTGAAATATAAAATAGGCCTACAGATATATTTCCCAGTATAATACACGTAGTTTTCTTGGGAAAGTAGGCTAAAATTAGAACCTTTAACTATAACAATTTATCGTTTCTAGAAAAACATTCAAAATTTCATAAAAATCTGCAATTAGGAAGTAGTCCAAAAATGCAGACTCGGAACTTTCTGAGATGCATTAATCTATACGAATTCATTGGTTATTTAAATATACGAGATCTGTTAACTGAAACTCCATTTTGTTGATTTTCTTTTTATTTAATCGGAAATTCAGTTAATTAAAAGACTCAGAGCTGAGGGAGAGAAAAACTGAAGCAGGTGATTTGACAAAGGAACTTTAAGTACATTTGAGACATTTAAATGATGGAATACCTGGAGGTTCTTAAATAAACATGAGAGGTTTCAGCGTGAAACAATAAATTCACTGGCAATCGATCCCTAAATACAAATTAACTCCCTTCAAGCTCTAATAGATTGCAAATCGATAACCATCGTAATGTATCCCGTATTGTGCCAATTAAAGATGCGGTATTTGATAGAAAGGGTCTAATGTTTATATATAGATATATATCAGATCATGTAACGTTTTATGGTGGAATGGAAGAACGAAACCTTCTGACTATAAATCTAATTGGAGTGTTTATTAGGTTGTACAGAGTTGAGATTGGGGATTTGCTAATTGGATTGTTCCATGTCAGAAAGAGGTGAAAATCGGAATGCTAATATAGAATATCACTGCAAATTAAGGGATTGAGTTACAACGCAATGAAGCACTGCTACATGTTTGAATTTTGCTGTATTTTATCTAAAACGAATTTGTTTTTCTATTTATTTTTTTATACATGTTAAAATTAATTTTGCCAGTATTACGATTTGGCAAAGATGTATCCGTGTTTTGAAAAATAATGTTTACTAGTTGCAACCCGTGAAATATTCACGGAAGTAAAATAAATTCCACATTTTTGAAATACCGTGAAATTTTTCAAAAACAAAAGATTGAAAAAGATGTTCTAAGCTCATTTTTTAAAAGGAATAAAATGTATAAACCCTGCTGCTGCATCCCATCTATTTGCTTTTTCCCTTGCTCTTTTTTCTTTTCTTTTCGCCTTGTATGGGATTCGAACCGAGGACCTCCGTCCTCGCAGTCAGGAACTCGAACCACTGGACTACTGCTCATCTTAAAATATTCTCTCTCCGACTCTCTCCGCTCTCATGACAAACAAATATCCGTACGTTTTTTGCCTATAAATAGTATGATTTGTTTAATAAGAGTACAGTTGGTTTTTCATGTTGCTTTTAGAAATTGCTAATGTCTGTCCATGAGGGTTAATAGTATATTGATAAAAGAACATCCACAGGATTAGTTTTTTTAACTAATAGTAACTATAGTAATATTCCATTTAAATTACAGCGTAGTTCCACAGCCATATCAGAATTGAAAGAGTTTGTACGGAATAACAAAATAGCAACTAAACATAATCCCAGTACTTAACTATTTAAAATCTACCCAGATCTATTATACGAAAGTAGGGTTAGTTGGGGTAGTTACTAGGACTTCCAAAATGAAGAAAATAAATTGTTACTTTTTGTTGATAAATGTCGGATTATTTGTGTGAAATTGATGTGCCTATTTAATTCACAGTCCACGTAGTAATGTGCTTCTGTAACGGCACATGTAGCCTTCTATCAAAGGGTTACCAGGTTTTTTTAATTGTTGGTTAAAGAAAGCAAGTGTCTGACTGGCCTTAGAGGTTAATGTCATCCCGTTCGGCTTATTTTCGCAAGGACCTTAACTGCTGAACTACTTATCCTCGGGTTAAATGATGCCTCTACAATAATTTAAATATTAATTTTGAGATCCCGGCAATTTTTCTGCTCAAAAAGAATTTTGATAAAATATTCATGCTCGCGCGCACAGAAAAAAAAAAGGGGGTAATTAAAAAATAGTGAAATGTTATGGTGAAATCTTAAATAATGCTTTAAGGTTTCAGATATCTACAGTTGTTGATTTCGCTTTGATGATTTTCATCACAATTATACAAAAACTAGCAGCAAAGCCTGTCGGCTGACAGGCATAAAAAAAATCTGAAAAATCATTTTATTATCAACTATCAAATATAAAGTAAATGTAATCTAAATACTGTGCTAACTTGTGAACGAAGCTTCTACGGCAAAAATGGTTTGAGTTTTGAAATCGGCGTAAACAACTGAGTAAGTACGCCAAATTTCATTAAAATTGATGCAGTGGTAACAAAATTATTTGGTTTTGAACGTATGTTTTGTTAGAATTTCAGTTGTCGAGGTCAGTTCCCAAGAATAAATTTTCATGGAAACAAAATGGAATGACACAATGAACTAATATTTTCGTTCATTTTGAGTATTTTTGATTCAATGATACCATTGAGAACCGTTGGATCTATCTTAATAGCTTAATTATATCGAGTTACAGACAGACTGACGAACTTAGCCAATTTATATATATATATATATATATATATATATATATATATATTTATATATATATATATAATATATTTTTTTCGATTGATGATTTTATTTGAAAAAAAAAAAAAAAAAATTTAATGTTTGTCAGACCTATTTAGGTGTACTTCTTACCTGTACACCTGTAATATAGGTTCTGAGAGTTTAATCTAAAGGATCATTTTCCACCCAAAAAGAAAAACGAAATACTAACCATATCTAAAGTTTAATTTATCTAAAGAATAATTATTATTTTTGATTCATAACGCCGATAGCATTTAAAACTCACCTTTGTATAACTAAATACTGCGCTAACTTGTGAACGAAGCTTCTACGGCAAAAATGGTTTTGAGTTTCAAAATCAGCGTGAAAAACTGAGTAAGTATGCCAAATTCCATTAAAATCGGTGCAGTAGTAACAAAATTATTTGGTTTGAATGTATGTTTTGTTAGAATTTCATGTAAAATTTCATGGAAACAACATGGAATGACACAATGAACTAATATTTCATCCAATTTGAGTACCCTTGATTCAATGGTACCATTGAGAACCTTGGATCTATCTTAATAGCTTAATTATATCGAGTTACAGACGGACAGACAGACGAACTTGGCCAATTATATAAGTTGATAGCACAACTGTCGTCATGCTCATGATAAAACTAACTTTCCCCATTGATATCATCCCCATTATGTTAGCAGCAGCAATAATGGCTGCTAAATTCAATACTTTGAAATCTCCTCCTGTTTATTAATATCCAGAAGATAAAGCAAGAAGCCAACACAATGAGAAGCCTTATTACTATGTTTGTATGTTTCAAACCTTGGGTTTCCCCAGCAAAAACAATATGGCGGGTCAAGGACCAAAGCACATACTGCCAAGTGTAAAGATGTGTGCAAGACTGATTAGGGATGTGTGCTTGTGTCCAAAAATTTCCTAACTATGCGTGTAGTGTTGAGTACCACAGCCTTCTGCAGTTGTGCATAAGTGATTTTGTGAAGTCCTAGTGTGCTGAGACTGTGGTGCAATGTGTGAGGCACCAGACCAGTGGCAGACAGAACGATGGGTACAACACGTACTCGATCCTGCTTCCACTGCTTCTGGAGCTCGTGTGCTAGATCAGTGTATTACTGATCTTGTCTGCGTGAGTTTTCTGCATGTTCTTGCTGATAGGCACTGCAATATCAATTAGATAGGTCTGTTATTACTATTATTATTATTATTATTATTGTTATTATTATTATTATTATTATTATTATTATTATATAATAGAAAGAGCTCTAAATGATATGAATGGGATTTTTACTCAAGATTATAAAAAAAAAATCACTTGTAAAAAAAGAGATAAAAAGATGGATTGTGGACAATGCTGATTAATACTGGATTTATGTTTTTAAAAAAAAATAAGGGAGGGTTAAAAAGTTGAGAAAAATATAAAGAATGTTTGAAATTGCTTGATTGACAGGTTTGACTAATCGAAATTTAGTCAAACCTGTCAATCAAACAATTTCAAACATTCTTTATATGTTCTATTTTGAAGGATATTGTTGTATTAAGTGAATTATTATTGTGAAAAAAAAATTGAAAGGAATTGTTTGAATTGAAAGGGATGACTAATTTTTCTATATTTTAAGTTTGAATGATTAATATAATTGTTAAAAGAATTTGTAGTAAAATTCACAGCACCCGTTGATAGGGATTTTTTTTTGATCCCTAACGGGACTGAATTATGTATTTAAGTGAATAAAAAAAAATTATTAATATCTAAACCAAAAGGAAAATATTAATTGAAAACAAAATCAATTTGTTTTCAAGATTAATGTTGTCAGTCGATTGATGTAATTCTACATTGCAATCCAACACCATGATCTGGGAAAAGCTCTCAACTAAAGCGAATTACCAATTACGATAACTCGGAATTTCCTTACCATTTTTTTTACAAAACATCACATGCAAAACCTCAAATGAGAGGACGTGGCACTGGAGGTATAGGCTTCTGCTATCACCTGCTTAATGGCTGGTCAAAGGACAAATCCAACGCCTGTCTAACTTAATTACGGAAAAGAAGATGATTATCCAATTAGCAAAGAGCTTTTGATGAAACATAAGTCCTTCAGAGGAGTCAAGGAACCGCCAAAAAAAACATATATTCGATCAGCATCGGGAATCGAACCCACGCCTTTCAATAATAACAATTACACAAGCTTACGGGAATTGTAACACCTTACAATGGACGCAATCATTGTTTTAACCTTTGACAGGTGCATTCCACTGGATAATCACGAAGAAAATAAAATGAATTCAAAAAAATTAATTAATCCACAATTGTTATTAAAATAATTACTCTACAATCCAGAAATTTCTAAAGACTTTTTAACTACTAATTAGAAGAAAAATCATTCTTTGCTTAAGAAAACTTTAGGAAAAAAATATTGAAACTCAAAATAACTCTAAACCACTTATTAAAAGAGCTGAATAATAGTTAAATAAAATAATAATAATAAGTCAGGATCTGAATACCAAATAGAGAAGATTGTTGCAATATTTAGACTGAACCACATACGAGTCTGTTAATTAGAGCTTGGTAAGTGTAAGCTTTCCCATTGCAATTTGTAATCCAGTCCTAAAATCAATTTCGAATGCTTTCTATTGCTTTAAGAAGTCAAAACCAAAGGATATATTTCAGTTTCCTGCGAAAACACGAGTAAATTGCGTAGGTCTCCGATGTAATCCCAAATCGACGAGAGCTGTTCCATCTGTAAACATTCTAGAAAATACGCAACGAAAAACCTGACACTGACACAATTATTGCCACTTGGGAAGCGAAAACACAGAAAATAATATTTATTATAAAACGTATTCTACATAAAACTTAGAAGATACATTATTAATACAGTGTGTGTTGGTTAAGGTTGAAATATTAACATTTTAACACAGCATTCTAAGGCGTTGCGGAAAAAGAAAAAACAATACTTAGAAACGCCTAAAATTATTAAATGAAGGGAACTATTAAAGGTTAAAGAACACAACAGCACAAAGAAGTTCCTAAAAGACATTGAAACTTACTTTACTTAAAATTTTATTCCTTAATATTTATTTGGGTATTTTTCCTTTTTTATTTTTAAACTCGTGTAAACAACACACCTTCCAGTTTTTTCCCAAATTATATCTTCTGAATAAAAAAAAAAAAGAAATTTATCATTTTTTGGAAAAATAATGATGAAATCCGCATTATTTATTATTTACATTGCCGATTAAATCTTATCATATCCAATTACGTGCAAATGGATTACCTAAAATAATTAATTCTCATTGATTAAGATATCGACAAAAATCCATTATTATTGTTGTAATGCTTTTCTATGGCAATTATTGTCTTCTGGAGCTAATTCATCGTCAAGGACAGACTTCTGAAAGACTTCAAATATAAAAGTGAGACCCCCTCTAGTCCTTAACAATGTATGGTAAATTTCAAGAAGATACATTCAGTAGTTCAATAGTTATTATGGGAGCGGAGACTCATACACTGATTTGGTAAGACACACTTTCAAACTTTCACAGAAAAGTAGAATACTAAATAAAAACGCAATAAACGAAAGACCTCTATTAATAAATACACAAGAGAAGAAGTTGTCATTTTTATGAATCATTTTAAAGTTTATTATATCAATAAGCTATTACCTGTAAATTGGAATTTACACAAAGAATCTGCAAAAGACACTCGAGTGTGTTCGCAAATCGATGCAATGAAGAATGGGGCTTGAAGTAAGATTTTAGAAGGACATTTCGAACCTATATTTTGTTAACAACTCGTAATTTACTATAACAAAGGTCTTTTATTCTGTCTTTATTTCTATGTATATTTGTTTCTTTTACAGTTCAATCTTTTCCTAATGATTTGAACATACAGTATGTTGAAATCACTTTGTCTTGAAATGACTTCGAGAAGTCCTGTTATGACATTTCGTTCTTTATCACCCTTTTTCTTAATTTGCAGTAAAATCCATTACTACAGTATTATTTGTTGTATTTGTGTGTTTGGTCCTGTATTTTTAAAACTTCTCCCACAGTATGGATAAAGTTTGTAAATCCATTACTATTCATTATATAAAATTCAGTAAAAAAATTATTCGTTGTATAAAAATTAAATAAGAGTTTAACGTGTGTTTAAAATATTTATGAAATGAGTAAAACATAAAAATTTAGAAGACTACACTACTACCAAAAATTCCATAAAAATTCAAACTTTATTCAACGTTTTTTCTACCTGTTATTTGTCGTTGAAAATGATTGTATCCGCTTAGGATATCGAAACTTCCGGTTCTTCAGCCCAATTATGAAATGTATCTTTTATTTTAAAATTTTAATATATTTAATTGATTCCTACATATGTGTGTGTGTGTGTGTCAATGTTTTATTCGTTACGTCGCCTTGTTGGGCTACGTGGTAGATGGAGGACATTCGAATTTTTCCTTCTTTCTTATGGATACTTAAACTTCTGAATTGGGAACTGAAATCCCATACAGATGACCAGTCATCCTATAAGTTTAACCTCTGCATCTATTTTTGTTATTCTTCATCACTGACAGATAAACCACTTGCAACTGCTTTCTTGACATCCGTCGCAGACATTTCTCTCACAGTTTTATAAGGAATCGATTCAAAATGCAATTTTTAACATTTTTATGATTTCTTCTACATTTGGACCATTACCACCACATTGACATTAACTAATGTTTATTTTTAATGAGTTTTGTATTGGAATTATAGAGGACTTCATTGCAATATTTGCGAATCATTGTATTAGTTCTTGGAGACTTTAATGCTCCCTCCTCATATGTTTGGGACTTACAATACAAGAGGCCGCGCGGTTGGCAGTGTCGCTAAGACACTGGCCTCTCACCTCTGAGTCCCGGGTTCGGTTCTCATCTGGGTTTCGTTGATGGTGGTGATCCGCGCTGGGCAGGTTTTCCCGGGTTCTCCCGTTTCCCCTGCATTTCTCACACCATCCTTTCTCAGTCTTTCTCTCCGTCTGTCCTTCTTTCTGTGGGATAGTACAAAAGATCTTTCAGGTCGACGTGCTCGGCAGTCATGCCACCCACTTTCAATTAATCTAATCTACAGTACAAGAGGTTATTGATGGTCTTCTATCTTTGATTTCAATAGTGATACACCAACGCATTTTTTAATCCTCGCGACATCTTGTAGAGCAAGTGATCTGGCACTTGGTTCTGCGTCGCTTTTCCTATGAGATTCTTGAGAAATTATAGAGTCCTAGAAAGAGTCGCCATTTCTGCACAATTCTTAATGAACTGCAGTGTTAATACTGTCCGTTCTCGAAGATGGAAAGCTTGAATTGGCGGAGTGAATAAGTTCTACTAATAAATTGAAATTACACCTTTCTGATTTTACACCTTAAAGAATCCTTGTAGAATCCTTCTTGTAGAAGATGTAGGCAATTCCACACCTGCAAATCAAGATATAACACTGCCATTATTGAACAATACCTGATCAAGGCAACAATGCCTGTGATACAGTAGCAAATGCTACGATATTCATCAGTAATAATTCTGTCAATTTTTCACAAGAATTTTTCACAAGATTTGGTTAGAGCACTTATTTACAGGAGCTGCCATATAGCAATGTTGTATCGTAAATCCGAAAAACAAAAACAATGACTCTAACAGTTACATCATTCTGCTCACGATCTGTAGCTTACTACATTGGAACATAAGGTAAATCGCGCCTTGATCTGCTGTTTGGAGCATAATAAAATCTAACATCTACACAATGTGACTTTAACATAGATCCACTAATGATCATGTTATATGTTTTGATAAATAAAATTCACATGGCTTTTGTGAATAGAATATTTTATTTCCATTTTCCTTAATTTCGAAAAGGTTTACAATCAGACCTTAAACTTCAATTCCCAAGTTGAAATGCCTAACAGTTCTGTCTCCCAGGATTTGGAATAGTAATCATTAGGTTTGTTAAGTAGCTATAAAGCTCCTTTTAAATCCTTACAGATATGGTTGCATGCTAACATGGAACTCTAGTCCCTCAAGCACTAAATCCCTCGAACTTCAGACTCAGGCTCCTTGATTACGTCTGGATGCGTTTCGTATATTTCTAGTTAAGACTTATTAAGTATACGTTCGCTTCTCTGAAACTATGTCGTCAACTTCTATGGTTTCCTTACTATATTAGGATTGCGCCCATTCCTTCAAATCCATCTCGCTCTATTGTTGGTTCTAGAACTCGCCAAGAACTCTTCTAGAACAAATAGTCCTTCGGTGCAGCTTTTGACATCCATGGGTGAAGACCAAGGATGAAGACCTGATAAATTTCAGTTGTCCAACATTGAAGTTTCTCTTGTAAGTTCTTCGCCATTTCCTCGTTGGCGATATTTGAAAATATACAGTAAATTCTCCTTTATAGGATGCAATAAAACACATACTAGCAGTACAGTATTTTGCTTGTAATAATTCCTGATCTGTTCGAAGTCTTACAACTGCAGACTTTAAAGCGATATTAAGGCAATTATTTGATTTCGCTTGAAGTCCTACCGGCAGGAAGAATGGAACAATTTTCGTTCTAATCCATCTTGTTATTCCTTTTGCGTCACACCTATAGAGAGAATGTTTAGCAATTGATTAAACAATGTACTACTGTGCGTCCAATGAACAACTTCGTTTTGGTCACACAAGGACGACTTCCAATATTTTCATCGTCAAGAACAACTTCCTAAACGTCATCGTATGTTAGTTGATTAAGTATTCGTCAAATGTTAGTTGATTGTTCTATTTTTATCGTTGCCATTGCTTTTATCTTCTTTTGAAATAATTCCATATATTTCCTTGCTTTTAAATAAAACTGATCTTTTTTATTACCTTCTCCGTTTTAAAGTTTATTAAGCGCTGGGAACTTGACAATCTTTCTTATTACTTTAGATTTTTTTTGTTGGATTTTTCTTTGACTTCTTGCAAGTTACTTTTTTTTTAATGGTTGTTGGTATTTTATTACTGATGTTGTTTTCTTATACTTTAATTCTAGCTACATAATATCTTTTCTTTAATCTACAGCTTTTTAGCTACACAGTTAAAGTAAAGTATTCCATTACAGACTTTGGCCCTTGGGATAAAGGAGTTAAGTCTCCCTGGCATTCCATGAACAATGGGACTAACTTGTAAGTTCATGTCGATTGATCAACCCGACGCCAGTCCACCTTTAACTTCTGGGAAGAAATCCAGTCCTCAATTGACAGAGAGGTGGGTGAATCCTAAGACCCAAATGGAGGAGAAACACGTAGGAAAAAAATTCTCGGAAATTGAACTGGACGAACAAGGCCCACACGAATTTAATTGTTAATCTTTATTATTGCATAAGTAACACATCTTTATCGTTCTTGGCGTAGCAAATCCAATGATGTCCTTGTACCATGAAACACACAATAATTAACTATTATTGTACGTTTGGATTAAAGTTAAAATCTAACGTCCTTCGATGTTTATTAGATAAGGGAAATAAAAGTGATTAAAATTCCTACAGAAGAGCAACACTGGATTTTTTATTGACGTGTGCAATCTTCTAACTTCTTACGATTACAGGGCCCCAATAGATTGCCCAGTCTTCATCTGATTGACGAAATCATCGTACAGTAGAGGTTATGATGATCGTAGCCATTTAACCCAAACGAAAGTTGTGCCTTTTCTGCCAGTCCTGCTCTATCCCCATCATTTAGTTCACATTCCCCCAAGTGACATCGATGCCTCAAGATTAAGAACACCTATCTTACACAATAAATATTGATCCACTTATGAATCCTCTTAACTTATACTCGAGTTATAATATGATTAAATTTCGGTAAATAATGCAAATTTAATTAAAAAAATTATAACAATTAAGAAAAATTTCTATTGTTAAAGAAAATAACCTTGTTGTTTTTATTATTTAAATAACTTTAAAACTTGTTCATTTCCATTTTTTTTTTTCCTTTTTCAAAGAAAATAGGCTTAAAATTCTTTCAGAAACTTCTCGTTACATGAACTAAATCACGTCTACACTTAATGAAACCCAAAGTAATCTATCCAAAGTAAATACTGGTGAATATTTGTAAGACGGTTTGTTTTGAATTCAACTAAATCAAGAGCTGATGACGTTTTCTTTTCCAAACGCTTTGAGCTCCTCTTTGTTTGTCACCCCCATACCCAATTAAAATCAACGAACCACGCAAAACTAAAGATTTGCAAGTTTAATTTACTTCACTCTGAGTTTGACATCTATATTAATGTCTGAAGCGCGACAAGTTAATTAGATTATCCTTAATATATTGACGGCTCCGTTCTCAGCAGAAAAATTAAGTTCTCTTCCTATTGGAGACTCGCTAATACCTCCTGATGACTGGAAAATGCTTCTTCGTCTTTTTACCCTTTTTTTAATGGAACCTAAACATTACCATTTTTTTTTTCATCCCTTCCTCTTGGCAATTCTTGTCGAAGGAAAAAAAATCGATTTAAAACTCTATTTCAATACATGTTTCCGGTGTTGATAGTTTAATTTTTAATCGAATGAGACGCGTTTTTACATCTGCGCTGTGTTGTTTTATAAATTACTAAAATTTGTGTTTTGAAAGTTTAATATGAATTGACGTAATGAACGTTAGAAACTAAATGTTTACGTAAGAATGTAAACGAAACAAAGACATTCTCAGATTGGTCTCTCAGTGTTTTAGGAATAAGTTGTACCTTGTGTTTTAGGTCTACAAACATTCCAGGACAGCTGATGTTTCACGATTGTCATTACTCTTCAGGTTAGATCATCTCACAAATTCGAAATGCTGTCTCCCATTTCCTTGCTCTCAAAAATCTTTAATTTAAAAGCGCTTTTTCAAAAAAGTATATCTCTTCTATATTGTAAAATTGAAGTTAGTAGATTACATTATTAGTAATGGAGGATAGGGATTTTTTTTTTTGTTATGTTTCCTCCGGACAGGCACTGGGGTGCACTCAGCCCTTATAAAAGGGAAATAAAGAAGGCGAGCATTAGGTTGCCCACCCAATCTCAACCAGTCCCGATTTCATTAGAACGCCGGAGCCTATATCTTCAACGTTCCAAGAACCACGAACGCTCGCATATACCTACTTAGTTAGTAATAATCCTCAAGTTTTTAAATTGCAACTTTTTTAAGTTTAAATTACAGCAGAACCTCATTATAATGGACTAATTGGGGCTGAAGGTTGTCCGTTTTAATGAAAGTCCGGTTTATAACAAATAATTCTACATCGGTGTAATGCATCAGGGTGTACATCAATGAAAGGACGATAGTTAGCTATAAAAAGTACTTACCGACATGACTCAAAGGTTACTGAATAAAAACTGATGAGTGTGTGCGGCAATTTGTGGAATTTCAGACAATAACGAAATTAAATGATCGATAGAATTGAGAAAGCAAACGAAGGAACAACGCTACAAAGTTGCGAATCCTTCCTTGTAGCGTTGTGCCTTCGTTTGCTTACTCAATTCTTTGAATCATCGAGCACGTTAAAATTTTGTTTTCATTCAATGATCGATGTTTAATCGCTTGCTTGGAAATGTAAAACTCGTCAGATAAACATATGCATCCTTTATTATTATTATATTTTTTTAAAAAACTGTCCGTTATAAGCGATGTCCGTTATAATGAGGTTCTACTATATGTTACAATATTCTAATAGTTGATCAACATCGTTGTGTTAATTTTTATCAGTTAAGTTTAAATATATTTTTACCTTTTCTTGCTAATTTTTTTTTTTTTTTTTATTCTTGGAGCTTACTGTTTTAAGTTTGATATAATATTGATAGCAATATTGAAACTGGGAGTTTCCAAATTTTATATTTATTAAAAACAAAACTTATTTAAACACTGTAAGTAGTTATATTATTTTCATTCTATAAACGTGGTTAGTATAAAAACTTAGCTTTTATTTATTTTGCTATTTTTCTTAGAAGTTCCTCAATTCTGTAAGAAAGTCGATCCCTCTACGGAATTACTCGAGAAACCATACTAGAGATACTCATTAGTATTCCTTTCTTGGCTACGAGTTCGTTCTATTTACCAAATATTGTAAGAAATTGAATTTTTTAGTTTTAAACTAATACCGTTCCACATGCTAGTTTCTAATTTACTAAACATCTTTCACATCATTTCACATTCATAATAAACATCATTTGGCTTTCACAGAGCAATCATACTATTAATAGATAAAAAACGGATGTATGTTTGTCATCAAAGTGGAGAGAGCGGGGTGAGTCGGAGAGTGACTATTTTAACGTGTATCTTTAATTTTGTTAGTGTATTTTTAATTTTAAAAATACACTAACAAATGTCTTTTTGAAAAGAAAAATTAGTTGATTTAATTAATGTTGGTGAAATAATTCCTATGCCTCTGTAAGGCATTGTGGGGCACTCTTCATAGGCTCAATTTGGAGGAGCCTATTATTTTAGGGCAGGAGGTTAACTTTTGTCGCCGAAAGTGCCAGGAAAACATGTTGATATTAAAAAATCAAGAATCGTATAACGATGGTCTTTCACGGTATTTCAAAAATGTGGTATTTGTTTTACTTCCGGGTTGCAACTAGTTTCTGATAATTAACCCAAAACGTTTTGTTAATTTGTTGTGTTTTCTATTGCTCATCTGCACAATAAAGCCAGTATGCGAAACTTCAATTTCGTTTGTAACTTATCCTTACATGGGAATGGCTATTTTAAATTAAATACACAAGAATCACTGTAATAGATAGAAAATATTTATCTGTTTTGATAAAATGTTTTCATCCGCGTACAATCGTTGGACTAAAGAAATTGGCCTAACTACAGAATTCAATATTACAATATTTAGATTTAGATTAGATTAGCTTCGATATTTTTAGAATAAGCAAATTTATTGTAATTAGTTGTTTAAAATCTAGAACGGGAGTATAAAGTTAATGTAGAATTGATGTAATATCGAATTAATGATAAGTTATTGTTCCGAAGAAATTTTTACGATGCTTGACTAAGTAGCTGTTGCTCTCAAGAGTTTTAGAATACTTCATTACCGTCTTTGCTTTATGTTATGTCGAAAGTATGCTATGACATCACACATTTTTCGTGAAATGTCAATTTTTACAAAGTTTTGTAAAAAAATTTTCCAAAAACTTAATTGTTAATGTCAATGTAGCGACATTATTACTGATTGGCGCGCATAACTCATTTGTTCAAGTCACTGTAATTCAAAAGTCAAGTACAATTTCAAGTGAGGACACATTCGCTATTTAGTTTAGCTAGACCCCCAATTTGCGACTCATAAAAAGGCCGGTGGTCCTTTTAAGCGGAAAAGATCAAAATGGGTCGAGTTAAAGTAATTCTAGTTTATCAATTATTTATATCATTTTTTAGAATGAATTTGTTTTTGCTGATTTTTTTAAAAACCTGTACTATCATGTTTTATTAAAGTATTTTTTTTATTCTTTTTACCGAAAGCTTTGTAATTATTATTATAATTATGGAGAATTTTATTATGTAAATGCTATTCTTCATTTAAACATAAAATTGTTTCTTTTGTATGATTCTGAGAACATCATGGCCTCATATTACAACTTGTAATAGCTGGAAATAAACATTTCTTTTTTCTTTGTAAACAAAGTGAATGCAAATATATCATTATTCTAATTGTTCACATCATATGTCATCATATGTCTAATTGTTCACATTTACAGTTTCGAAAATTTGGGTCTGTTTTGCGCCTGTAATATCACAAGGAATTCTAAACTACTGTAGCAGTAGACGGAAGGATATTGGATTTAAGTAAGTCGATTGCATACTAAGAATAAACGGACAATAACAACGCTTCAATTAAATTTTATGTTTTTTACAAATCGTTATTTTTTAATTCATCTTTAGAAAGAATTCGAAGTTGTAATAAACTAGTCGGCTACCCGTCGCTTCGCTCCGGAAGCCTCACTTATGTAAAGTAAAACAATTTTTTATTTATTAAAAAAAAAACCCACACACAAATTACATCAAGTAAACTAAAACTAAAATTTTTTTAAAGTTTTTTTTTTTTTTTAATTTAATTTTTGATGTCTATATTCTTTCAATCCTCGACTGCTTTTAGAAGCAGGGTGTGAATCATATATCTATGATGTATTTTTTATTTTTTATAGAGATTAGAATGTAGTCCTCATGGTCTAATGGCTAAGACGTCATTTCGGAGCAGAAGGATGCACTTTTGATTCCCGTAGCGAACTTGTAGAAATTATTTCTATTTTCACAAATAACAATAATTGCACCAGACAGACAGAGAAATAAAAGATTTTATTAATAGGCCTATAGATATACTTTTCAGTGCTTTTTGAGTTAGAAATTGTGATGGTTTTTGAGTAACAAATAGTGACTCAAAAGTATTCTATCTAATAGAAATAGTGCTTCTTTCTTTCTTGACTCTTTTTGACATCTCCCGTGTACACGTGCTTGCTTTTCAATATCAGATAGAATTTGGTTAAGTAAGAATATTATTATATTTAAAATATTCCAACATTTTGACAATTATAGTTTTAATTGTCATTTTCGAATTAAAATAAACAGATGGATCGGAAATAAATAAAAAATCTTGAGGTTCAAAAAAAAAAAAAAAGGTTGAATTTATCCATTATTGATTGGGGAAGGGGAAGGACACATAAGTCAAAAAACAATATAAAGTGAGTAGTAGTCACCTTAGCCTAAAGATTTTAGTAATATAGATTAAGTCGTATGGTTATTTGACTTCAGTAATTTCAGACTGATAATTACAATACGCAGGCTTGTGCTTCCTTTTATTTCTTGCTTAGTTTTTCTTCTGTTATAACACAAACCCAAACTATGTCTATGTAAATATATAAACAAATGTATACATTACACCTCTACAGTGAAATCCATTTTATGAATTGGGCAATTTTCTGTCCATTGCGTGACACTTCGTTTGTCCATTTCACGGATCGGGCAAAAACTAATCTAGTTCATGAAGTGGCTAGTTGCTATAAGAAAGATATGCTTATGGTAAAAGTGCCTTTGAACTTTTAATGTTAGCATTGGTATAGCGAGTTTTGTATATTAGGATCGTGCAAGCAGTAGATGGAAATGCTGGTGCATCAGAAGAAGAGATTTCAGAAAATTCGATGGAACTAAAAACGAAGAACGAGATGAAGATACATATGTTGTTTTCTTTGGTTTTTTATTTTGTCGAATCTACGAGATCTTAAGTTCATATTTCATTGCAAATTAGAAAATCCTACTACTGCTTGTTCGGACGCTGTGCAAGGAAACCAAAGGAAAAGATTGGTTACAAGCGACAAAGAAGAACAGTAAAATCATGAACATAGGAACCAGTAATAATATGGAAACTGGATCATCCACTCGTGGGGTGTAAAATGAGCATATCTCAATGGAGACCTAGAAGAAAATGTACATTTAGAAATATCTAATGGAGTAACCTATGTAGAGAACAAATTTAATGAACTGAAATTAACAAAACCATTGTATGGTTTGAAACACGCCGGACGTAAATGGTTTGAATCTTTAAGGAAGAAATTAATTCAAAACAATTTTGCCAATTTAAATCTATTGCATGCATATATAAATATGAGAAAAATAGTATCCAATCAACAGTGATAATTTACATTACGATTCTGATTTTCAGTAAAAGCTTGAAACTGATCGAGAAAATCAACGATTTGCTAACGTAAAAGACTTAGGGGAAGTAAATTAATTCTAGATATGAAGATTCATTGTGATACGAAGAAACAAAATTGAAGTATCTTGACAGAAGCATTTTTTAACATGGTAAGGAGGATTACCATGATATGAGAGCTCCTATGGAAAAATTATCGAATCAATGCAAGGAGAAAAAGAACTTAAAATATCAACGTTTGATAGGAAGTCTTACCTATTGTAATATTCGAGACCAGGCTTACACTTTGTCGTGAACTGTTTAGCAAAGAAATGAAATCAACCTAATAATCAACATGAACAAGTTGAAGGTTATTTGTAATATTTAAAGGAAACGCAACAGATGACATTAAATTACGCTAAAACAGATCAGGAATTAAAGTGATATTGCAATGTAGTTTGGGGTTTGAATGAAAATTAACTTCAGGATTTATATCAATATTAAGCAGGGAGAACTGTAAGTTAGAAAAACAGAAGCTAGCAGCTCCATTTTCACAAGAAACTGAATAGATTAGATTAAGATAGGAAAGACAGATGTCATTAAAGAAGGTGTTAAAGGAAATTAACAGAGGAGAATAAATACAAAAAGCTACAGATTTATTCTGCAACAACCAGGCAGAAATAAAAGTGGCATTAGTTGATTTGAATCGAAATGAAAGCGGACATACAGTGAAGCTCGGTTATATCGCGATCTTTCGGATCCAAGATCTCGAAGATCGCGATCTGCTCGAGCTTTTTTTACTTTGCGAGGTTAAATGTCGAATACTCAAACCCTATTATCGCCCACACGATTCCAAATAGATTTAAAATGGTCATTTCGTGATTACTTACATCCTTCAGAGCGATGTGAGAGAATTTTATATTTATAAATATTTATAAATCATTACCTTTTCAACACTTTGATGGGTTATAGTAGACAAAATATTTCTGTTTTCAAACGGTTTGGCGCCGCCATCTTGGGATTAGCGGTATTATACAGTAAGTATTAATTGTATGTAGCAAATCGCGAGCAGTTCTCTAAAATCAATCTATTTTCGTACTTTTTGGGCGAAAAAATGGTAAATTTTGCAATTTTACAATTATTCCCAAAATAGAAGGGTCCAAGACCAAATCGCGTTATATCCGAATTCGCGATATAAACAACCGTGTTATAGCCGAGCTTCACTGTATAAGCCTGAGGTTCCATTAATTAAAGATTATGTAAGGAAAGGTGAAACAGAGGTCTACTCAATGACAGAAATTATGCAAATTAATTTACTAAATCTACAGTTCGCCTGAAAAAGCGGAATTGTCCCGAATTTGAGCATCTGTAAAAGCGCCCTGGCTGAATTTTTAAAACAATACTGAATCTTTGAATGTAATAGAATTTTACTTAGAAAATTTCTTAGAAATGTTGCTAAATGCTTTTGCAAGTCATCACAACAATTTTGTTCTGTTGGTATGGTGGACGATGTTCTTTCCTTTTTTTGCAGTGAAAATCCATCTTTAAAATCTGCAGTATGATTTTAAAGATGGTAACATACCAGGAATTTCATGATTACATGATGAAAAACAATGGACTGCTGAAAAAAGTGTCATGTTCTGAAAAGTATGACTGCTATCAGAGCACAACTTCATAATATGTAAATGTATTTGGTATCTGTGTATTTTCACTTTTTGTCTTTGTTCAGATATATTGTGAGCACTTTGTCCAAGTCTTATTGCACGAAAATGGAGGGAAATAAGAGTTTATTCTGTCTAAATGATTCTTCTGCTGTCATTTATCAAAACAAATTCCTATATAACTGGTAATATTAAATTGTGGGATCACTGAAAAAAGCATTTATAATCGGTCAAGTGTTTATAATCGGTCAAAATAGTCAGTGTATCCCCATTTGAGGGTATAGTTATTTTTTAAAAAATATATACATTCCAGTTTTCCGATGTCCTGAATTTTTTTCTTGACCTTAAGGCAACGCTAACTAAACCTCTAGGTGAAACCAAGGTGGACAAAGTAAGAACATGCATAGAATGATGCACGTAAGTGATTTAGAGAATTACTGAATTTACTATTGTTTATTGCAGGAAATATTAAAATAAGAGAAACCGTAGTAATTCAACAATTGAACAATGAAATAACTAACAATCAAAAAAGTGACAGCGTGTGATGCTCGTGCTGTGTTATTATTGTAAGAAGATGAAAGGTGATGAAGATTAGGTTTAAGCGTAAAAAACAGAAGATGGACGTGAAATGAAAAGTCTAAGTAAAAGATCCGGAAAATATACCATGATATATCGCTAAATAGATCAAGAAGACTGACTGATCTGTTAACGCTCAAGTAAAGATCGCGAATTAGAATTCCCAGCTGAATCAAGATGTTCCAATGTGATTTGAAATTCTACTACGGAATTGATGATCCAGCCAAAGAACTCAAAATGTCTTCGCCATAGATGATTAGAAGATATTTCGATCATCACGGGAAAGATTGCTACCTTATATACCTTACAAGGTAAGGATGTTAACTTATATAAAACTTTACAGCGATAAACTTATTTTCAGGGAATTGTTTAGTTGTAAAAATCTTTGAAAAATATATGTAAACAGTACTTATTTTTAATATATGGAGCTCTCTTAATAATACTTCCAGCAAAACTGTTAGTACTGTATAATGTGTGTTAACACAAAAAGCATACAAATGCGATTTTTTTTTTTTTACAAAAATTAAAAGTTAAGATTGCATGATAAATGTAATATTCTAAATTTTTACATAATAAGATCCATTAATAAATATTCGAAAACATTGATCATAATAATAATGAATTAGAATGTTTTCATTTACATTCTAAATGCTTAAATATTTTAAAGATAAAATTAAAAATTATTAATATTTCGGGTTATAAGTAATAAAACCATCTTCTTCATGTTTCTGGCTTTCTGTTAGTTATTATTTCACATATGTTAAATTATTATTATAAAAAAAACATTCACTTAAAATTTTTGTGAAGAAAGTGGCTCTTTGTTACGAAGGCTAAGTGCAAGGTAAGAGACGAATTTACACCCGCAATGGCCTTCCTTGCCAAATTAAGCGAAGGAGGAGGCGAAATTGTCTTAAGGAACTAGGGTTCGTCATTGACAGCAGCCTTGTGGTGGCTAGCGGATCTGTCACCTTTGCCGCACTGTTTGGCACGACACCGAACGCCATCTATCGGGAGCGCCTTAACGAGGCCCGGTTTGTTTACCTTGAAATCATCGTATAGAAACGCCGGAACGAAACCGGATATTAAACAAGGAAGATTAGCTCCAAATAAAAATAGCAGATTACACCAAAATACCGATTTTAATTATATTTTCGTGATATTAAAATTTATCGTGAGATTCGTTAATGCAAGAAAACCTGGAAGTGAATTTACGATTCAAATCAAAATTTGTCAATAATAAGGAAAAAAAATTTTTTTTTTTTTGATAAATGTTTGAAATATGGCATAAAAGTAGATTAATGTGATATAAAACTAATGTAGTAATTAAGTGGTTGTAAAAATGGGATATAAAATGGTGTTACATTTCAACTAGAATTAATTTAGGCCTATCCCATCAATATGCAGCTGTTTATAAAGACAAACTTTGTAACAAAGCTTACAGTTAGGTCAGTAAATGTTGGAAACAACTAATAATAGCGGATTTTTTTTGCCTGATTAATTCTTTCCATGTAATCTCGTTGTTATACACTCTCTGTTACTGTTTTTTTTTTCTTTTAAATTGTTGTAACTTTGACAAAATGCTGAGGCATTTTCTAAACTTTTCGCCAAGATTTTTCTGTTATTATTATTATTATTATTATTATTGGAAGATCCTAACAGGACTTCAATTTGTATTATAGAAAATAAAATTATTATTATTATTATTATTATTATTATTTAATTTTTAAGTAGCATGTGGTCCCAAAAGATGCGACGTCTAGGTCTCGACTTCCCAGGAGAACAGTGTCTTGTATTGATTCTAGATAGCCTTGTATCCATCTTTTTCTAAATAAACATTATCTAAATAAAACAGATAAAGGCTAAATATCAATTCCTGTCTTCTGCTTAGCCTCTTCTGGAAAAACTTATTCTTAGAATCTGACTTCTGAATTGATAAAAGATTCTTGCATATTCTGCCAACAGCATGAGGACGTTCAAATATTGATTTCAATATTGTGGTTAAGCATCGCTAGAATACAATCTTGATTCTCTGTTTACCTTGGGGATAGATCTGCTGTTAGATGACGTGTTATTAAAATAAGATGTGCCTCAAAACAGTAATATTAAAAATGCTAATACTATGGGGGGAAAAAAGTTAAGCATGTAAGTTACTGTATTTCACATTGTTCATTAATGTTCGTTCTAATTAAGATATACAGTACAGTAATTGTAATCTTGAAAAAAATGTAATAAAACCTTTAATGGAGCATTAATGAGTATTCGGTGTTAAAACTATTTTTATTGTACTGTCCGTTACATATATAGTAGATGAACACTACATTTCAGGATGGGAAGAATTGTTCAGAGTGTAATCCTATGGGAAAACGTCAGTATGATTTTTATTTTCTGATGGGATTGAACAGATAGAGAGAGATGTGAAATATCAAACATCATCCGCGAACCGCACGAGACTCAAACATCTGTAGTCTGGGGTGGATATGTCCTTACATTGCGCCGAGTCAAAGGTTTTTCCTGTTCTCCTTACTTCTCCTCCAGGAGGTTCCCTAGTCCTATCTTAAATTGATATCAGATTTTGTTATCCGACGTTAAAGGTGGGTGAGTATCGGACTGTCCTTCCAATTTCAACCTTCGTTTAGCTGGTAGTATCAAGAACTTTACCTCCTGCGTTGCTACCCTCTTACGAACTGTAGGAGTATTGCTTTAATACTTATATTATTCATAGGGTCCATTGATTTTACTATGTAGTCTGCGATAAGATTGAAACACGTCACTGTGACCTTGGAATGAAATAATTATTCTGTGCGTGATTTAAATAGGCAAATTCCCACACCGTAATCAATTTAGTTCCAGAAATTGAACGCAATTAGAATTAAACGTTTAAAAGAATAAGATAGCTATCAGATCTATAGCTGATCGTATGCTCTTCACAAGGGCAATTATTTATAGAGTATAGGCTTTGATCTATAATGAGTTTTGATAGAGATGTGACTTTTAACTTCTACAGGTAAAATCTTATTTAAGATCACTTTCCTCAAACTTATCTCAAATCAAATATCAGTTTCACCTTCTAGAAATAATGCGATAGGTATTTGTTCGTCATGGATTTCCACAAATCTTGGACAGATGAATATTAGCTCACTTAAAACAAAATAAATATTATATTTCAAATGAATAACAAACATTGATAAACTCAAAAGTCATTGAGTTAAAGCTCATGCTAAAGAATATTACCCTCAGCAAATACCATCATCGGGGAAGACTTTTGGCGAAGGCATCTATGTCAACGAAGAAATTCAATCTTTTCCATTTAAACTAAGGTTTATTCTAATTAAAAAATAAAGTACAACTTATCCTTTAAAACTAACTGATTAAAACGTTTACTGATATCAAGGTTCCGACTAAAATTAAGCACAATTCCTTTCATCTAAAACCAACATGTCTGACCCGTTCGGTATTCTTACAACAGTCCAGACTTTTCAACAATCGCAACGAGAACGCCATCTCGTGTCCCGTTGCCTCGCACATTAACAATAATTAACAATAAAAACAAAATAATAGCAATGTTCGCAACACTCCCCCCCTGAAAGTGTATACTTTCAGCAAAAAAAAACAATTAGTCAGTCATACCCACAATTAAAAGTCTATAAACTCACTAGTAAAGTCAAATCACAGTCCATAAAGTCACTAGTAAAAAGTCAAAGTCACAGATTCTGTCCTTCTAGTTATAACGGATATAACAATTGAATTGGACTTTTTACAACCTTACCTTCAGGTAGCAAGACACGGCAGGAACGGATGCATCCGTCTCGTCCTTGAAGCACTTCTTTTATAACACACGTCTTCCACAGATGTTCCGTCTCGTCCACACGTTGTTTTCTTCTTTTTATTTTCGCTTTCTTCTTCTTGCTTGGGGGTGGCGGTACTGGACCCTCGGGTTCAGGTATCTCCCTCTCTATCACGTGCACATCTGGCTGCCGAGCTAAGTTGTAGTTTCTCTTCAATTCCAACTCTCCTTCCCTCTTCTGTACAATGGCTCTGTGAGGAGGAATTTCTGGTGGTTCTGGAAGTTCCACAATGTCTCCAAAGGTGGTTCTGGAAGTTCCACAATGTCTCCAAGGATCTCTTCCGTTATGAGTTCGGGGGCGATCTCCTTTTCTTTCTTTTCCTCTTTCCCTTCTTTCGTAGGTGGGGGTAGGGCTGGTTCTCCTTAAATCTGCTCCTCCACGTAAAGAATCTTCAGTCACTTTGAAAATCCCGTCTGCCAAATTCAAACAAGAATTCTGCTTTTCATTGAACAACTGTTTATTCATGTCAGCATCTTGTACATGCACATGCATCGATTGCACTGTCACACAATTCGCAGTTGATTGGTCTTCCGGTCCGTGAAGAAGCCAACCAAACACACTTTCAACTGCAACGAGTCGATCATTGATGCGTTCGATCTTTCCGGTAACAACTGCCCAATACAGGTCTCCGCCGATAAGAATATCAATGTCGTCCATATCACACTTTGTACTTGAACCTGGATCTGCCAACCAGAGACCTCGCTTCTCCATTTCTCGCAATGAACACTCATTCGGTACGAGTGAATACGTGGAGCACACATTGTCCGATTCCCGCAACGTTACTTCAACGCTATGAATTCCATTACGGTCAAATAAACGTACACGAACCTTACGATAATCACGGCGTCCGGTTGACCCATGACCAAAGACTTTCACATTTATCGTCTCTTTTCCAACTTGCGTCGCTCCGACTAGCTTCGATAGACGTTTACTGATGAAGCTGCGTTGACTTCCTCCATCTATCATAAGCCTAGCACGGACTTGTCTATTATTTCCATCAACCAATACAACTGCAGACTTCAGTAAGACGACATCGTTTGAACCTGGATTAGTGATTTGGTTAATGCTCACCTGTGTCGTTGCGGTTTCCGTCGCAATTGAATTTTTGTTTGCAGTCGCCTTAATCTGCGGGCACAATGCTGTGTGATGAGACCCTTTACACGAACGACACTTCGCCTTTTCTCTCCGACACGATCTCGAGTTGTGACCCGGCCACAAACAGTTAAAACATTTCTTCGCTGCTTTAACTCTGTCCATGCGTTCTTCTAACGTTTTGACAGTACAGTTGGCCATGAGATGTGAGACGCTATCACAAATCATACATGAGCGCGGTCTAACAGCATTATCACTAGTAACGGTAAGCGCCGCGGTTGATGCTGCAACCCTCGGTGTATTTCGAGGAGCGATTTCCTCTCTTTTTCCACTGCCGTTGTAACCACTATCAGTAATACTAATGGACTGTATTCTTTCACGCAGTTCCACCTCCTCGCGTAGGAAATCAATTAAATTATCCATCTTATTTTGATTGGAACTCTTCGTTCGGCGGGCCCATCCTAACTGCAAGTCTCTCGGCAAATGCCTCATTAACGTAGGCACAAGAATGCTACTGCATGCATTAATGTCAACGTCTAACGACTTTAATCCCATAACTTTAATTTCTATTTCATCAAAAAATTTACGAAGACTCACCGTTTCATTTCTTGGAGCAGGTAGCTGAAGCAAGGCTGCAAACATTCCATCCACTATCTGTTCAGTTCGGCCAAAGCGATCCCTCAACCTGTCAATCGCATTGCTGTAGTTGCCGTCGGTTATGGGCAATCCCTCAATGCAACGAAGTGCATCGCCGGTTAACACACTTCTCAGGTAGTTGAATTTATCAACTACACACAGTTCAGCTTTTTCGTGCACCGCTGTAGAAAACGTACTCCAAAAACTTGGCCACTTAAGCATATCTCCGCTGAATTTAGGCATGTCGAATTTTGGAAGCCTTATTGTGAGTCCTTCACGTGTTGATGGAGAAGGTGATTCCACTCGATTAACACTAACCGCAGAATTACTGCCTGCAGAACTGCCGCCACCGATTATCCTGCGCATTCTTGTTAACCATGTTATAACGAAATCTTCATATTCTTCCACCGTAGCCAATTCTTCATCCGCTTTCTCTTCAGCAATTTCACTTCGAATTTCTTCATTAAGGGCTTCTAATTTGGCTTGTTTAACCTTCAATTTCTCATGCAGTTCCTCGGCCAGTCCTGCGTCTTTAGAATCGAATGCCTTTTTCATATCGCCTTCCATTTTCGTAATGGCGGCCCGCACAGCTCCTCTCCGTCGGCTAAGATCCGTCGCCATCTTGCCCTGGTATCGCTGGTAGATCCACTTAAAACAATTCCTGGTAACAACTGCACACACTGAAACTAATCCACTGATTTGAGCCAATTATTCCCGGGTTTCGGCACCATAAAGAATATTACCCTCAGCAAATACCATCATCGGGGAAGACTTTTGGCGAAGGCATCTATGTCAACGAAGAAATTCAATCTTTTCCATTTAAACTAAGGTTTATTCTAATTAAAAAATAAAGTACAACTTATCCTTTAAAACTAACTGATTAAAACGTTTACTGATATCAAGGTTCCGACTAAAATTAAGCACAATTCCTTTCATCTAAAACCAACATGTCTGACCCGTTCGGTATTCTTACAACAGTCCAGACTTTTCAACAATCGCAACGAGAACGCCATCTCGTGTCCCGTTGCCTCGCACATTAACAATAATTAACAATAAAAACAAAATAATAGCAATGTTCGCAACACATGCATCTGTTTAAAATTTAAAACATTTTTACTAAAACACTATTTACATTTAAAATTCATACATTGTACCGGTTTCCGCCCCGAGAGGAGTCTTCTTCTGCAATCAAAGTATTCGGGGCGGAAACGGGTACAATTTACGAATTTTAAATGTAAATAGTTTTTTAGTAAAAACGTTTTAAATTTTAAACAGATGCATGAGCTTTAACTCAATGACTTTTAATGTAATCAGTGCATGTAAAAAGAACAGTATATTGATAAACTCCTTTTACAAATTATATTTAATCAATATATTTCGTTTTCTTTAAGCAAGAAAACTTCTTCAGGCGATGGAGGACAGAAAAAAATTATCCCTCTTCCTCAAAATTCGTTATACATTTAGAATTTCATTTTTAACAAGAGGGATAATTTTTCCTGTCCTCCATCACCTGAAGAAGTTTTCTTGCTTAAAGAAAACGAAATGTAGTGATTTAAATGTAATTTGTAAAAGGAGTTTATCAATGTTTGTTATTTATTTCAAATGAAGAATTTGGAGTTTTGGAAACTGTTATATTGTTATCAATCGGAAGCTCATCAAAAAATTCGAGTTGGTCCATTGAAAATGATATGTCTTCATTCAATATATATATATATAATTTTTTTTTTGGATTTATATATATATATATATATATATATATATATAAATAAATCCAATACATGAAACTTGAAGCTGCGCCTTCGAGTTTCGTAAAGCAAAAATTTCAATCAATCATTTGCAATTTTTAAATTCAGATAGTATAGAATATAAGAATAAAAATTAACTTATATTACTAAACCTATAAAAAGCCGGACAGTGATATGAAATTTGAAAACCCAATTACAAAGAACAAATCACTGCCCAAAAATCAAAAATCAGATCACTGTTTCTATGGTGATAAAAGATTTAACACCACGTCATCAGCGGCCTCTGTTGAGAAATTTTGAAATTAATACAAAAATGTAATTATCATTTAATTTACTCTTTTAACATTTTTCTTCTTTTTTATAATTTTCAATTTTATGTCTGTTTGGGCAGTGATTTGTTCTTTGTAATTGGGTTTTCAAATTTCATATCACTGTCCGGCTCTTATATATTTATAAGATTTAATATATATATTTATTATTATTATTAATGACTGGTGAATCATGAAATCGTCTAATAACTCAAATAGATTCACCATACATTTATTCCAGTTATTCCATAAGTCCATTTATTTAAAGATTAATGGGTTTCTACACAGGAAATAGTAATCTACTGACCAGTTGTAGCCATGATCTCCCACACGTCTGATGTAGACGACAGGTAACTGCCATTCACACCTTGGCCTTCATTTCCATTTAAGACTGAAATGCCATGAAGCATTTTTAATTCTGCAGCATCTTAAGATTCCTGTAAAGAATGAGGATCCTTGAAAAGAAAATCATAAGTTGAATAAGTAGGCATTATAAACATTAATTTCAAAGTTACAATTGATGAAAACATTATATTCAAGGATATATTTTTAGGTTGTTTTCGCCCTAATGAGCATTTGATACATTACTGTTTTCATTTTTATAAGTTTTGAAACACTTTTGATTGGGAATGTTTTTTCAAAGTTAAAACTGAAGGTATCTCAAATTATATGATATATCCAAATTACAGGATTGTAATTTTTCGTCATGGATTAAAAGGTTAAATCAGGACGTTTCAGCCTAACCTGTAGGCTGTTTTCAACTGTCCAGCCTACAGGTTGAAAATAGCCTACAGGTTAGGCTGAAACGTCCTGATTTAACCTTTTAATCCATGACGAAAAATTACAATCCTGTAATTGGATATATCATATAATTTGGGATACCTTCAGTTTTAAGTTTTGGAACAGTTTCAATAGCAAGAAGTTCTTGAAAGAACAAAATGCCTACTTTCCTTAAAATATTGTTAAAAAAAATTCTTTATTTAGCTTTTTAAAATAAAAAAAACACTTATTTTTATGGTTAAGTCTACATGGTTAATTTTAAATTGTAATAAATGCTGATAAAAAAAATAGAAATGTTTCATTTTCTAAACATTACATTAATTAAAGAAAATGGGTTTTACGTGCTGACAAATTGATTGAAAATGTCCGTTACTTAAATGCAGCCGTGTCCTTTGGTGTTTTTGTTATTTATTTCTAATCGCCTACTAGTCATAGGGAATATTTCTGATACTGCCTCTCGGCTTTTCGGAAATTTTGTTTATTGCCTTTTGCCTTTGGGAGGTCACAGCCAGGTTGGCTGATGACTTTACCTTAGGATTGCGCCTTCTGTTTCATTTTATCGAGGTAGGCGGGTTAGGGCTGATGATCCCGTAGAAGGGTGAAACAGCTGTTCCCTAATCCTCCCTGTAAAATGAATCAGAAAGGCAATTGCGTTTTTGTTTATTCTGTGCTGGCTTTATAGACATTTTTAATTACATTAATTACTACTCATGAATTTATTTGTTTTCATTTTTTAAATATATAATAGAATTTTGAATTTGATTTCCCCTCAATAAAAGGTGAGGAAATGTTTAGAAAATGTCTACATCAGTTAAAATTGAGTTCGGAAGGATATATGACGTCATTTCCATAAATCATCTTTAGAAAACGGAATATTAACGTTGATTTCATCTCAACCTCTCACAGTGAAAGTCTGTTGTATTTCTTTATGAAGAAAATAGTCTCCCACCAAATAATCGCCTATTTTTACAGGGTATTTCATAATTCGCGCAGCATCGGAATTTCCATTGTTAAGGAAAAAATATTAAATAATTTGATAGGGTCCTAAAAGCTTTGGGTCCTACCAAATTAGGCAATATTTTTCCTTAACAATGGAAATTCCGAGGCTGCTTACACTTTATATGAAAGAAAAAAAAAAAGTTTTGTCTTCATTCACAGTAGATTATAAAGTAATTTCAGTAATCAGCATATCATAGGTTTATTATTGTCAGAAAAAAATTGAATTTAAAAAAAAATTACAGCGCAAGAAAGCAGCACTAATATCGCTGTTATTCTTTAATAAATGTAAAGCTTTAAAAACCGAATAATAAAATCAACCATTAGCAAAACGCTTTATAAATGGAAGGGCTATTAATGCACTTCCGGTG
Organism: Thereuonema tuberculata; assembly: GCA_023159025.1. Taxonomy (NCBI): domain Eukaryota; kingdom Metazoa; phylum Arthropoda; class Chilopoda; order Scutigeromorpha; family Scutigeridae; genus Thereuonema; species Thereuonema tuberculata. The sequence continues at coordinate 16,396,354 of JAFIDM010006943.1, read as the reverse complement.
TAAACAAACCTCTAATTGACTCCGGAAGACCGAAAACTTTTGATAAATTATCGCTTTCGTAAGACTAAATAAATCGTTAAAAATATACAGCACATTTATAAAATAAAGTAACTAATTTATTTATGTAATGAAAATTCATAAATGAAGCGGAAATCGCAGGAAGAACTTCCTACTTCCGGAGACAAAATCAGTGGTTCAATTGTAAACATAAAATTAAAATGTTCTATTATGACAACTGCAAATCCAAATATAAAAACAAAATAACAATAAAAGGAAAATATACAAACTCCATAAGGTAAATGAAATACTAAAAACGGAAGCATAATAATACCAGTTATGAGATTATGAAGGTCAACAAATCGAAAATGAGCTCAAAAATTAACCACTGATGCAGATCATTATTTTTTGGAAGCTAAGAAAGTCAAAAATAGCTTACATTCGACGTTGTCCAAACCTGTTTTTAACAGCAAATTCAGATATAAACCACACCAAACTAAGTAAATATTTTAAAGCTTTTTTTCTTTCTTTCTATCTTCAAAGGAGCTCTCGTATTATTATTAAAAAAAAATCATTAAAAAAAATTATTAAAAAAAAAAAATATTTACATTGAGGAAAACTTGAAAAGGATTTAGAAGACACGATACTAAATTTTAAATATAATATTTGAAAATGTTAATTTTGGTGTATATTTAATGAGTTATTGCTGTAAAAATTAATTTAAACTGAAAATAAAATGCAACTATTTTACAGAAGGAATCCTATTTTGTCGTAAAGATATTGCCTAATTTTAGTCTTAATTTTATCAAGAATTTATTAATTTAATTTTTTTTTATTTACTTTCATACAATTCTTTTTCGTCCTGTTAGGATTGAACTAAAGCAATCCCATCAACAGGTTCGATACCTTATTAAATATAAATTGGTAATATCTGATTGATTGAGCATGCGAAGGCTTAATACTATAGTTATTTTCGTCTTCCCGTCCCCCAATTCTTCAAAATATGACCCCAAACTCCCTTGCTAAACGGCCAGACCATTTTCGTTTTTTGTTCTATATCGGTTTTTTTTTAGTTCAACTTTATAGAAGAGCACAATTACTTTCGCCAGTCTATTCCTCAAAAATGTAATGTGAGGGTGAATGAATAAAAATTTATAGAATACTTTTAGGTTTGAAATCACAAAATTCTGTTGTTAATTTATTTTAATTAAAAAACTTCACAATCTATTAAACAAGAGGTTTTCAGCTTCCTTAAAAAATAAAAAAAAATATATTTTTAAAAAAATGCATTGTTTCATAAACTCTGGGACAGCTGTTTCTTGCTTATTACAATCATCAGCCGGTGATACTTAAGAGAGCTCAGAGAGTTAGGAATATCATTCTCGCTATAAGATGTTCATTCCCTCCACTTGATCGCTCCTACAACTAGCGTATTCACAATTCAGTAGGAAACACGATAATTTCTACACAGTATTCTGGAGATGACTTCAAATCAGAAAATCTGTATCAACTTTTAATTAATAAAACTAGCGATAGGAATTTAAACGAAAAAAAGCAAACACTGATTAAAACAAACTAAAAGGATATGTATGTAGTACATTAGAGTTGTCCATTTGGAGTTTGTAGAATTAGGAAATCTTTGCACAAATTCCGGCTAGTGTCAATGATCCATTCAATGAATCTCAATGATTGAGTGATTGGAAAGGAATGTGGATATACCCACTAGAACTGCGGCCTTTTAGGACTTTTGTTTAAACTATTTTTTAAAGAAAGGTCATACACAGCAGAAAGAAGATAAAGGAAAGGAGTCAAACACAGAAAAGAAAGAAACATCCATGCCCACGTCGGGATTCAAACCCAGATTCTGTCTATCCATTGGATTTCCTTGGCTACATAAAATAAAACTTCACAAATAAATCACAGTTTATACTGAAATTAAAGCCTTTATTGTACTTAAGGTCTTTATATTTTCTTTAACTATTTTGTAGTTTCCTTCCTTGCACGGTTTAGTCAAACGTTGATGTTAACTTTCTGAATTGTATAAATGATCTCCACAAATGCAGCCTTATAATTACTGTTTCGTCCTGAATCACCCTGTATACACGCTTCTAGAATAGCAAATACACAACCGTACAGATATTTTATAATATTAGAAAAAATGAAGTCGTCAGAAAAGTACTATATTCTGAAATGCATTTTTATTTAAAAATTAAAAAAACTATTTAGGAAAAAGTTAATTTGTAGTTTTATGACATTGTAACGAATCTTCCCTGATACTAGTAGAGAAAAAGTAAAGATTAAAAAAAAATCAAATTTCCATAGCACCATAATAAAGGACTATAGGAAAGTTGTATCATATACTCTCCTGCACTTATCAGCCGGAGATATACTGGTAAGTTGATGAACATGTTTAGAGAGCAAAAATAATATTTGTAACTCTGGGTTTTCTTAGCTAGTATCTTCTGCTGATTATTGTAATAAGCACGAAACAGCTGTCCCAGAGTGCTTTATCAACTGCTAAAGAAGAAATGCATTTTTAAAAAAACATTTTTTAGGTTTGCTTTTTTTTTTTTTATATATATATATATATATATATATATTTTATTTATGCACATCAAAACCTCTTGATTAATAGATGGTGACTTTTTTTTTAATTAAAGAATTTTTTTAATTAAATTTTACAATTTATACATAACAAATATTCTGTAAATTTCTATTCATCCTCAAGATAAAATAGGTAATGAGTGATATTGTAATCTTGGCAGTCTTTTTATTTACGTTTAAACTTAAATATCCCAAGAGTAAACTAACGATTTATTAAATAACTTAGATGATAGAAGTAGTAAAGTCTTCTCTTTTATTCTGCTTATGTTTGACAGTTGCCCAGACGTTCCTGGATACTTCAGCAGTTTTCTCGGAGATTCTGGTAAAAAAAAAAAATATACTTGATTGGCAATCGATACCAACGACGTCACATCTCGTCCTGCAGAAGTGATTTAGCAGTGGCAACAGAACAAGAGGGGAGACTGAAATAAATACCCCGACCGGATCGTAATTTGCTAAATGTGACAACAGTTCCCTACAATGGCGGCCAAACAGCAACCGGGGTTCTCTCTTTGTTGCTGAAGACACCACGATTGAACACGTGATTCACTGCACGCGATAGCACGAGATTCAATGACAAAAGAAGAGGCAAAAGCAAAGCCTCCCCCACACTGAACGGCCAGAATGAGGTCATAACCATCATTCGCGCAGAGCAAAACAAAAACAAGAAATTTATTAAACGGCTGATTTGGAATTAAGACGTCAGCACTAAAAATAAACTTAATGCAACATACGAATGTTAATGAAGCTAAAAATTCATTTCCAGAATTACAATTTTACTTCGGTTTCCGAATTGAACTAAATGCAAATGTTAACCATCTACAAGATAAAAAACAACTGCATATTCGAAAGAATTTAAAGCACACTTTCCAAACTTTTTTTTTTAAATCCTTTACGATGACCTAAACAGAAAGCCTACATTTTTATTAATTACATTTATTATAATATATTCAAATTTTATGTATATGTATGAAAAAAATTCGCTAAAATTGTTTAACTTTAAATTCTATTTAATCATATCCTATTTATCCTATTTAAATCATAATCCTATTTAATCATATGAAATTCACGCGCAATGGAATAGGTAAAGGATTAATATCCATTATTTTTATTTCAGTTCTTTTATGGGAATTTCTGTTACAATTCGAATCCATTCCTCGACACACACCCATTTGGGAAAGATTTCGGATATATTTGTTAGTTCGTGTCTAGTTCTCGAATATTCCTACCAACTTTCATCTATCACTTCAAATGGGGTGGGGAGAGGAAAGACACATACACGCACAAACTGATTTGATGAACCTCACTCTCAGCGAATTTCCTAAGTACAGGAGGCTCATAAAGTGTATCTCCCTTAATAATTTTCCAATCGATGCTTGAATTTTCTTCAAACATGACATACATATTTATGGACAAGAAATCGTTTACAATGCAATCCTTTGCTTGAAATATTTTTTTTCGTTTAGTCTTCTGAAAAGAAATCTGCAAATTAGGGTTGTCAAAATCTCCCACTTAAAACAAAACAAGTAAAAAAATGAAATACCGATAATCAATTTCTATCAAAATTCTCATTAATCCACTTGGTACTCCACTGTCATTTACGCATGCTTTGAGAAGATTAGAATTGACCATCCTGAGTAAATATTTGTTTAATTTAATTACCTTTGGGAAGAATATGAGAAATTAGTATTCGGTAAATATTTGAAAGAAAAATGGAATAGAAATTTTTCGTTCATATGTTGTCATGAAAATAAAACATTTAACGTGTGCAGTGCACTTAGAAAAATAAATTTGGCCATTAAAATGCTAAAGAAAATAAATTTTACACATTAAAATTTACACCTGAACACGACCGGTTTCGCCCCCCTGTCATAAGCCCTGTCAAATTGTCAAAGCCCATATAATAAAGGGGCGAAACCGGTCGTGCTCATGTGTAAATTTTAATGTCAAGAATAATTAATTTGGAGAAGTGAGCAGTTGTGAGAACTCCAGTAGCCGTCCGTGGACAGTGTGGAAGTTCGTTTAGGGAAGTGAGCAGATGGTGCAATGAATTAACAGCGTGATTTCCCAGAATCGATGGCGTGGAGAGCCATGGAAAGGATAAAAGCTAGGCAGACACAGCGGAAGGTAGCAGTAGTCATTGGAGTATAATTTTGCAATTACTGACTCGGTTTCAAACTACAGGAAATATTCGCCGAAGGCAAAGGCAAGGTCATCCACGAGCAACAACAAGGGAGGACTATTAAATCTTGTGTGTTTCCTATTAACCGCACAAAACTTGCAGCCCGTAGAAACTGGAAATATCACGATTGGGGATATGCCGTATGTTTCGCGGCTCATCGAAGAACAGAATCCGAAAACATCCACTGTCCACCTGACAATCGACGAATCTTTATCTGGAGGAACGTGGAACACGACATAACTCTGCAAGAAATATCCAATATGGTGGTGATGAACCGACGGTATAGATAAGAATCAGTATTGGTACGGACCTCCACGTTATCCGAAATGGCAGTTTGACAGCCCCGAGTTACATAGATCCTTCAACCTACTGCCATGCTGTATGTCATTGGTATCTCTTTTCTTTTCATGGATGATAATGCTCATCTTCACAAAGCACGGTTAGTAGACAATATGCTGCAGGAAGATGGTCTCTAGCGTATGGAATGGCTAGGTCTTCACCAGACTTAAATCCCATTGAGCATGTATAGTAAGCACTTAGCAAACGCATTGCAGCTAGGTCGGCACCTCTCTCAACTCTTTTTAAAGAGCTGGAGATGGCCTTTCTGGATGAGTGACGAAGTATCCCCAACATCAATCACCTCTTCAGTCCATGCTACACAAGTGTACAGTGGTATTGGTTGTTCGAGGAGATCACACACCATACTAAAGGTCAGTTACTATTGTAATCAAGTCCTTTTTTCGAACTGTTCTAGTGATATGCACGTTGTCCTACAGTGTCTCATGTTATATGAACATTGCATAAAGAGCCCCTAGGGCGTTTCTGTTACCCATACTACAGTAATACCTTGAGATACGAACGCCCCAATATACGATTTTTTTGATATATGACGAAAATTTTCATATAATTTACGCTTCGAAATTCGAAGAAATTTTTGGGATACGAATAGCTAGTACAGGGACGCCATCTTGAATGAATTTAGTTTCATCAAAATTCTCTTTCTGCCTCCAAACACGACGTATGTCCTCCAGCCCATGGATCAACAAGTTATTTCCAACTTCAAGAAGTTGTACACAAAACACCTTTTTAAACGGTGTTTCGAGTTGACTGAAAATACTAACCTCACGTTAAGTGAGTTTTGGAAGGACCATTTTAACATTGAAATCTGCCTTAAACTGATTGATTTTTCCTGGCAAGAGGTTACCATAGAACCCTGAACTCGGCTTGGAAAAAACTGTAGCCCAGTGTTTGTGACTTCGAGGGATTCGAACAGGTAACAGAATCACTTATTGAGGAGGACATTGTATCTCTTGGCCGTTCCATGGGGCTTGAGGTGAATGAGGCAGATGTTGTGGATCTGGTGCAGAAGCATGCAGAAGAACTCACGACGGAGGAGCTGAAGAAGTTACAAGAGATGACGCACTCAGAGGTGATGAAGGAACTCAGCAGTGAGGAGGGGGTCGAGAAAGAGGAGATGCTATCTTCACGTGAAATTCGTGATATCCTTGCTAAGTGGCAAGAAGTGTCCGATTTTGTTGAAAAGAGACACCCGGAGAAATTGTCTACAGGGAGAGCCAGTGCATTGTTCAATGACACGTGCCTTGCGCATTTTAGAAACATTCTAAAAAAGAGACAGAAACAGATCTCTCTTGATCATTTCCTTTGGAAAAGACCATGTCTTAGTGGCGATACACCCATTGCAACCGCGCCAAAAGGGCCGGACATGAGAGTGGCAGTGATAGTGATTAGTCTTAGTGTAAGTAAAAAAAATAATACATTTAGTAAAAAAATATAGTATATTTATATCATGCATATAATAAACATTGTATTTATCTTAAATCTATATTTGGTTGGTATTTAAAGCATATCAATTATTTTTGGGGGGTAAATTCGTATCACTGGAACAAATTAATTCTATTTCCATTAATTTCTAAGGGGAAAATTCATTTGATATACAACGATCGCCTCGGAACGAATTAAATTCGTATGTCGAGCTACCACTGTACAGCATATTCTACTACATGTGATATCCGAATGATATTTCACTTGTCAAAAGATCAATTTTACATGATTTCTAGTTTCTCTGTTTCTCTGTTGATCCCCTAATGATTTTGACCATTATGTGTTTGATATTCACATTTTAACATAGTGACTTAACATAATTTAACATAGTCAAACACGTTAGCACAGCAAAAAATTATAGAATGAATTAATATGGTAGATTATTTTAAAATTTTATTTATTTACTTCTTTAATTAATCTTATAATATTTTTTAACGTATTAGAATTTATCAATATAAATTATATTTTGTTTTCTTGTCTGTAAATAGTTTCACAGGCCAAGGTTTATTAGGAAGTTAGCAGTTTTTTAAGGTGGTTTTTAACATAGAAAAGGTTGCAAATCACTGCTTTAACCGAAGCTTCCACTTCGTGTAGCAATAGGGTAAGGGCAGGTCTAAAACGACTGAGGTGCGTTTGATAGTGAGAAGGCGGGGTTTTTGAAGTAGTGACACGAAATGCAGAATTAAAGTAAAAAATTAATATTTATAGATAACCGAAGGACTTAAAACCTACTACGATGGGTTTTTTACAGAAAATATAATAAGGTACATTGGTGAATGGAACCTATTAGTAAAAACGAAAATTTACCTTTGTCATAATGGAACCTACCAAGAAGTTCCTTTGTTTTCTCAGAAGAACCAATGCTATCCACGGAGACTTGTTACGACTAAATTACGACCCCATTTCCATTTCTTCGAGAAGATTCCGTGGTCAAAAAGAGAATAACTTGAGGTTTGTGCTGAGGTTTATTCAACTGAAGAATAATAAGTTCACCTGCGCTTTGTTTATTTGTTTTTCGTACAATAGATAGTAATCACACCTTAGTCTAACCAATCTGTTGAACGAAACTGTAGTTTTAGTATTTGTTAAGTTTAATGAACCAGGGAAAGACGTAAGATTCTTTGTAATTCTACTTATTAATTATAAAAAGCTCTTATTTCAAAACGAGGAAGAAAGTAGCGTTATGGGAAGTGTAATTGATTTTTCCCGTTTCTTAATATTTAACTGAATATTTTTTGCATGCATTACTGAATGTTGTTTGCAATAATTTATATCCTCATACTATAAGTTTAAAAGTATATTGTAAAGTAAAAATTCAAAATTAACTCAGATTAATTAATTGAAAATTAAATTCTAACGTTTAGGTTAGTTAGTTGGACTTTAATTTTGATCTATTATACAATTTTATAATTGGTCTAAAGTTGACGAAGCGAAAGTTCAGCCCAGCTTCTAAGCTTTGAAAAAAAAACAGACAATCACAAAAAATTTAAGAATCACGAAATGAGTTAATTAGAATTTAATTAGTCCTATTACGAAGTAAAATATATAGACATACATTTAATAGCAATGTTTAAAATATTTTTATTATTCGTATTTTTTTCTGAAAAATTACTTTCAGTGCAAAGGAGAATGGGCAAACTCTATGGAAATTTGCCCCACCCTGTGTAGTGATAAGATATATATACCTATAGAAAGATCTCTTTACATAGAACATATGTTATTATTACGACTCGTCTCAATTATTAGTCCGTTCGGAGTTATATACGTCTAGATATGACTTATCTCGTCGAGATCGATCTTCCCGGATATATTAATTAATTATCATTTAATACTTATTTTTAGTACAGTAAATATTATTTTCATTTATAACATGTAAATAATTATTATTTATTTGAAATAAATGATAATATTAATTATTAATTACGTATAATAATTATTCCCTTTGGGCTTCTCGAACATGTTATTTTTTTAAAAAATAGGCCTATTTGTTTTATATGTATTGTGTGTATTATCGCATTATTACTTTTTATATATGGTAGAAACTTTAATTAACAAATGTAGAATGATTTCTAAATTTGTTTTTTCAAAATCAAATGAAAATAAGAGGAAGTAGGTTTTAAGTTCATTGTATTTTTGTTTAGAATGTAACTGCTTTATTTACGGATTCAAACAAATAAAACTTTAATAAATCTCAAATAACAATATTATTGATAACGTTTAAGTCAGTAATCAAATTCACAATAAACTTCAAAAGATTTAAAAAACGACGTATTCATTTCTATTTTTTTTTCTAATCTCTTATTCATCCACTTATTTCCATATCTTCTAAGAAATGAATTATTCAGCAAGGTTATTGTTTTGTTTTATTTTAACAAAAGAATTAAATTGACCTTTTGTTGCCGCGGTTTAATGAATTTAGAGGATCCAAATGTATTTCGTATTTAGTCATTACTATTTATAGTTGTAGTGATGTTCTTTTATCTGTGATTACCTTTGGGAAACGTGACCTAATCGTTCTCTCTTCGAAGCGTTGAAAATTAAAATATTCAGAGTAGTTTTCTTCCATATGTATTGTTATTGTAAGATTTACGTTTTGATTGTAAATTAATTTTTATGTTAGATTCGATCTAAGACTTCTAATGTTCCTTCTTTTCAACGCTATTGAAAATTGGATGAGAATTTTTTTTTTTTTTAATGTTGATTACCTTAAGCCTAAATTTAGTACAGTACCGATTTTCTCCGCTAGGTGGTAGCATGTTTGCTTTCACTTTCGTTACATTTTCCGCTGTTATCGAGATGTCATTATTAGCGGTTGCCTTAATTATTATTATGAACTATTATTCGATATGAAATTAATGTTTCAATTGGAATTCTACTAAGTTTCAGCCAATACGTCAAAACCGTTTATTCTCACAAATACAGCGTTATAAAATTGTTGTTATTACACATTGATAATAAAGAATATCGATATTTTAGCATAATAAAATACATCTGATATATTCTGATTTAAAAACGAAAATGATTAAAGTAATAAACAAAGATTTAAGTATTTTTGGCTTCTGAAAACTCCTTATATCCCCGGTTTCTCTGTGTGTGGGGACACATCCCACAATGCTTCGCAACGGCTTCTAAGTTGCGAAGTTTAGCTCAGTTGTAGGTGGCCTGAATGTTGAATGTTGTAGGTGGCCTATTAGCTCAGTTGGTTAGAGCGTCGTGCTAATAACGCGAAGGTCATGGGTTCGATCCCCTCATCAACTTTAGTTGTTGTTTTTTTTTAATCATTATTAGGAATTCAGTGTATTAACAAGGTTTGAGTTAAGAATGACGATTATTCCATATAAATAGGGGTAGGTAAGATAGCATGGGGTCACAAACAGACTCGCGCGAGCATTTTCTAGACCACCCCGGCGAGTCTTTTCTAAAGGAAAGGTGATTTCAGAAGCCGTTGCGAAGCACTGTGATTGGTTTACTAATCAGTATCCCTACCTTGTTATGGAATAAAAGGTCATATACATTATATGAAGTTAAAAGAAAGGGTTAACGTGCTGACAAATTTCACTGAAAATGTCTGTTAAGCCCAGCACAGAATAAACAAAAACAATTGCCTTTTCCGATTCATTTTTATTAGGGCTGATGATTTATTAGGGTTAGGGCTGATGATCCCGTAGAAGGGTGAAACAGCTGTTCCTAATCCACCCCGTAAAATGAATCGGAAAAGGCAATGGGGATGTTTAAGGTCTCTGGGTTGAGGCTGGAAAAGTCACGTGATGTGTGTGTGTGTCACTTCTAAAAACATGGCTAACAAGGGAACCACTCGAACTGGATAAACGAAGTTTGTAATGAAACTTTGCAGAATGAATCATTAGATTGTGTTAAGTAAATAACATGAATCTTAGGTGCCCAATCAATCGCTAAGGGGGCTAATTTTTGTCGAAAAGTTGGGTCGTTTTACCGTCTCTCGCCAGAGGGCGACAGTGGTCTTAAAGTCACGCATATTCAGTCGAGTAACCAGATGTACATGACGCCATCTGGTATCAAGTTCTGATATAACCTTATTCTTTGATGAAATTTGAATGTTTATTCGGAAAGATTATTCAACTTATTCTAACTGGAATAGAAGCAGATTAAAGGGAAACCTTCTACATGAGTTCTACATTTTATATATAATATAAAGACACCAATGATATTTATTTATTTATCGATTAGGCGTCGTAAAATCATAAAAAAAAACCCACACTGCTTGTGAATTTTAATGCATTTTTATTGTTTTAAAAGTACGGATGGAATACTTAATAAAATATTTTATATATTTGGTCCATTATTAAAAAATGTTCTCGTTATTTATTTTGGTATTATTTTTTATTTCTTTAATAGCTTAAAAATGAGAATTTGACAGCTTATAACTTACCTTCGAAATCACGAATCAAATCCGTGGAAAGGATTTTATTTTTATAATAATTATTATTTTCTCGTATTTTCTTTTTTCTAATAGTAAGTCCCCTTTTTTTTGTTCATATTTCTTTTCTTTGATTATCTTTATGTTAAGATCTTTCATTGTCTTATAAGATTAACTTAGTGATAGAAGAAATTAATATTCACCCTAAAACATATAATTTTGATAGTTTATATAAGTGGAAAGAATACAATAATTTGGTTAATTGTCAAACTAATTTGAATTGTGTGTCTTTAAATATAAGAAGACTTCAGAAAAATTTTGATTATTTAAAGGCTAATATAGTGCAATTTATTGATTATATTGATGTAATTATTTTAGCAGAGGTTAATGTTAACTTGGAAGAAATCAAAATCTTTAAGCTAGATTTATTTAATACTATATTTAAATTACGTGAAACTAAAAAAGGTGGTGGTATGTTAATATTTTATAAAAAAATTTATAAATATAGATAGTTGGAATATTGATTCTAAATCTTTTGAAAATGTAATCTGCACTGTAAAGAAAAAAGTAATAAATTTATATCAACGTAAAGAAATAGAAGCAACTATAATAGCAGTTTACAGACCACCGAATAGTAATAAAAATGACTTTATTATAGAATTAAATGAAGTTATACAAGAACTTAAGAAGAAAGTTAATGACAAATATCCACTTTTATCAATTGGTGATATAAATATTAATTTATTAGATAATAAAAATAATCCATTAATACAAAATTATATAGAAATATATCATAATCTTGGTCTTAGGAACTATATCTATGCTGTTACCAGAGATGTTAAAACAAAT
>JAFIDM010006943.1:16364254-16384084 GCA_023159025.1 Thereuonema tuberculata | reverse complement strand
TTAAAGTTGAGAAATCTTTAATATACAGAGGTTTTTCGGTAATCTTAGCCATGTTTTTAGAAGTGACACACACACATCACGTGACTTTTCCAACCTCGACCCAGAGACCTTAAACATCCCCATTATTTTTGTTTTTTCTGTGCTGGGCTTAACAGACATTTTCACATTATATGAAGTTATTTATAATAAATTCCTCAAAAATGATGACATTCTTGTAAGTTTGAAGTTGTGTGGCTTTGTTGGTATATCTACGATTCGAGATATGGTGTTACAAAGTGCGGAGAGCTATTACGGTACGGTTACCGTAAGTTATGGCCTCCGTAATCGGGAGTCCCTATGAATCGTATCTCGTTCGATTACCCATGATCCGGTGTGTGGGGGAAAAAAAATCCGATTACTATTTTATGTGCAATTGACCTGATCACGAATAAAGTGGTAATTGGACATAGTTGGGTGTCTACATTAATTTGACTGTGTTCAGAATGAATATGATAATTCTCAATCTAATGTAGTCACTTCCGTTCCAAGGTGGTCACAAAGTTTGCCCGAATGATAGATATAGCGGTTAACGAACTTAAAGCAGGCATCGTTTGAAATTACACTTGATCCTTGAGTTGCAACGGCTTGAATAAATGATTTTTGCGCGCCAATCAATAGTAATGTCATATTTAACAACGAAAGCGTTTCATAGACTGCAAATTGTACGGGATCTCTTTGTTTTGTGTTTAATGCAACAATGAATTGACTTAAGCCCCGCGAACACCATGCAATTTTTCAGCAACTTAGTCGTCCGATTTTGACGTCACGAGTTGATATAGACAGTTTTGCGCCCGTTTATATGCAACTTGACTGCAACTTTTGTCATCCGACCCGAGTTGTTTCTACACCTGCAACTCGAAAAATTGCATCGAAGTCGCTGGGAATTACCCAATCACAGGGCAGCGTTGGAACACGTCAGTCGTGACGTCACAGCCATGGAAGAAATGGCGTCGAAAATTATATTCGCCGATTCGATACGAAGACATGCTCATACTCAATGAATATCAAGAGTATTGCGAGTTTCTTTCATGCATAAATAAAGTTTATACTGAAATGCAGTAATTGTATGCGGCAGAATTTATCGGAGCGGTTTCAAAACCTCGATTTTTTCGGGTTTTCCACATCGGGTTTGGGAAATGCATTGCATTATGGGATTCCTTCTATCACCGCCGACTTCATGTCGAGTTGCATGGTGTTCGGGGTTTGACAAAAGTTTATATCAACTCGTGCCGTCAAAATCGGACAACTAAGTTGCTGAAAAATTGCATGGTGTTCGCGGGGCGAACATATATTTTATATTTACATACATATAATATATATTTATTAAGTTTATATTAAGGAGTTTAACGTGCTGTAAAATAATTCAAATTAAATAAAACAAGAAATAAATTCAGCACAAATCTAACCAAATTGCCTTTCTGGTTCGATTATCGGGAAGGAATCGGGGACAGCCGTTTCGTCCTACTTGGGATTCATCAGCCCGATCTCCGCCTTCCCCGATAAGTTTATATTCTTTCTTATAATTTATTATTTAGAGACGTTAAACTTATGCTTCGATTTGTTGCAATATCATAATTCTTTTCTTTTTTTTCTTCTTTATTATAGCCATATCACAATGCTTCTGTCCATGGGTTTCGGTTCGCAGGTACATCAATGATATGTTGTGAATGTAGGTGGCAGGGAAGCTAAGCCAAGCACGCGACTGGAGGTCTATTGTACCAATCCACAGAAGTGAGGACAGATGGAGAGAAAGACTGAGAAAGTATGATGGCAGAAGTGTGCAGGGGAAACGGGAGAACCCCGTAAAAACCTGCCCAGCACGGATTGTCCACCATCACGAAACTCAAGTGAGAACCGAACCCCGGGACTCAGAGGTGAGAGACCGATGTCATAGCGACAACGCCAACTGCGCGGCCTACATCAAGGGTAAGTACTCAAGAAAGCTTAATAGAAAAATTTATATTTGTTATGTTTGTTTATGGGATATCAGATATTCGTATATATGTATATTAGATATATAGCTTACAGCTCTGTAGGTAGTTTGTCCCCATTTGTCTTATATGTTACAGGCTATAGATATAAGTATCTTTTTCAATTTATAGTTATTTGGATTTAGAAGTTTTGAATATCAATATACGTACATATAATAAATCTAGCTGCCAAAGTTAGATCTTGTTTTCACAAACAAACAAAAGATGATGCGCCTGACAGTAGCTGTGTTGTGAAATATTAAAACCGTACAATAACTGAATTAAGTACGCGACAGCAGAACCATCTCTATCTTACTGCAAGCATCCCTTAAATATTTTTTTTTTTTTAATTTTTCAATTTACATTATTTTGACTAAAAATGCTGAAATATCTGCTTTTTCCTTATTTTAAGTTTAGGTCATTTTTATTACTTTGGCTTGTAGATGAGGTCTGTCTTGATTTGAGCAAGTTAATAAATTTAAAACTACTTAGAATTATTTTATTATTAATAATTTAGCATAATGACTACATGGGTGGAACTTTTCGCCCACCCTGTGTAAGAAGTGAGTTGCTATAAAGCTTTTTGTTCAGTATATTTTATAGTATATCTGATTATCTCAGTGAGAAAGTTTCATATTTCGGTATTTAAAATTCGTAATAATTTTCTTTTTCATTAATTTTATTTCCTGATTAATAACGAGCCTGTCTCGTTAGTTCTTCAATTAATATTTTTTGTCTTATAATTATTTAATATTTTAATGTATGCGACTTATGGCTTGCACAGCATTTTTATTACAGTACTTTAAAGAAAACAAATAGTAAAAATAATGACCTAGCTTTAGTTATATTATCAAAATGAATCTCCTAATACAAAGAACCTTTTAAAGTTATTAATAATTAATTTCACTAAACATTGGATGAAATTAATCCATTTATTCATCTGATTGAAAATGCAGAAATAATAATTAAATAAAGATCCAGTACACTTAAGAAAACCACAAAGTTACAAAGACATTTCTTGATCAAATAGTGGAGGTTGAACAAAATTACAGCTTTTAGTTTCTGCTTCTTGCGATTGTCATTTATTAAGCCATGTTTAGAAAAAGATTCTATTATATTTTGGGAAGTGTTGATGAGTATATAACAGTGTATACTCGCAAGTGTATACAGCGCAAACATTGTTACTTCCGTTTCAACCTCGGGAGACATAATAATGCTGTTGCAATGATTGTTGTGAAAGATAACCTTTAATTTATAAAAATATACATATAAAAAATGGAAAAGTAATCTAATATTAGGTTATTACAAGAACTATATTTATAAATTAGTATGAAGTGAACTATCAATAGTAAATTTTCCTTAAAAATGATGTAATCCATACATTTCCCTATACTTTAATAATTTCCCTTAACGTAATTTACATTATCCCTTACATTCGCCAATTTCCTTATCAGGAATAGTAAAATAGTGTTAGTTACTTAAATTTAAACCAAAATTACCAAAGAAATTTTGCGACACATAAAAGACTTAATTCTAGGATACTGTTAATTTCTTTGGCAGTCTTCACATATTGATATATGTATGATTGCATCGTCACTAATGGCGCTCTGCAATTTATATGGATTTAGTAATAGGCCTATTGGTACTTAACTGTGTAATCCCTCATATACCCGTATGTACACGTTTAGGTAACATTGATCCAAATGAATTGAATTTTTTTAAGTAATTTTCAACGAAAAGTTTTGTAATAATGCATTTAGATTTTTGTTTGGAATTAGTTACTTATGAGATGTGCTGCAATTCGATTTCGAAATACGTTCAGTTAGTGATGAAAACATGTATAAATGCGGCGAGTTCATAAGCTTATCTTTTTCTTCGAAAAGTAGGCTAAGAAATTTATTAAGTACCTACATTTTTTTCCCCATGATTCAAATTTACCAATTTGGCTAAATCTGTGCATCAGCTTCGTCCATTTGCAATCTCCTACGTATATTCGCTTTGCTTTCTGAAAAATGAAAAAATAAATAAATAAAATAAAATTCGCTTTTAAAAGCAGCTATCCACTTGAAAACCTGCCTACGTAGTCGTTATTTGAATATGAATGGAATTTCATTTATCTTTTAGTGTCAAATCGAAGTTTAGTTGCAAGAGTTTTATTATAGAAACAAAATGAATTTTTTATATTTTGTTCTGAAATTCTTAAGGAGATATAATGCATTGGGTCTATTTGTGAGTAAATAGTAATTGTGATAATTTTCCCCCAAGAATTCGGTGAAAAGATAACTTATTTATCGTCGTTGCAAATAAAGGAGATATAGACACAAACAACATTCACAAGACGACAGAAGCTTATTTGTGGAAGAACATCTTTCGATATTTATAAAGTTACATGATTACAGAATTTTGTTACAGCGCTGTGGACTATCTCTTTGTTATTGGAGCCCATTAATGGCATCTTGTCAACCTTGTTCAATATAGATCGTTTCCAATTCTCTATATCTCTCTGTTGATGGCAGTAATCGGTCGAATCCATTCGTGTTTGGGCTATGGAATGGTATAGCAGGGTAGGTACTGACGAATGATTACGTCAAGTATCATCAATCAGGCGAACCCATGAGGAGCGAATTAATCAAAGTGAGTATTGATCTCCCTCAACGCTGCTCCCTCTGGCAGATCCCAATCGAACTGCGATGCTCAGCCTGTCTCTCTTTCAGTCCCTAGGAATCGGGAACATTAGGTTACAGAACGAGGTACGACAAAAGCAAATTACGTTACAAGACCAAAACTCTGATTGGAACAATGTAGAATGTCTGTTGATAAGCTTAAAACGAAATTCTTGGAAATTCAGAGCTCTCTCATTAACCTATTTTTATCATAGCCATAAATTTCAATTTTTTTTAAAGCTGGTTCAAATATGATTTCAGCCTTCTGAAAATATTTCCATTAACTCAGAAAATCAATTGTTCGTTGAGTTAATATTCAGGAAAAATAAAACGACAAAGAGTTAATTTAAAGTTTAATTTAAATCATAATCTAAAATTTCGAGGACTTTTAAATTAAAATATTGTCCTCGAAATTTTAGACTATGGTTAATCAACAGGTTTATTTTCTGAAGATATTTTTCATGGTAGAAATTATTGGCATTTAACAACATAAGATTTCGGAGGTTTCGATTCAATACAGTTTGAAAATTCAATAATAATGTCTGTACTGTTGTTATTACATCCTTGTTAGGGCGGTATTCATGTAGTGTTGTCAAATCTAGTGAATATCGATAATCACCAACAGAAGTAAGGGAGAATCACAGCAACTTCTCACTTTTAATACACTGATGAGTATAGCCATTCCTCCTCTTTCATAAATTTATCATAGAAATGTTTATATGTCTATCAGCTTTAATCTTAAAAAAAAAAAACCTACTAAACCAAGTTGAGTGCGGTTTCAACCTTCAGTAGAGGTGTACCAGGGCTGGTTTGTGGTCACATAGCCTCGTTTTCACTATCTTAGATACTCAAGCAGTGAACAAAAAACTTCAAAAGACTAACTAGAAGTTCGGTAATTAAGACAAATACCGCTTGTAACTTTGAAGCCATTCAATTCATTTTGATACGGTTTTCTGAGTTTATAGAGAATTAAATTGTTGCTTCTTTAAAGGTATAAATAAAGTCACGGTATATCCTCTAGGAAAGAAGGATATTAATATATTTTTATATGAATATGAATCTCAGTGTTTTAATCTATCTTATCTTCAGTTCGCCATATCTTCTTACTGGATTTACTGAATTTCATGAAACTCACAATTATGGAAAAGGATTTGTAATTATGGTAATCAAGTTTGTTTCATCGATAGAAAATTTAATAGGATTTTTTGTAATAACGATTTATTGATAGTATGGAAGACGTAGGCGGCGCCTCCACTGTTGTGGGAAAGAGATCGCTTGATAATCGCGTTGGTGGGGATCGCGGGATGGCGGTAGTCGACGGGAAGGGGCTTAAATGGTAAAGGCTTGATGTCACGCAGTCTTTGTTGCGCAAACGGGCACCTACGACGGACAATTTTGAAGTTGTATGCTTTTGGTGACATTTCTTATATTTTACTATTCACAGTTTATTATTTTTTGCTTTATTTCGTACATTCTAAGTAAATAATTGTAATTTAATTATTTACGTCTTTACCCGAGCTGCAAATATTTCCAATAGCTATTTAATTTATTGGTCTTTCAGTATCATCTTCTATACGCATACTATCTATGTAAATCGCTACGATCTGATTATTTTCTAATATTTGTTTTTCTATTTATCTGAGGACGCGTTATTAAGTTTTATTATAAACCAGATGAATTTACCTTTTTATTGGTGTAAAAGATTATCTTACTTTCTTAATAATAATTTATAATCTTTGACAAAAAAAAAATCGACGCATCCGAAAAAAATAATCCGATAGCAATAAACTTTACATTCAAAAACCTTTCGACCGAATATGTAAATGATCAAAAATTCGCACCCAATGAATGAATAGCGGCAGCTACAGCGCATTCTAACTGCGCATCGTGATGGTGTATACCAAGAGCGAAACTCGCTTTCAAGAACAAAACTTCCAGTGGATTTTGCTGGCATTTTCCTATCTTGACTGCAACAATGCCTCGCCGGCAAATTCGCAGTCATTACGACTATATGGCGGAGTTTGAACGAGGACGTCCATCGGACTACATGGGGCTGGATGGACAAACCGACGAATAGTTCGGCGTTTGGGTCGGAGCAGTGCGGCAGTTAGACGATGCTGATAGGAATGAGTCCTGAACGGCTTATTCAGCGACAGGAGGGCAGCGGACGGCCTAGGGCGACGACGGAACGGGAAGATAGAGTAATTGTCAGAGCAGCTGTTACAACACCAGATTGCGATCAACCATCCAATGTGTGACCAACACTGAAGTGACCAACCGGACCATTAGAAGACTACACGAACAGAATCTATGCTCGTGGCGTCCATTACGTCGTCTACCACTGACCAGTACCGTACAGTCAAGAACGATTGCAGTGGTACCGTCCACGATTAATGTGGAATTGTTCTGATTAGGGACGAATTATCTTCAGTGACGAATCCCATTTTGAACTGAACCCCGACGACCAGCGCAAATGTGTCTGCTGACGGCCCGAACATCAGGATCCCGTCAGGATCCCGCTTTTAAGCCGAACGTGCATTTAACCACGTGTCCGTATCCCGTAAACGGACAAATGACGTCATTCCATAAAACGTCCGTCGATTCGTGACATTAAACTCAAGTATTTCTGCGAATACAGAAGTGTGCCGTACTGCCTCAATGGAAGAAACATTCTGATTGGTGACGTTAACTTTGCGTCACATACGGAATACGGGAATCTTCAAGCTTGTTCAATACAGTGACGGAATACTTGAGTTTAACGTCACGAATCGACGGATGTCTTGCGGAATGACGTCATTTGTCCGTTTACTGGATACGGACACGTGGTTCAATGCGCGTTCGGCTTTACTGTCGTACGCCACACGGCCTGACAACAGGGAGATATGGTCTATCGTGCCATTTCGTTTCATAGCCGGATCCCCTTGATAGTCCTCCGTGGCACCCTCACATCCAATTGACGAAATTCTGAGAGCCGTCGTGTAGCGGCACCCCGGGCTTATTTTTCAGCAAGATAACGCTCGACCACATACAGAAGGCCTCTCCATTTATAGTCTTCTTGGTTGCAACACACATCCTTGGCCAGCCAACCTCTCCTATTGGGCACATTTGGGATGTGATGGGGCATCGCCTGCGACCATCCAACAAAATGTCGACGAATTGGAAGCCGTTTGGCAGAAATCCCGCACAACACCTTCCGCCAACTATATTAATCAATGCCACGTCGGGTAACAACTTACATCCAGGCCACACTGATCTGCAGAGTTTCTGTAGGTTTTTCTGTCCTATAAATCATTCAATTGTTCTGAAAGTCTAATCATTTCGTTTGCTGTACGCAGCCTATACATTAAACTTACCAAATTTTCTCTCAATGGGATAATTCCTTCTTGTTACGTCGATTTTTTTTTTGTCAAAGAGTGTTTTTGAATTTTTATAAAATGCCTTTTATATGCACATAGATTCATGCTTAGATTCATACAAACATATGCGTGAAATTTATAAACTTATTCATTTTGGAATTTTTTTTTAAGATGTAAAAAGATCCTTTTTATAAACAGAACATAGTCATATTAAGTGGCGACTTTGCTTTCCAACATGCACTTGGGTGAAATCGGGGAACACAACTAGTCCTAATATAAAAATAATTTCTCATAATTTTTTTTTTATCATAAATTTATAGTTCAATCTTTCTCAAAATTAATTCTTTACAACTCTACCCTTGAGGCAGGCTTGTATGTTTGCAATACTACCTGGTAACAGTAATAGCCAACTCCTCCTAGTCTGATAGTTTATAATAATATAGAAATGATTCTACAAATATTTAAGTGATTCAGGTTTATATTTCTGATACTTTCTTAGCAATTACTGAATACCTTATCTTACAAGTTAGTAAAACTGAATCTTAACACAGCTATTTTATTTACACGTTATCAACCAAGGTTTCTCTGTGTCTTAAGTTTCATAGGGAATATCTATACTCCTAAAAACCTCCTCTTCTTTTATAAACTATATTTTTAGCCTGTTTTCAATAATGTTTATTAATCTTTGAATGTTTATTAATACTATAATTTTAAGCTCATTTTAAAATTAAAATCATTAACATTACATTTATTTTAAAAACATTACACCTTTTCCATGAGTTAAAAACTTAATAAAAAAAGAGAAATTTGAGAACAAAAAAAGGCTTTCAAATTCCGATTTCTTTTTCGATTTCGATTTGTTAACAAATGTCATTTAAGTTACACAAATTCATTAGATCTACATTTATCGCAAAACTGGCATCATTTTTGGATTCCTTGACCAAAAAAAAACATAAAAATTGATGGTTTATTTGCAGAAATAGCTTTATTCTCATTTTCATTTTGTTGGCTGCCATATTGAACGCCATTTTGAATATTGAAATTTGCTCAAGGGTGATGAAGTGGCCTCAAGCATATTTGAATTATACACATGTCCTAATCTGTCAAAATCAACTATAAAAGCTTAAATGCAAGGTTACATCATTTTTTTTCTGTTTGGCAGCTGGACTATATGAAACTGAGGTTCATCAAACCAGCCAATCAGTGCATGTTTGAATGTCCCCTAATAACTTTTGAACGGCTGATCTTAAAACTTGGTCTGCATGTTTTAGGATAGGGACGATCTTTTACATTCGAAAATTGGGTTGTTGTTTTTTTCAGAAAAATAAGAAATTTATTTGACTTGTGTAAAGTAGACATTAGAAATACAAAAATAGGTTTCTAAAATAAAAAATTTTAACGTGCTATGATATCAATCGAAAATGAACATAAAGCTTCAGCACATGAATAGAATTGCCTTTTCTGATTCAATTATTGGGGAGGATTTGGGAACAGCTGTTTCACCCTTCAACGGGATCGTCAGCCCAAACCCGCCTCCCTTTTTTCCTTTTTTCCTTGCAGAAAAATATAGAATTTGAGATGTGGTACTTTTTTTTTGTTTGTGTTGTTAATATTAAAATTGAGATATATTGACTTTTATCTCTTTTTGAGAGAGAGAGAATATACATTCCTATATATTCATTCTTGATTATTTTGTTTTTGTGAAAAGAAAGAATCATCGAGGAAAGCTGATTGAAAAACAATCGAACACTTGAACTTTCTTAATGTAATGAATCTCGAGATGTTCCTTAAGGAATTTCTTTTGAAGACTTGCGCCTTCAAACATTTCCGCTTTCCATCACATTTCCTCATCTCTTTTTACCTTTTCTTCGAGTAACAAGAGAATTTCCTTGTATTTTAAAACGTTAATGGCTGTCTTTTCATTATATTCTCCTAATAAGATCTATATTGTTCATATTAATATCAACATAATACAAGGAAAGTGAATTAAAATTCTAAGATGAAAATCTTTGACGTGCGCAAATTTAAGATATTAAAAAGAAAAAAATTCAATTAGCACATTTATCTGAAAACTTTTAAAAACTGTATTAAAAGCAATCAAAACATATATAAGGAGTGGACCTACCACGAGGCATTGGTTATACCACCAATCAAATTGAACTTTATAATTGATCCTTTGAATTATTGTTTTTGTTTAGTAATTACCTTGTAGAACCTCGTTTTATCTGTTGACAATGATATCCGTAAAGGATAGTCGAAAGCTCCAATTGTTTTAGGTTTTTTTATAATTCATATTTTAAAAGTTGTTAAATATTTGACTGAATTTCTTTCTAATAATAGTTTTTTTACGTGTGGTTAAAATTGTTTGAATAAAAATACACACACATTTAAAAAAATATTTAAAAAATTATATAATTAAAACATTAAAACACAATTAATTTCGACAGTATGTCCAATTGTCTTTGTCAAGTGCAATAGTTATATTAGTGCTCACATTTATATACAAAACTAAAAATTACATCCACATATTGAGGCTGCGCATTGCGCATAATTCTAAACCAATCATAATAATACAATTTAAACAAATAATAACAGCTAGCATCCATACATCGAATTGAAGATCCCTACATAAAACATAAAAGCTTAAATAAATGTAATTAAAATAAAAAATTAAACAAAATAAAAAATAATTTAAAAAAAATTTTTAAAAATAAAATGAAAAAAATATTAAAAAAAAAAATCTTTCTTTTTGAATTAAAATTCTTGGACAAATTTTTATATGAGATAGGAAGTAGCAAAACACACCTTTTTAATTTATGAATGAACGCTGATGGCAGCCTTCGGTGTTAGAGGACGCTGTTACCTGGCCACCAAGATCGCGCGATTTAAAATGTATCGATTTCTTTGGGAACTTATCAAAACCTCGTTTACGAGACTCCCTTTGACTCATATGAAGACTTTGTCACTATAACCGGTGTCGACTGTTCGCCAAATGTCGATTCTTTTGAAACATCTTTCAATGTAAAATGTACGGCAATCAATGCTTCGACACTGCCGGACATGTATTGTTGTTGCTGGCCGCAACAACCTTCTTGAATAAGCATGTTGTTCACATTTATTTCCATTCATTTAGGCTTGTTTAGCCGATTGCAGTGCCAAAATAAGTAGCTCCCTTTAGTACCGAAGATCGTTGTCAGCGGACATACATTCATAAGGAGCAGACCGACTAATCTTTCTAGTCTATCTCCATTAAAATTTGTACGGAGAGTTTTGATAGACCTTGTGTATGTATCAAATACAGCAAGTATCAGTTGAACCGGTCAACCCGGTAACTTCTTCCTAAAAGCCATTTTTGTGAGCAGTTTACACGTTTTCACAAGAATGACAGTATCCTAACACAAGGCGGGCATCGGAATTCTTCACCTGTGTATAACAGTAGGCATGTACTTGACGACTTGACAAGCATCTCGTGACATTGAATGCACGTTAGTGATCGTGCAATAATTCACAATGGCAGACAGGCAGGTAAAGTGGTGCGTTCCGGTTGACGTTAAAGCAACGTGTATCTGTCATTTAGTCGAATGGAAACTCCTCTTCAGCAAGATGCTTATTTGATGAGGAATATAGTTTTTCTACGAAATGTGAAACAGTGACAATCAAGAAGAAATTTGAAGACATTGGTTCTGTTGCAATAAAAAATGCTGAGGACTGGTCACACTCCCAAGAATCACTATCGAACAGAATCAACTTATCATCGCCGAAGCGCTGGTGAAAAGTCCGAAAAAGTGGGTATGGCTGTAGCCTCGTGAAACAGGCTTTGTAGCTGCATCTACGCAACATCTTATTCACTCCGTGCACTTAAAGCCATATCGTCCACAAAGCGTTCATTCACTGTCGAAGGATGATCCTGACCAAAGGATTGAGTTCTACACCATCCTACTAGATGAATCACAACAGGACGAGACACTGGTTGATTGAATTGTGTGGATAGATAGGGTGAAATTCCATCTTCATGGATCCGTAAAATCTGCAAACATTTACAACTGGTCGGAATTCAATCCCATACGACAATAGTTTAATTCGCCAGGATTAACAGCCTGGGCTTCAATTCCTTCCAATGGCATCGTGGGACCGTTCTTCTTCAATAACGCAGTGAATCGTAAACGATATTTGGAGTTACTGAGGACACAAGTACTGTGGCACCTTCCAGAGTGTGTATCGGACTTGAACAAAGTGTTAAGGCAGCAGGATGGGGCACCGCCTCAGTATCACAATGATGTTCGAGCATTCCTCAATCAGATGTTTTCCAGACGCTGGAGTGGCAGATGTAGTGCTATCGAAATCACCTCGATCACCTGATCTCTTACCCATGGACTTGTTCCTGTGGTTGTTATGAGCGTGGGAAGGTCTACACAACCAAGCCGCAACACCTTATGGACCTGTAGGAACGAATCGAGCTCTAAGTTTGTTCCATTTCGAAAGAGCTGTGCGAGAAGGTCTGCCGCAGTGTCGCCACACGACTGGAGGACTGTTAAACGCTGATGGTGTTCATTACGAGCACCTTCGTGATTGCTGCTGCTGTTTGAAAAATTGACCCGGTCATGTGATTGCTGATACGGTATGCAAAAATGACCGAGTCCAACTGATACATCCTGTATATCACATATTAGTAGCCATTTCCGAATCAATTTCCTCAAAGATCACAATAAAAAAAAAACAACTTGAAAACTACGATTATATAAACATAAATATATGTAGGACGATTGCTTAGATCTGTTTCCTATATTAGCTGCCTAATGCATGATCAGCAAAAACCCAGAAAATTGTTAAAAAAATTGCCAGTCAATCTAAGTTGATTCAATTAATGGCAAAATATGCTAGATTATTAGGATTCCGAAGGAATGATTCTTGTCATTCGTGATTTCTAATACAGGGAGTCTCGCAAGTGATAATTTGGGAGGCTTTGACTAAGTCCTACTATTTTATCTCACTAAATTTAAACTTGATATTTGGACAAATAATAAAATTCACAAACTTTTGGTTGAGAGATTTGCACAGCCTCCGGTACCTTTGCAACTTTGAGAAACCAAACTTGAACAAGTACATTTCTTCCAAGTATCCTAAAAAAAAAAGTAGCTTTTGGATTTTTTCCCCTACATTTTGATTGACATAAATCAGAATCTTTTTTTTAGAATATCGTTCAATGATATGCATAAATGACAAAAACAATGGTGTACTGTAAGATATAATATTTAAAATTTAATATTTAAATTTTCTATTGTGAAAAAAAAGTACTTTTCTTTTTCAGATGCTTTTTTGATTTCTGATATCTGTTCTTTCTTCTTTGTCCATATAATTGGTACATTGTTAGAATCTCAGTTTAATTTTTTTAATGCTGGAATTTTTCATCAAACAACTTTTAAATTCAGTGGCAAAGATTAAAATCATTTCAGGTATTAGATGGATGATGATCCATTTAATAAATTGATACAAATAGAGCTTTAATAGTAATTTATCAAATGAAGTATAGATTTTTTTTAAAGAAAATTTAAAGTAAATACAGTAAACTCCCGATTATCCGCGGAATTGGATGGCACGGCAACCACGGATAATCGAATTTCGCGGATAATCCGAAAGGGACGAAAAAGGACGAAAATCAAAATTACAATGCTTTTAACATGTTTTATTTACATTATAATGGCAATAATACAGTTACAGTATATAAATTATAAACAATTATTTTATTTTAAATTATTTACTTTGTAATGTTACATGTTAAGAAATGGGTCTTTTAACAGTGAAATCCTTATGGTCAAAAATCAAGACTAGTTGTTTGAAATTATTCTTTTAGAATTTCAAGTTTCTTTCAATGAAAAAGTGATATTTACTCAAATTGAAGGTACATTTTCGTTTAAGAACGTTTTTCGTGGATTAGATTTTAAGAAGTATTGATATAGTTATTTTTATTATTAATCTAATAAGTTCATAATAAATCGAATTGATCTACGTCTAATTCTGGTAAAGTTTGTGTACGGTGAGGTCTCATGTATAATTGTGCCAGTCTTAACGACATTGCTCTTTTGTTTTGGTAAAAATAAAACCATTACGTTATTCCAACAAACCTAAAAAATTAAAACCATCAAATCTCTTAAGTTTGTGTGTAGTTTGTATTATTAATGAAATTTTAAATAAAGATAATTAGCATTTTAGCCAAGTTAAATAAAAGACAAATCAGATTTCAGTTAGTTGATACAGGAAACGGCTTGTACTTAAAAGAAATTAGATAAGGTTTATTAGAATGTATGTGTTTGTATTTATGTTTTAAAACAGTTAAATTTTATTTCGTAATTCTACTTACATCTCAGAAATTGAATCTCTTATAATTCTTATTTTTTTTGTTTTTTGTTTTTTTGTTTTTACTCTTCCTGACTGTGATTTAATATAAATGTATTTTGCATTATTTATATTATTAATCGCAATGTTTTTGTAATCTTAATATATAAAAATGAATGTTTCTTTGTGTGTTTGTCCTGTATGCGTTCCTACACCCTTCATCAGATTGCGATGAAACTTGTTGTGCGCACGCCCGCCAAGTTAGAATTAGTAGAACCATTTTACAATATCTGGGGCGCGAGGCATTTCAACATATGAGTGTATTTCCGGTTTCAACATTTGCAGTTTCCGGTGCGACTCGCATTTGCAATGATCATCAACAAAGCACAGGGACAACACATCGACAGTTGTACGTGACTTGCTCACGCGTCGGAAAACCTTCTGATTTTTCGTGTATGCACCAGACGAAAAAATAAAAATACTGTGTATCCAAAAGCACTTCACTAAACAGAATTAAAACAAACACTTTCTTTCTTTGAGTGGTATTGCAACACATGCCGGGTATAGCTAGTAGTGTATATTCACTTCATTATTTTATTTATTTTGGAAATGAAATCTTGTATTTTGGGTAGATATTCTTATGGAAATTATTTACGAGCCTTTTTTATTTTTTTATCTTTTTCCATCAGAAAGAAAAAGAGGATTTCCTTGAAAATTAAGATTTCAAATTTAAAAATCTAGTACAGGTAACCCCCGAAGAACACGATTAATTGGTTCCGTGTTCATTGAAACCGTGTTGTTCGAGACTACAAAAAGCCGGATTCCGTTTCAAGAGAGAAAATAAAAAAAAAAAGTTACTTTTTATTTTTTTTTTATTAAATATAAAATACTTACTATTAAAAAAAAAATATTTATAAAATAATTATGAATAACATTTATAATGTCAATAGGGAAAAAAGTAATCAAAATAACGAAAAAATAACTCTATACAATTGGTTAAAAATCTTTCAAATCAATAAATTGAATAATAATTTTGGTTTAAGATTGGAAAACTATTTAAAATATAAATTATTCAGTCAAATGAATTGGGAAAAATATAATTCTAAAACACTAAAAGTATTAAAAAGATTAAAACTTCATTAATCGCTGACGTAATTGATGAGAATATTACTCTAAATTTTTAACTACTGTAATTTTATATCAAATAATATATGTATTTTATTCTTTTTCAAAAGAATTACTCGAAAATCGTGTAGTTTGAAACCGTGTAATTCGGGGGAAGGTATCCGTGTTTTTCGAAACTCGGGTTCTTCAAGTACCGTGTTGTTCGTGGATTACCTGTACTTTGTTTTGAAAATAATTATTTTAAAGTTACAACGTTTGTTTGTTTTTTGTTTTTAAATTGTTAAAACTTCTTTTTTTTATTTACAATATTGAAAGTTATGCACGAGAAAATTTATTATAAGTTATTTGTTATAATTTGTTATAATGTCATAATACTGTTAACTACACAACAGATCCCATTTATTTTCGTAAGTGCTTATCTAATTAAACCTTTCAAAAATTTCCCTTGTAAATTTATATTATTTGACTGAGGGCCACTTACAGCATAAAATATTTAGGCCCAGTCCAAGGTTTAAGCAAAGAAGGCAGGTGCGCGATTGGAGCAGTTTATCCTAAAGTTGAAAGTTTTGGCAATTTATCACAGTAACCCATCTTTCCTTCTGGCGTAAGATTATGGAAAAAAAAATTTAAAAAATTCTTTCCAAATCACTCCAGAAAAAAAAATTCTAAAAAAAAAAGTGGGGGATTGGCGGGAAGGGTATATTTTTCTATTGAAAAACAAGTCACTTTCAAAATATCCAATGATGAATCTGCGATTGGATCTGATTTGATCAAAGAAAGGAAGTGGGAATTACTATATAAAATAAATAATAAAATAAAATGAAATGAAATGAACTACAATTTCGAAAAAAAGAAAAACTTAGTCTAATTTCCGTAAAATGTTATTTCTTAGAATTTCTTTTTTTTTTTTTTTTATTTATGATCCTGAAAAAAAAAAAGCTTTTATGTATATTTCATATGATATCTATTGAAGATGTAGTTGTGTCGGATGATCCAAATGATGAACGAAACTGTTCTGCAGAGTTTCTTCAAAGTCTCACATTTTCCGGCATGTCACCTCATCAGCTGAGCCTAAAGAAAGGATCAATTGTGATGCTCCTTCGCAATCTCAATCCAAAGAAAGGACTCTGTAAGGGGCCGTCCATTAATTACGTGAGGTGTTTTTTAAAAAATTTGGACCCCCCCCCCCTCCCTCATGGTGAGATTTGGTGTTTTCTTTCCCCCCCCCCCCTCCCCCTTTTGACCTCACGTAATTAATGGACGACCCCTAATGGCTCACGATTGGTCGTTATGGAGTGTCATCACAATTTAATCACGGCAGAAGTTCTTTCGCAAAGCAACAGAGGTGATATTGTCACTATTCCCAAGATCGATTTTCAACCGAGTGATGTCAGTGTGCCATTCAAGTCGAAGCGCCGTCAGTTCCCAGTAATGCCCGCATTCCCAGTAATGTCTATTACTTAGCCGCAAGGGCAAACCTTCACGCAAGTGGAAGTTATTTTGAACGAGTCGATATTATCTTATGGCCAGCTTTAGGTAGCATTGTGGTGTTCACGAAAAATCAAATTAATCATCAAAAAAAAAAAAACGATGGCCATTTGCTAAATGATGCTCGAATTTTCCATCGCAATGTGACTTGTAATCAAGCCTTCCAATAAACGCAGTTATTTATGCTTTTAGCAAAGCATTCATTTTCTATCCGTCGTAGAGTATTTGCCCATAATATATATCTCGTACTATGTAGATTCCGATTCTGAGTGTGTGCGTGCAATGCAAGAGAAAGTTACGCGACAAGTCTTGCATCCAATTGTGTGTATAACGCAAGAGAGCTGCCCTGCAAGTCTCACATGTACGACAGCACAGGTCGCATTGTAATCCCATCATTGTTGAAGGGCGTATATGTTAACAATCGGAAGAAACCTACAGGAATTAAAAACAAAAATCAAAAAAAAAAATCTGTGTGCTAACGAAAGAATTTTTGAAGGACAAATTTTGTAAATTAATTCCATTATTATTATTTTTTTTAATCAAAGAAGATGAAGCACCTTAAATATGTATTTATATTTATTTCTCATTTCTATATTGTTCTTCAAAAGATTAATTTCGAGAAACAGATTTTTATTATTTAGATAGCTAAATATAAAATAAAATATGTGGATAATCTTCGATTAAAACAAGTGCCCTTTGCTATATATTAAAATAAATAAAGACGATTTGTCGTCGCATGATGAAGAGATTGTTTGCTAAAATACGAACAAGTCAGTATTAGAAATTTGTCTTTTAAATATCAGGCAATGATCTCGTATTAGAAGGTTATATTAAAGCAGCTGGTGTACGTAACCAAGCCATCAAAACTGTCAAAACCACACGACAATCGAGCAAGTGAATAAGTCCCCCGTTCGAATTGAATCCAAGGAGATCCACGCAAGATTTGCCTCAGTCGGTTTCAAATGATCAAATGAAATCCAACGTCAATTGCAAAAATCAATGAGCTTTATTCAATCACAGACCACAAGGACGAAGAAATACAAGAACACTTTCAAAGCAGTTAGACTGGATTACATCTTTATTATTAATTTGTAACAATACCTCGAAATAATACACAGCCTTATACCTGTAAGTAGTTATAAAGATTTGAAAAATCGGCTATGGGAATATATTACATATAGTCGACTCTCAAATACACTACCCTACAGTAATGGACCGGACACCTACATATTTACATAAAATTAGACGAGATCGTCAAAGTGCATGTGCACACGTGATCAGGTAAAGTCCATTCAGATAGTTGCTACGGAAACGTTTGTAGGAGTGTCGAATAGGGCGAAGAATACGAGCAGAGAACTTTGAAAGAGGCGTTAAGGTTGGCTGTCGCATTGCTGCCTTGTCTGTTCGTGCAATTTCGGCGAAATTATCGTAGCCACGTTAAACTGTTGGTGATGTCAAGAAGTGGAAGAATATGTTGGGGCACGAACTGCACACATTGATCGTCCCCGGAAACTGACCGAACGAGATCGACGCGTCCTGAAACATGAGGTTCATAAGAACCGCAAAAAAAAACCCTTCGAATCATAAACAGTGAGTTTCAACAGGCATCAGGGGTTACAGTTCATCACAATACATTGTGGAAGGAATTGAACGCCCTTAAAAATCAACGGATGTGTTGCCGCACACAAACCACACATCTCACCATTCAACAGAACCGACAGACTCAAGTGGTATTTGCAAAGTCGCAACTGAACTGTAGAGCAGTGGAAAACAATTTTATGGAGTGTAACGTGCCTTATCACCTTACACTCTCTTCCAGTCGGATGGACGTGTTTGAGTGTGGCGAATGCCAGGCGAACGTCTTTTACCTGAGTGCCTCGTTCCAACTGTTAAGTTCGGCGGTAGGGGAATCATGCTGTGGGGGTGTTTCTCATGGTATGGCCTGGGACCATTGCATGTTGTTGCGGGAATCTTGAACTCCGAAGGCTACAAAGACATTTTGGATAATCGGGTTGTTCCTACTTTGGTAAATGCATGACGATTGTTATTTTCAGGACAACAATGCTCCATGCCATGTTTCAGCCTATGTCCAGAAGTGGTATACAGAGATGGCTGTAAAGCGGCTTCCATGGCCTGCTCAGAGTCCCGACGTAAACCCTATCGAACATTTATGGGACGAGTTAAAGCATCGATTGAGGGCCAGGGAACCACGTCCGACATCTACAGCTGCACTGGCCATATTCTTGAAGCAGGAATGGACAAAAATACCCATAGCTCTGTATCAAAACTTTGTGGAAAGCATGCCCCACAGGGTGGCTAATGTAATTTCAGCTCATGGGTGCCCATCCCACTCTTAAATGAGGTATACTTTCACATGTTTCCAGTAAAGCGCACTATCCGGTCCATTAGTGTAGGGTAGTGTATATACTACATTTCGAATAGCAAAATTCAAACCAATACTTGTAAGTTGCGCGTTGTAAAGATTGCTTTTACTCAAATGCAATTTTGAAGTTGTTAAAAATATAATAAAGAATAAATCAATCAATTAGGCCTAATCAGTTTTGTAAATATGAAACCAACCGCTCTAGTACAATTTGCAATCTATCAAACGCTGTTAAAAATGCTATTGATTGGCGCCAAAACCCATTTATTCAAACCTTTGTAATTCAAGGGTCCAAAGTACAATTTCTATTACGAGTTGTTGCCGTGCAAACATTCCCAATGACCTGGAAATGGAACCGGAAGTGATCACGTTGGATCGAAAATATCATATTCGTTCTCAGTATTGTCGATTCAGTATAGATTGACCCTGATTTTCCAGTTACCACTATTTTCCTGCGCGGTCAGTGGCTACCA
>JAFIDM010006943.1:16347158-16363854 GCA_023159025.1 Thereuonema tuberculata | reverse complement strand
TGTACGAAAACACGCTCTCTCTTTAGCTCTCCCTAGTGAGAAGCGCCATAACTATACATATTCAGGGCGATATTGGTTCAGGAAAAACTCTGTGTTCGCGCTTGATACCGGTTGTCAGCAATCAAATTGGGCCATATTGTCCCAATAATATTGCCTATAATTGCTCCGTGTTCGCCTAGCTTTACAGAAGTTATTGCTATTACCTTCATAGCTGAATGGAAAGTGGCACCAAACAAATAATGAAACATACACGGAATTTTATCTCAGGTCCCTTCTAACTAGAAATGGTAATTAGAAAAATACTCTTAGTGCTAAGTTTTGGGGTTGTCTCTGCTAGGGTCTATCTAGACATTGAATTTTCTGTACCTTAGGTGGAGTGCACCAAGCTTTCGTTAACGTTGATGGTTGGTGCATCAACTAGCATTTTCCATGCACCAACGTTCGTTGGAGGTTTAACAGCTATTGAAATTTGACGACTCATCAGCGATTTAACAACTGTTAAACCTCTAACGAACGTTGGTACACGGAAAGTGCCAGTTGATCACCAACCATCAACGTTAACGAACCATCAAAGTTAACGACAGCTTGGTGTACTCCACCCTTATGCTTTTGATGAAGAATGGACGGATGGACAAAGCGAATATGTAGACCTAACAGTCTTAGAAACCACTGGAAAATCACAAACATCCGTTAAATTGTAAGATTTTTTTTTTTTTTTTTTTTTTTTTTTTTGCAAACTTGTAAATCAAACTTTGTTGTAAACACTGCGGTATTTAAATTTTGGTTTTAAGAATCAAGAACTTATGAATTTTTAATATTTCTCCAAGAAATAATTAATGGTGAAAAATGAATAACATTAGAATTATCTTTTATAAACATCAATACTTAATTAATATTTTTAACAAATAAAATGAAAGAAGTAAAGCAATTGATGAACAAATTAACCCAATTCAATTTGATAATACTTGTTAATATTCCAGCATTAAAAGAACGATTATTTTGGTAATAAAAAACTAAACAAAGGATGAAAAAAGTTATAATTTTAGTTTAGAAAGTCAGAAAATTTTTTAACAAATATGTATAAATATGACACAAATACGGTATAAAAGGTGCTTGTAAATCTGATGAGTTGAGAATGGTCAATAGTCGTTGTTTTCTTTCTGGTTTGGGGTCGTTCTCAATTGGTTCATTTTCAGCATCTGTACTGCAACAGGCCGTGCAGGTTCTGCGGTGCTAGAGGTTTAGGTTCCCAGAGATTCTTGACCAACGTGATTAGATGAGGTCGGATTATCAGCCCGACGCTCGCCCGCGTTTAACCCTGAATAAGAAATTCCATACCCATTTGAGAGAGGGCTGGATGTATCCTAGGGTCCGTCTGGAGGAGAAATAACTCTGGAAAAATAACCGATCCAGGCTCCTCCAGTCCGCAGTCCAGCGCTTTACCTACTGGGCTACCAGATCCACTCAATATTTAATCTACTATTTAGATTTGATAGGGATTATTACAATAATAATGCTAATAATACAAGAGCAATTTATAATAATAATATTGTATAATAAGCAGTAGAAAAACTTTACTACTTCAATATCATTGGTAAATAAATAAATTAATTACTTTTAATAATTTAAAAATCTTAACTGATGGCATAAAAATTTCGAATTGAACATTACAGAAATTAATTTTATTTGTAAATTTCCGAAATTTCCATCTTGCAATACTTCTATCTCGTATAGTTTACAATTTCAGAATTTCTGATGCTTCGACTACAAGAAATCAGAGTTTGTTTTACTTTGTATTATTAACGCAAATTGTTACATATATCATTCAAAAACTAGCTTCTAGCTTGAACTAAAGGCTGTACACTTTCAAAATTCGTTGCAAACATGATATGCCAAGAATGTGGATGTACAACCTGTCATCAGGAATTACGGTGACTCATTGGTTCTCTCCATGCTCAGTTTTTTTCTTTCTTTATGAAAGGTTTCTGATGTGATGGTCATTGAAGTTAAATATGTGACCATCAATGTTCTTATGCGTTTCAATGTCATCTATTACTAACAATGTGTTTGTTTTGTTTTTCATTGGAACAGCTCAACTTACAGTCTTGTCGAATATCTGTTTTTCTTTTCTAGCTCGCAGTCAATCATAACATTAGTTAACTGGACAAAGTTACTCATAACACAGATACTTTCTGTTGATTATTTTTTTTTTAAATTAAACCATTTTAAGTTATTGAAATGGTTGGCAAATAATTATCGCTTCTTAACTGTATCACTATTATGCTTTAAAAGGGTAAAAATGTATCCTTCGATAGAATAAAGTCCTGCTTCGAACGGGACTTAGTTAAACAGTCATTCCAATTTTCATTTTCCTTAACCAATCAATAAGGTACCCCTTTGACAGAGGTCTGGCGAAACGTGTGGACTCGTTTGAAACCATAGAAACTCCCCCATCCGAGGGGCAGGGAGAGTTAGTAGTATTATAACTCCCCATTATTGCATCCGGAACTGTAAAAAAAATCTAGGATTTGGTTTTTGGGATGGAAAGTCCATTGCTTTTGTTTGCAACCCCACCGATTCAAAAACCCTGGGTACGCCTGTGATATAGCATATCGCAACAGACAAACACTTGATGACCTGAGCTATACTATCAAAACAGTGTTTACCCGTAACAATCAGATTAGACAGTGCAACTGTCACGTAACTAGCACATAATCAACTTCGAACACTTTCATAATCATTTGATTGATTCCGGCATTGATGAGCTCCTTCCGCAGTTAACCTAGTAATCGCTACACCGAAGTCCAGACTGTTGAAACATCGGAAAGGCAACGGAATCTAATATAAATCAATGTACATCAACGCCGCAGAGTTTTAGAATTTAAAAAAAAAAAAGCTTTTTCGCCAAGATGTTAAAGCCTATTTTCCTTAAAATGCTGTTCTTAATATTTAAAAATAAAAAAAATAAGTTGTGAAAATGAATATTCATATTCGATTTCCATGCACAGATTAATGTATTAAAGATTAAAGAATTAAAGAATAAAGATGATTTAAAGATCATTGCTTCAGACAATAAAATGTTGATAGAAATCCACTGTTTAGCTTCCAATGCTTTTTTTTAAGATATTTTTTTTCTTATTTTCTTAATTAATTTCTAGATAAGAAACATTTGTGAAGATTTCAAAACCATGTGTTAGATCATCCCTAGTCCTCAAATAGTTTTCAAGAAAGCCCCTCTAGTGGTTTACAAGCATCAAAAACCTGGACCAAACCCATTTTTTCTTTGATCTGAATGTTGATGTTCATGACCTCGAAAGGTGTTGTAACCAGTAATCAGGCGAATTAACAATTAAAAACCTTATTACTTAAAAGTGAATAAAATGGTGAAAAATTTATTCTGTGTTCCTGTTTCGGGAGAGCCTTCAGAAGGCGGATGATCTCTTTTGAGAGCTCCTGCCTCTTGCTACTCTATTCCATAGCAAAGTCGAAATTAAATAATCCAACGTGGCTAAAAATCGAAGCACGACGTTTCTCATAGTATTCTCCTGTGAGCTCGTTCCTACTTGATGCTCTCTATATTATTTGGCATTCTTGTTCCTCAGTTAAACTTCTTAGGACATTCGGCCAATCGATAAGAGGGACCTAACTATTATCTGGCTGGTCCGTGCGCCAGAATCTTGTGGACCGTGGCTGGCGTAGGGTACCACTGCTAATGTGGACTTGTTGGGTTTCTGCGGTCTACGCTGCCAGTTTTTCTCCGTCCAGCTCCAGCCAACATGAAAGAGCCTGGAGAAGTAGAACATTTCCACAGTAGACCCTCGCGATGACCGTGATTTCTGCAACTTTTTCGATGTTCTTGAACAATCTTCTAGCGTTCTTGAAACAATTTCAATCGTTGGCTGTGCCGCTTCCATCTTGCCCACCAGGCAGCCTAATTCTTCGTTTAACTTTTTTCTATATTATTTTCTTCTCTTTCACCTCTGGCTGCCTGTTTTTGCCTCCCATTCCTTTATACCCAGTCTAAAGGCAAAGTGAAGAAGTCACTCCCCGCATATATAGGGGGAATAAACATAACTGGATATTGTATTAAAGTATCTTGATTCTGATCTGTAACAGCTGGTGTGATTGCAGTGAATGGTCAGCTTTCAAGAAAAGAGCCCAAAAGGCGTCATATAACCTTCAGCTTCCTTCTGTTTCTGGCAGCCATGACAGACGAATTTTTTTTTTCGCACGAGTTGGAATTTTTTCACTCCTTCAAAAGGTGGCTTTGTTATGCTCTCCATCTTCATAGCAGTCGCATTCATAGGCTGGAACTGCTCCCTTCGACAGCAGATCTTGTGTCTCCCTGCGTTCTGTTTGTGAGCTGCTATCCATGAAGTCTGCTTGCGATTTTCCTCATGATAAACGTAATGGATGGATTGGCATGCTGACTGAGCTTGGAATATGGTTTCTACGTAACCCATTTACAAGGTGCTTTCAAAAATCATTGGTGATTTCTACTGTATCCAATATTTTGGTAGAGCTAATTGCAGAACAAAGGCGCCCCCTGCTGCTTGATTTCCAAGAGATGATTATGTTTTTGCAATGAGAAAGTCTATCAGGTGCTTTGTTTTTTTTACTTTTCTGTTGCTCTTCACCTCTGTAGGAGGTAGGATGGTCAGCCTCACGCCCGCCTGCCTTTAACACTGGGAAAGAAACCTAGTCACCATTTGACACAGAGTTGAATAAACCTAGGATCCGCATGATGGAGAAATGCCTTGGGAAAAATTCCATACCTCCTCCTAGAATTGACCCCCTATCCTCCAGCTCGCAGCTTGTGCATTGCCAACGGACTATTAGGTGCACTTTTTAAAAATATTATTATAATTCTTTCTTTTAGTTTCTTTCTTTCTTTCTTTTTTTTTAGCGTTTTAAGTTATGAACAACGAAAAGAGTACGTTTATTTTCAAATTCTAATATCTATTGAATACGTAAAGAAATTAAAAACAAATCTATCATTATTTACTTACTTAGTATTAATTGGATTAATTTAGTCACCTGAAACAAGACACCGTGGATTTAATATTCATTATTTAAGATAATGAAATATCAAATAGAAACAGGATAAAATCCAGTAGACTGCCTTCTCAATTGAAAGTGGACACCTGTGGTATGTCCAATAGCGCATACTGTGGGCTTTTGCCCTAAGCACAGCATCCACACGCCGTTGCATGCTCTCCAACAGTTTCTGATGGCAAGCAACCGGTATTTTTGCCCACTCCTTCAAAGCCT
The DNA here is from genome assembly GCA_023159025.1 of Thereuonema tuberculata. Lineage (NCBI taxonomy): Eukaryota > Metazoa > Arthropoda > Chilopoda > Scutigeromorpha > Scutigeridae > Thereuonema > Thereuonema tuberculata. The sequence continues at coordinate 16,358,583 of JAFIDM010006943.1, read as the reverse complement.
GCACAAGTCGGATGCGTGGTTGCGGTCGCATCGGATGCGCACGAATCCGGCGCTCCAATTCATCCCACAGATGTTCAGTAGTTTGAGGTCCGGAATCTGGGCGGACCACTGAAGTTTCTGAACATTATTCTCCGTAAACCAGGCACTGACAACACAGGCCTTATGGCACGGCGCATTGTCGTGCTGGAACATAAAATGGTCCTTCACCGAACTGCGACCACAACATAGGAAGCATGGAATTGTCTAGATACTGTGTGGGTGCCATGTCCCCCTCGATCACAACCAACGGACCACGTCCAAACCAGCAGAAACACGACCACACCATCACACCACTACCGCCAAACTTCACTGTTGGGATGACACACTCAGGTAACAGCCGCTCCCTGGCAAACGCCACACCCAGTTGCGCCCATCGGATCGGTATGTGTGAAGCGTGATTCGTTGCTCCACATAATGCTCTTCCAGCGGTCCATTGACCAGGACTGTCACTCTTTACACTAGGCCACACGACACTGGACGTTTTCAGGGGTGATGTTAGGCTTGTGGTACCCTAAGGCAAGGAGCTCCCGACGAATCGTCATGATACTGACAGTTGTTCCCGTTGCCTGCTGGAAGTCCTGCCGCCGTTGTTCCCATGGAACAACCCTGTTCTGCCGTACCAACGCTTCAGAGCCCTTCGGTCTCTATCGGTCAGCATGCGGGCTCTGCCATCTCCATGACGTCGTCCACTCCTTCACGTTTCCACTTCGTGATAATAGCACACACGGTCGACTTGGCAGTGTCGCTCCTATGGCCCGCGCACACTGGCCACTATATGGCATCCTATGACTACTCCACGTTGAAAATCGTCAAATGCTTTGATGGTGGTGTTTTACCTCAGCACTTGTTTAGACACCAAATGGCTCCAACTACACATGATCGTGTTGTTTTATAACGGAAATATTCAAATTATTGCCCGAATTTGCATGGGTTGTTCCACTACGACAGGTGTCCACTTTCAATTGAGCAGTCAATTTAATTTTTTATTTTTTGGGGGGGAATTTTGTCGTCTTCTCGTTTTTATTTCTGAACAAAACCCTCTTGGAAAAATATGAAGTACAAAAGTTAGATTATTCCTAGTTGTAGAATGTGCCTATTAATTTTCAAGAACACCAATCCACCGCAGCGGTTCAAAATCGTGGTTCAAAAAAAAACACGCACGCAGACTTAAGTGATGATAAGCCTCTCTTTTCAATTTTAGAAAGTTTGTTAAAAATGTATTATTATTATTACTTGGGGTGAATATGGGCGGCAGGAAAGCCAAGCACTGCGACCTGAAAGATCTATTCTACCAACCCACAGAATGGAGGACAGACGGAGAGAAAGACTGAGAAAGTATGGTGGGGAACTCGCAGGAGAAATGGGAGAACCCCGAGAAAACCTGCCCAGCGCGGATCATCCACCCTGTTAAAAATGTAAATAATAGTAATAATAATAATATTTACAAGAAATGCATATAAAAAAATATTAAAAAAAAAATTTAATCCTAATAAACATAAAAAAAATTGAAGTTAATTAGGATTAAAAGCTTTCTAGTTGATTTTTGTAGGTCATCAGAAATATTGATATGATTTAAGAAGGATTTTAATTCTTAGATTCTACGATCTTGAATGGTTTTATTTTATGTTTTCTCGCAAAATTAGAAGTGCCTCAAAGAACTGGCAGTTTCTTTTGTTTGTTTAATTTTAATTTTTTTTAGAATTTTCAGGTTAAAAATATTTAATAGCTTAAAAGCTTTATCAGATCTTTTCAATTTCAGATGTTTATTGAAAATTTGAAGTTCGGTATATCTTAAATAAAGTACGATGGTATCACGATTTCACCTCACCGCCATTTTTAATCTTTATTAATTTCCTTTTTCTTTATGAGCCGTTGTACATCGTTTGTTAATTCAAGTAATTTCTTAACTTTCCTATCGTTTCGAAAGTGGTTTAAATTAATTTATTTATTTTTCAATCTATAACATTAATAGATTTAATTACAATTTCAGACAAATTAAAGAAATGATTTATTTTTTTTATTTTTATTTTTTTAGCATTCTTCTTTCAGAGTACTTTCTTCTTTAACCTCTGAATGTGATAAGCATTCTTTAAGAAGTGTGTGTGTGTTTAAAAAAAAAATAAAGGCGACGTCACTTCATGTGGGGGGGAAAAAAGCCATCTTCTCACCCCCGGGTTTTTCACCCCTCTCCACTCAGTAGTGCCTCCGTTGTTGTCAGATGAGCGGCGATAGCAGCGTGACTGCTCGCTTAGTCTCGCCTGGCGCTAGAAATGAACTGGTAATATATTATCTTCGCTTTTGTAGGGTTAGGAAAACAGATCAGTGACGCGTTATGAGATTAAAGGAACAGAAAGCGGATTCATAGTGACGTTCACATTTGCAGTGTCTGCTGATTCATAACTTGATAGACTTTTATCCAAATGACTTCTCTTAACGCCGACAGATGTCGCTTGCTTCCCGGTAGACACTCGCACCTTGACACTTGGCTTCTTTTTTTTTTCTGTTCTTTCGCGAAATAGTAACTTAAGCTTAATTTCCCCTCTTTTATTATTCAATTTGATTCGTCATTCTCTTTATTTGTTTATTTAATCGATTTGTCATTGGTTTTAAAACCCCTAATGCGGGTCGGGAAATCATGTTTGAGGAAATCGTGTCCCCGTATCGGTAGATTCGGTTTGGAAATCGTGTCCCCGTATCTCGAATCTTCTCAGCACCGATTCCATATCCAGATCAGAACGCACTTTACGTCTGGGTCTGGCAAACCGCTGCGGACTTCCCTGCACCACCCGACCATCTCTAGGCGAAGAGGCGTCGAGATTGGTGGGGATTGGAGCACGCCGTGTGACGGTAAATAGTGTGATTGGATTGGTAGCTGCCGTGCGGCCCCGTCGATTTCTCTTCTAGGAGGTTCTCCATTTCTTTGTTGTTCATGCTCCTCACTTCAGAAGAGATAATAATAATAAAAAAAATACCAACTTACCTTTTCCATGTTAGTTTTGTTCAAAATTAAAAGCCGAAGTCCGGAGATAGTTGTAAATAATAACAGTAAATTCACTAAAACTATTTCACTTGAACTACTTCATTTACATCAATGCTTCTTAATCTTGAATGCTGTCCGCACCCCTCTGGCTTGAAATACATCGTAAGTATAAAGATATGGGTATTAAAGGATGGAAATGTGTGACGGTGGTTTCGTCACACATTTAGGAATCAAAGGCTTATGTGCGGGAAGATCTCATCGGCAATCTCGAAATGCATAGATTAACCTCTTATTTTCTTAAGTTTTTGATTAATGGCAAGTTGAGAGAACCTTTAACCCTCTCCCCCAAAATAGATAAAATCCCATACAAAGCCCATATAGAGAATACATGAATAAAAGATACAATTACACATAATCGATATATAGTATTATTAGTAATCTAGTGAAATTTAGAGTACTGTAATCGAACAGACATAGGAAGTAATGTTTGTTTGACCATTAAGCCTATTTATAACGATAATTTACGACAGATTCACAAGTAATAAATACGTAACGTATACCATACATATATAAATATATATATGCATGTATGGTTTACATATATATATATACATACAAACGTACATGTAATATTTATGTACATTGTTGATATTGCAATTGCAAAATATATTTGTATGTTTAAATAAAAATAAACCATGTTTTGGTGTTTTTCCAAAATAAACTTGAAATACATTCCCTAAAGCATCGTAAAGAACGTTTTCAACAAAGTCTTTTTCAACACATCTTTGATTTTCACTTAACAAGCATTTTAGAGCTCAGTCTCTTAGTCAATTTAGAATTACAAAAGAAAAAGTTTATTGAATAATCAATAATACACAATATTTTTAATATTTTGAAAAATGAGTTCATTTGTCTTTTTAAGTTACATTTTTAAATGTCAAATATCTTTCTATTAAGATCGCAGCGAATTTAAAGTGTCACAATTTAAGGAAAAAATCAAAAAAAAAAAAGAATTGTACGAATTTCCTTTAATTATAATTTATAAACAAAAATTTCTTATTAAAAAAAAACAAAAAAAAACACTGTTAAGGCACACCAGAGTATGAGTTTATTAATTTACATAATCGGATAATTAACTGGACTCCGGAGGCGTGTAGTATTTTACATTTTAAATCCTAGATTTATAACCTTAAAAAAAAATGCTTTCAATCAAATATATTCCACTCAATTTTTTTCTTTGTTCTTTTTCTTTAATGAATCCATACGTAAGTAATAACCACATTTAAGTACTTTTTTAATAATAGACATCTATTGTTAAAAATAATCTTGTTTTCATATATTATTTTACTTTTAAAGCGAAAAAGAAACGTAAATCAAACGATGTTGATTTTAAATCTGCGAAGAGCTTTAATACGAATTGAATCGACCATCCAATGTCTTCCAATTAGACAGTAGCGCCATCTGGATGTTAATGTTTCCAATACTCAATGTAAACTCCCTGCATAAATTTCATGATAAGCTTCGTTTCGAATCGGAATTTTTGTGGTTGTCTTTTATAATGCCCTTATTTGGTTTTAAAGGGCCGATATTTTTCCGATGTTTCAATAATAAACTGACGAAACACATTTGTAATTTTTTATGTCGCAGACAAGATACGGCAAGTTTTAAAGTTATGGTCTTCAGTTCGTAATGTTGTTTCTTCATCACAGCATTGTCTTTCGCAGCTTTAGAATATTAATGAAAACTCAACTAAGATTTTGAGCTATCGGAAATATCGATTGGGGAAAACTAATAATGAGCTCGAATGTCTTCTCATTTCTTTTCTTTTTTTTCTACAAATCTAAAGTAAGCTGTCTCTGTGATGTAAACAGTGATTATTTAGCTAAATGGTCTACAATTTCTGCCCTTTTTAAGGTAAAAGTGAAAATACAATCGACCTAACCATCAAAACAATATCGCCTTTTGACCTTCAGTTCGAATTTTTGATTTCATGTTCAATTAAACCACAACTATTTACCTTAGAAAACTGAAATTTTATATATAGAAGTCATTGCTAGTTCTGTACGATAAGTTGAAGTGATCGATTAGCCGAAAGTAGTTACAGTAAAACCCCGCTAATCCGGCATCCGATAATCCGGCACATTCAATAATCCGGCATCGGTCTTAGGGTTTTTTTTACAATGAATAAGCCTTCCGGGCGCGTTCGGCAGAGTTCGGCCGAGTCCAAAAGAACAAAAAAGACATTAAGTCTTATTTCTTATCAATGCAGTAAGTACCGTATACGTATACTTTCCAATGTTCTACGTATTATAAGTATTAACAACAATAATGTATGTACTTAACTTAATATATGTCTTAGTGCTGTACTATATTACTTAATGTAATAAATAAAGTAACTATACTGTATTGTACGTACTGTATTAAAATATAATACTACATCAAAATATATTTTGTTGTTTTGTTTTTAACATTTTCCATCACTACCGAATTCAGAGAAATCACAATAGAATACGGAAAAATGGTCTGATACCTATTAATAGCCCTTTTGACTCTCTATTTTAGCGGTATTTCCGCTATCCTCGCAATAACGGCTATTTTTAGACGGCGCTCAGTAATCCGGTATTTTCGGTAATCCGGCACTGCCGAAGTCCCGAACGTGCCGGATTAGCGGGGTTTTACTGTATCTAGGACGCTGAAATTTTAGTAATTGTAATTCTGGAAAGTTTTTGTTAACCACTGTAATTATTATCTAATGATTTGTAGTTAGTGTGAGATTATATAGTTTTGACTTTAAAAAAATAAATAAAAAATAAATAAATAAATAATAAAATAATCCTTTTCAGTCTGGGATTCGAAAGTTCAGAGGTCATCTAATTTTTAATTCAATTTTCCTCTCAGATTTTACAGAAAACATTGTTTCCATCTCTTAAAAGATGATTTTGAAACTTTAATAAAATACCTAAATAATATTGACTTTTTACTTTAAATGTTGATAGTTTCTCAAATCTTCCAAACAAAACAAACAAAAAAATACTCCTTTTTACAATACTTTTCAAATAGTAAACTCGTGAAATCTTTCTCTATTATGGTTAATTTAACAGTGGCGTGGCAGAGATGAAGGGGCCACACAAGTGGTGGGAGGGCGCAACGTATCACCGATCCTGATCTCTGGACGCCACAGAATTGGAAATTCTGACGCTCGGGGTGATGCATAATTCAAGTATAGATCCTAAAAAATGGGATGGATTGAACGCCATGCACACGAGACTACCACGCACTTCCTTAAACACCACGTGATTGTGATATTGGTAAACCGAAGGGGTGAACGGTCGAGAAAATGCGTCCAGAGCTTTCTTCGGTCGCGTACTATAATTTCTGGCTTCTGGTGTCACAGCGTGCCCTACTCGTTGGAAATTGCAGCGATCTTGAGGAGTAGAAGCCGCCCCACCAATTCGGTTAGCCCTATCGAATTATGGGTTTGAAACCCGCCAAAAATATAGCTCTCGATCATATATTTATTTATTAATCTCCGTAGTATAAAAAAATATATATATCTGTCATTTTACCCCTCCACAAAGCAGGAAAAAGAGGTTTCCAAGAGAAGGGGGGGGATGTAATAAATAAAGTTTTAAGGTTTTAACAGCTCTTAAAATGCATGATTGAGCAAAAGGATTGAAATTGTATTTTACTATTAATTTTATTATTTAATTTGAAAATAAGTTTTTGATCGATCCTACTTTCATAACGATTTTTTTTCAAAAACTAATTACGTTACGAAACTAAAATTTTAACGGTATGTTCAGATTGTGAAATGTAAGATCCGTTTGATTTTGATACGAATCCAATTAATTGATGAAGATCTAGAAGCCCAAACCCATTTTAAACATTGCCATTTAAGTACTCTGTTCACAACTTAGCCTAGGATGCTGAGACTTTAATAATCAAAAATTAATTATAAGGTAATTTGAACCATAAAGAACCCAAAACCTTTAATACGTATTGGCATCAAAGCGCTCTGATCAAATATTATCCCTGCATTATTAATTTTAGAAAGTTAATTAAGGAAAAAAACCTCACAGTTCAGTTTAGTATAAAGTGCTCGCATAAATGACGAAGTTGGAAATACACTTTTTATAGTACAATATTATTTCTTCTTAATTTGTAAAAACATTTTTCCTGTACTAATGTTATTTTATTTTCCACTAGATGTCGCCTGTTTAAGTGATTAGGTCAGTTTATAACATTTGGTAAGGGAAGGCAACCATAATCTGTTTGGAAATACCATCTCAATTTGATCAACCTGTGACATGTTGTTAATTTGCGACAGACAGACGGACAAGGAATTCAAGCACTCCTTTTCAAGGTGTGTCAGTCATCGCAGAAGTAGTAAATGTCACATTGACTAGACCTTTTTACTCGTGGTGTTCATGGAACTGTCACGGATATCACTCTCCTTACAGTGATGTCATACTGGTCTGAACATTATTATTAGAAAAGTACAACTCTGTTGAAAAAGTGATAATTAGAGTGAATGTTTTCACTACGTAACAAAAAAAAGACATGTTTCGTAGACCTAAGCCTTACTTCTTCAGGCTTTCATGAATAATTTCATGAAATTTAGATGAAAAAATAAACTTTGAGTAATTAATTAATTAAATCAATAAACAATTTCAATTAATTGTTTTATAAATTTTATTTCAAAGCAATCATTCATAAGAACAGATTGTAGAACATTAAATAAAATTAATTGTCGGAATCACAGTGGTGCCTCAAAAGCAAAAATCAACAATAAAAAACTCACTAATTAAAAATTAATGAGAAAATTCATGTGCCAGCAGTCCTTAGGCATCAATGAATTTTTATACAGCATAAAAAATTCAGTCTGAGTATTACTAACCAGAGTAAATGTGCATATTCTTCTAAAAGTTTTTTGTTTCGCTTCTAACATTTTTCTGTTAATCTTTTTAAATGTCTCGTGCAAACTTATACTAATGGATTCATATGAAAAAGCATTTTAAAACACAAACATTAATTGTCTCTTGTTTGTAAGTATGCATTCTAAGGTTGAAGATGATCTTATTTACCCATTGAAAACCATACTGAAAAATCTGTTTAACAGGAGTGTTATGAACGATATCCGTCTTAGTTTGAAGTTTATGACTGCTTTACACGCTCCTGAAAACTTGCCTGAAACCGGCAAGTGGCTCTAGAATCTACCACTCGCCCGAAAATCATGGCTAGTGCTCTAAATAAAACAAGTTCTAAATTCAGGCAAATATTAGAAGCAAGTCGACACCAGCGCTCTTGGTGGCAAGAAAATTTATTTAAAAACTAGCTGTACCCGGCATGCGTTGCAATGCCACTCAAACAAAGTGTTTGTGATGTAATTATGTTAATTGAAGTGCTTTCGGTTATACAATATTTTTTGTTTTTCTGTCTGGTGCATACACGAATAAATCAGAAGGTTTTCCGACGCGTGAGCAGGCCACATACAGCTGACCTTGTGTTGTCCCTATGCTTTGTTAAATGCGTAGTCACACTGGAAACTGTAAACGTTGAAACCGGAAATACACTCATTTGTTAAACGCCTCGCGCACCAGATATTCTGAAATGGCTCTACTAATTCAGAAACCTTCGCGGGCGTGCGCAAAACAACTTATCAAAGTTTCATCGCAATCTGATGAATGGTATAGGAACGCATACGGCACAAACAAACAAAGAAACATTCATTTTTATATATTAAGATTAGAACCTAATAGAAAAGCATTGAAATCGAAGCGATGGATATCGCAACAATGCACATAGAATCAGGCTTTAGTAATCTTCTTGCGCGTGCTTTGATATGATTGCAAATTAAATGAATTACGAAACTTACATTTTTTTAGATTTTTTTTTTAAATAGAAATTTGTATTAAAGTGGAAAAGAATTCGAACTTCCACAAATCTAAACTAAAAACATTAAAACACATTAAAAATAAAGAAAAAGAAAATTCATGTGCTAGCCTCTGGCCGCCTCAATGAATTTCTTATGCACATACACCTAACCCTCGAAGAACACGGTATTTGAAGAACAGGAGTTTCGAAGAACACGGATACCTTCTTCCGAATTACACGGTTTCAAACTATACGATTTTCCAGTAATTCTTTTGAAAAAGAATAAAATACATATATTATTTGATATAAAATTACAGTAGTTAAAAATTTAGAGTAATATTCTCATCAATTTTATTGCAAAATATCAGTTAATACATAAAAATCAATATGCATATCAAAAAAATAAAAGTACAACATTATTATTACAAGATTTAAATGAAATTATCAATAAAAGCTTAAATCAAAGTAATTTCATTCTAATTATATATATAGACATGCAAAAAGCATTTGATAGTTTAGATCACAGCATATTACTACAAGAACTAAATAATATTGGTATAAGAGGCCCAATGCTTAATATACTAACAAATTATTTAAAAAAAAGAAAATTCAAAGTTAAAATTCAAAATAAAATAAGTAAAATATATAATTTAAAAAAAGGCGTACCACAAGGATCTACCTTAGGTCCAATATTATTTATAATATATATTAATACGATTTTCAAAAATTCAACAAATTCAAATATCTTTGCTTATGCAGATGACTTATTATTAATAAACACAAATAAAAACTTTTCAATAGCACAAGAACAAATACAAAATGACTTTATTAATATAATTAAATGGACACATGACTATAAATTAGCCATTAATAAAAATAAAACAAAATATATGATAATTACTTCAAAGAATAAAAAAATCAACATTATACCAAAAATAAAATATCATGAATTCCACTGCATACACAACCAACCAGAAGATATGAACACCTGTAACTGTGAAAGTATAGAAATAATAAATAATTATAAATATCTAGGTCTATATAAATAATAAATATACATGGCATACTCATTATATTCATACATTAAAAAGATTAAATTACTTTTTATATATATTTTATCATATTAAAGACATCTTTCCTAAAAAAATAAAAATTATATTATTCAAATCATATATTGACTCAATAATAAATTACGGTATAGATCTATATAAATAAAAATGAAATGAAAAATATCAACAGAATCTTGAAAAAAATAATAAATTTCATTTTTCCTAACTTTAATAAACTGCAAATTGAACAACAAAATCAAATTTTAATAAATAATAAAATATTATTTCCTCAACAAAGAGTTATTTTTAATTTAATTATGCAAAAATATTATATAATATGTTATAACATGCAGGAAGAAAATATCCATACAACAAGAAGTAATATAATATATACTAAACAAGTCTTTGATAATCCAAGAAATAACTTCGGATTACGAATTAAAAACAGACTTATTAATAAAATATTCGACCAATTTTCAATTGATATGAAAAAAATTGAAAAGATATCTACCTTAAAAAAATAATATATAGAGATATAATATCTGGTAAAATTATTTGGGTCGACTAATTTTGAAAAAAAAAAAAAAAGGATTATTTTTGTATACTTTATGTACTTTACTTTACATTTATTATGTACTCATAAGTTATGCATTTATAAGATTTCATAAAAGTTTATATATAACTTTTATTTTCAAATTTTGAAATATTGCTTATTCTTATTTTATTTGTAAAATTATTTACTCTAAATGTATATAGGACCATTTTTGTTTCTGATATCATTTTAACTCACAGCACCTACAACACAGGTCAATTAACCTAGTAGGACTGTAATGTAATATTTTGAAGAATAAATAAAAAAAAAAAAATTACGTCAGTGATTAATGAAGTTTTAATCTTTTTAATACTTTTAGTGTTTTAGAATTATATTTTTCCCAATTAATTTGACTGAATAATTTATATTTTGTATAGTTTTCCAATCTTAAACCAAAACTATTAATCAATTTATTGATTTGAAAGATTTTTTATCAATTATAACGAGTTATTTTTTCATTATTTTGATTATTTTTTATTTTCACACTTCAAACGGAATCTCGTTTTTTGTAGTCTCGAACAACACCAATTAATCGTGTTCTTCGGGGTTTAGGTGATAAGCCTAAAGAAAAAAACTCCTAAAAATGTCTGAATACATTATAAAATGACATCTCAAGACAGTATGTTTCACTCTTAATATCATCAGTTGAGAGCAGTTAGAATGAACGAAGCAGGTCTCATAAAAGAGGTGTATTGAAGTAAGGTATCGAAGTAAGGGGCCGTCCATTAATTACGTGAGGTGTTTTTTCAAAAATTTGGACCCCCCCTCCCCCATGGTGAGATTTTGCCGGACCCTCCCCTCCCCCTTGGTGAGATTTCAAAAATTTTAACAACCAAAAAAAAAGAGGAAATCTTGCTTTAACAACCAAAAAAAAAAAAAAAAAAAAAAAAA
>JAFIDM010006943.1:16313897-16347058 GCA_023159025.1 Thereuonema tuberculata | reverse complement strand
TTAACCCCCCCCCCCCCTTGGTGAGATTTGGTGAGATTTTGCCGGACTCCCCCCTCGCCCTGTTGACCTCACGTAATTAATGGACGACCCCTAAAGTATTTTTAATATGCTTTTATATTTCTAGTTTAGATTTGTGGAGGTTCCATTTCGTTTCCCACTTCAATTTACCTCCGTTATGAAACCGGCTTTGTTCATTCTGACGATTCTCAATTGACGATCGCCGAGTAGGCGATGCTGGATAGCTTTATCTAAAAGCATTCTCGATCCCGGGAATGGGCCGCCGAGATAAAAAACAATCAAATAAAAAATAATCCTGCAAAATCGACAGTATTAAACCCTTGTCCTTTCACTGAAAGGCACTAAGGAATTTAATTACAAACAAGAAACATCGTAAGTTCAATGAAAAGCATAATAATTCGTAAATAGAGAGAAAAAAAAATCACAATCTGACAACAATTATGCCTTCGCACATTAACATCAACGGGAATTTTGGACAGCTGTTTCATCCTTATTAGGAATCATCAGCAGAATTTTCCCTTGATGTTTGGCTCAGTTGCGCGAATAAGGATGATGAAATAGCTGTCCAGAATTTCACATTGTTGCTGTTGGCTCAATGTGCGAATGCATGTTTGTTGTCCGATTGTAGAGGAAAAAAATCATATTTATGAATTTTTACGGACGTTAAATTTGCTTTCGTAGACTTAAAGATTTGAGGAAAGCAAGCTTCAAGTTCTTTATTCCTACATTAATTGAAACTTAATATTTAATTTTTCATTTCTGATAGACCATGACGACAGCTCTTTTTTTTTTGTATCAATATTACCTTTACAGTATCTGTCATTTTTAATTCTTTTTACACCTTTTTTAATTACCTATCCGTATTAATTGGTGATTCTTTTATTTTCAATCTCTTTTTAAAATCATGATAATTTTAAATTCCACTTAAAAGCGAATGAATTGATTCATTAAACCGTGAAAGCAATAGTTTTGTGGATAGATTCATGATCTTGGATAATTACAGAACTGGGCTTTGGCGGCGATCGATCTGCGGGTCTGCGTTAATCACCACGCACTCCTTCAATGGCCCGAAGGGTTAGCGAAGCACGCGGGGGCGGGTGGAGGAAGTATCCAACGGAGAGGATATCTCAGTCAATTTATTTCTTCCATACAATTCGATTAAGCCTATTCAGTCGATCGCGCCGTTGCAAAGGCATCCTGCGCAGAACACTAATTATTCGCCAGAGATAGAGTTTAATAAGGTATCGACTCCATTGAGAACAGATCAGCTCGTCCTAATGTAAGACATCCTTGCGGCACAGCTAATTCCATTGCATTGATTGTAAATTGGTGAACTGAACATCGATTACTCTTTAACCATTGTCTCTTATTTGACAATTTGAAATAAAGTCTACTTCTCTGGAATTACAAAACTTAGTTCTTTCTCGCCGGTTCACGTTTAAGCTTTTGCATTTTTCGACTTTGACACTGCTGTTGCGATGCAACCAATGATCAAGGCAGGGGTCGGAGGCTTGATGCGGACTTGGTTGGTGATCTGTTCTTTCTTTCTTCTGTGTGTTTTCTTTTTTTCTACGGTGATACAAAGATATCTAGCTACGTATATTGTAGTCTAATGTATTTAGCCGATGCTCGTCACTTTACGATGGAGTTAATCCGAGGAATCCATCGTAGTAGGAAATATCATTTGTCGAATGAATAATTCTTTACTACCATCTTTGAATAAATAAAATTTATTTACTATATACACACAACCCATACTTCTTCCTTAAATCTTCTCTTTTATAATAAATATTATTAAACATCATCCAGCAGAAAATAAATGTCATAAACTATATTTATTAACTGAAAAAAACGAATTTTCAAGGAGATAAAATTCACCGTCTCGTCTTTATCAAGCTTTTTACATAATAATAATAAATAGACGAGATTCTTTTACAACAATGACCTTAAAATATTGATATTAACAATTAAAAAACATTAATACAATAATAATAAAAGATCATAATCTACAATATAATAATCACACATTATTAATAATCACAAATTCTTATCAAACAAATACAAAAATAAATAAATTTATTTATTTATACAAAGATGGTAGCAAGATGGTAACTGCTGTAAATACTTGAAAAGTAAATAAATGAATACAAGTTTAACCTATACAGAATACTGTATAAAAAAAGGTATTTATATTCATTACAGATGGATGATACAGTTAGAGTGCTTGTACTGTACAGTAGTGATATGTTGTACAGATACTTACCATTAAGTATTGCTAGCCCGGAGACAGATCAAAATTCAAAGTATGGTGACTACAACTGACTGGGTCTTTCGCTACAGAACCATCGTAAAGTTGAATATCATAAAACGAACTGTGGTAAAACGAAAAGCAACTGTATAATCTACAATTCCTGTCCGCTGTGGCTGGTAAATGCATTGAATAAAAAGAAAGCATTCGTGTAGTAAATGGATCTTTTTCGAAAACAGCTTCATGATTACATTTAAAAAAAATACAATTTCTCTTAATCATCTTTAGATTTTTTCAGACACAGCCTTGTGGTCCAAGCGGAGGTCTGCCATGTGGTTGATACATCTAAACCAGGTTCGAATCCCGGATTCGGTATAGATGTGACGTGCTTCTATGTTTTGCCTATTTCTGTGGGTATAATGTGAGCTGCTTCCTACGTCTTCCCTGGGCATCGATTCTTCGACCAACGGCTCATAATTTTCGCCCCTTGTCTTGGTCGAAGTCAGAAGTGTCAAGAACTCGGGAGTACGAAATTATAACCAGCCAGAAGTACTCATTTGTTGAACAGTCAAAGGGTGTAGAAATTTCTGGATTTCTCTCACTGTTTCGCCATTTTTCCTGAACAGTAAATAATTCAGAGAAAATTTTTTGCAGCAAGTATAGAATCAAAATGGTGGCCTACACTATGCGTAGGCATTATTGGCATTTATGTCAACTATAACAAAAGCGTCCTTAAGGGTAGAAATAAAGAGGTTTCATGTAATGTTTTTAAAGCCTGAATTTCATGATTGTTTTTCGAGAGACTAACAAGGTCTCTTATTGGATTAACAAGGTTCAGAATACGGTGATTTTGAAGATTCAACAAACCTCAACTGCAAAGGCTTGTTATTGCATTTACTCATTATTAATTATATAAATCTGATGTCTTTTTGAACTTCCGAAGTTTACTTGTTCTCAAGAATAAAATGATTGGACAATCCGTAGTTAATAAAGTCAGTATTTCTAGTTAGCGCTAATATCAGCATTTATTTAGAATTAGGAATGGTTATGTCGGCGTGTTTAGGCGCTGGACTGCGGAATAGAGGGACCCGGGTTCAATTCCAGGCGAAATCCGTCTGGGATTTTCCCGCGATTGTCTCCTCCAGATGGATCATACTGTCCATGCAGCCTGTATTTTTATGGGATAAACTGTATTCTAGTTGGCTTCCACGTCGACCGTATAAGTTCCTTCTATCATTATCCCTCTGTATCTCCTGAGTAACCACAGAAGTGGTTGGTGTTTTTTAAAGACTGAGTAATCCACTCAAATTTGATTTGTTTATTCGCGTTGATTTTTGTGAAGAAGTGTAGTATCTTTCGAAAGTTTGTAAATTTTATCGCAAAAACAAAAAAACAAGAATTTCAGTTGTCTTCAAATCAGACTAGACCATTGGTCTAAGTTTCGACTCGAGTCGTTTACATTCGTAAGACTTAAGTGATCTTACCTTTTCAAGTTTTTTTCAATTAATTTGAAAAGACAAACAGACAAGGTTTCTAAAATATATTTAGTTCAAATTATCTTATAGCTCGATCAATGAATTTATACTGATGCAGAATTAAAAAAAAAAAAATAGTCTTGCAAATAAAACATAAGATACCGTATATGCTCAAATAGAGGCCTCCGGCGTTTATTTGCAAAACTAGCCTCGGCTCCCGGCGCTTAATAGAGACCGTGCTGTTAGAGGCCGGCCATTATTAACAAAAACCTTCAGAACGCAATATTTTTACATATAAATACCGGCTAATATTACAAACAGCTAATTTATTTTAATTTCACATGCTACATAAGACTGTTAAAGGATAAATGGCAATGTCTTTCGGTACCTTTCGCTGCTATTCGTCGTCCGAATCCACAATGACGGGCGGCCGCCTCACCGGAAGTTTCTTTCGTATATTCCACCACGCGAATCTTAAAGGCAATGTCATTTTGTAAGGCAATGTACCGTAAGGTATTACGCACGACTATAAAGATACGGACGCTTACACTAGTACCGGTAGGCAAATATTAAAGACCCGGCTACTATTAGAGACCGGCTACTATTTGGCCGTGTCCCCTCTGCAGCCCAGCGCTTATTAGAGACCGGCGACAATTAGAGCCTCGGCGTTTATTGGAGCATATACGGTACATACAGTTCAGCTACAAATCTAATTTCTTACATAGTTTTCCAGATCTGTCTGTGTCTAACGCACTTTCTCTATGTTTGGAATTTTTTTTTTGTAATTTCCTGTGCAAATAGAAATAATTTCTATAATGAAACGTCCGCGATAGGAATCGAACTTCTGATCCGAAGCCAGATGACTTATCCTTTAGGCCACGGGACTATATTCAAGTTATTGTTGCTAAATATCTCTTATCACTCCCTCTGTAAGTATGACGCAATGAGAGAAGAGCCAGAGAAAAAAAAAATTCGTTAATTTAAAAATTAATTTAAAATTAGATTAAAATTTAAACTTCAATGTTATTTTTTTTAGCCTACTACAAGCGCAGATCAGACGAGCATTAGATACAGAAGCTCTCCCTCAGCGACGAACTGAAGATTCGTTAGAGACATTTCTCAACATGAATGAAGAAATTAAAAACAATATTTAAACACAGAAAAAAACTTCTACTTAAAATACTCTGTTTCAACTGAAATACTCTATTTCTATTCTCCCTTCATTGTTGACAGGGCATATACGCTAGTTATTTGAGAAAGATCTAGAAGGAATTGAAAAATCAACTTTCTAAAAAAAATTGTAATGTACATTTCTTTTCCCTAAAGCTTTTTAGTCCTACGATAAAAAAAAAAAAAAAAAAAAGACAACATCCAAGTGAGTTCCCAGTAATAATCCAGCCATCCGTGCAGATCTCTTAACTATGCCGGGTGTTTTTATTAATGAATTTGACTCAAATTTCTCAAGCTGTTATTGACGTCTTTTTGTAGAAAAAAACGTCTTTGTGGAAATTAAGTTATGATTAAATTCATCCCACTTTAAAATTAAAAAAAAAACAGCAAGCATTGCAATGTCTGGGAATATTTCACCATAACTTCTCAGAATAGGTGTAAGATTGTCTTGTGCCTTACTTACATTTCTGATAGCAACGAAGAGAAGAACGATCATAATTTTATTAATATTATTTAATAAATAGATCGATTGCCATATTAATTATTATTAATATCCTTTTTATAGTGCTTTGAATTGTCTTTATTTGCTTATTGTAGATGTTAAAATGATAGTAAAATTCTTTTTAGAACGTAGAACTACTGTTAATAAATAAATAAATAAATAAATAAATAAATAAATAACTGTTGTTTATTTATTTATTATTCAAGGTTTCTTTCCACATTTGATAATTTGTCTTTATAACGGAGCTGTTTGGCCTTAGCTACTCACCTGTTCTTTTAATACCTACCAACAACACTGATTATCCATTTACCAAGAAAGTTTCAACAGTCTTTAACTTCATAGATAATATTGGCATGCGTTGAAATAACATCAAAATCAATAGCAAAACCGACGCATCTGCCTAAATTATTAATTAAAATTGTTTAAAAAATACACAAATCGAACATTACTTTAAAAAAACTTGTTTAAAAATAAAAATTATGTACAATTAAAAAATGTTTTGCAGTTTTAAAATTTAAGATATGGCCATGGTTTCGCGTCTGCGAAGTCGACGCGTCCTCAAGTAATCTACTTGAACTTTAAAATTTAAATTTTAATCTAGTACCTGGTATCTGGTAGGCTAAAATTAAGGAATAATTTTTTTTCTCTGGCTCTTCTCTCATTGCACCACATACACCCAAAGGAAGTGATAATAAATAATAATTTGAATGTAGTCCCCGTGGCCTAATGGATAGGACGTCTGACTTCGGATCAAAAGGTTGCCGGTTCGATTCCCGTCGCGAACGTTGTAGAAATTTTTTTCACAGAAAATTTTGAAGCTCAACAATGCTCATTTTGAATCTGTCGACTTCCTCGCAACAATGAACAATGAAAAACCGTTTTCCAGTGTTGCACTAACATTGTGATTATTGGAAATCACAACAATTGCGCCGTTTGCTTTTGTCGACTTCCTCGCAACAGTGCAACCGTTTTCCATTGTTGAACTGCGCCGGACAGACAGAGATATAAAAGATTTTATATAATGTATGATATTATTCGTTGTCTTTGTTATGCCTGGTGGGCGAACTTAGATACTAATAAAAGAATGAAAAAGCGCTTGAATTGTTTTCCATTATTGTCTATAGACATTAATTTATCTATGCTAGATAACACATAGCATAACAATATAACTAATATGGTTTTCAAGAAATAGGTAAAAAAACGACGGCCCAACTTTCCTTCGTAATAATGATAATTATTTCTAGAACTATTTTCCGATTTAGGCCTACTTATAATTCAGGTTGAACTTTTTTTTTTTCATGCCTTAGAATTGATACAGTATTTTATATTTGAAAGATAATTTCGTAATAATAATAATAATAATAATAATAACGTAATAAAAACATTGAAAAAGAGTAGAATGTAGAAAAAATAAGCAGTAATAATAATTATTCAGATTATGTACAATAATTTTGTTAATATTTCAATAAATCTTTTGAGTTTGTTTAATCGGATAGTATAGGTTTAAGAATTACAAACAAACAAAAGAAATTCGTAAATTAATAAATGAGAACTGTCATAAAAAAATTAAAAAAAATAAAAAGAATTAAATCTTCATTGTTGCATAGACTTTCTTCTTGGCTGCTACGTTTCTCGAGCTGCATTTCCGGTAGAATATTTCCTTTGTTTTCCTGAGTTAATGCTAACGACCGAAATCGGAAGCAGATGTGATACCACCTGCTTTGGCTACACATCAGGATACGGCGAGGGTGTCGTCGTACCACAGGGGGAGAAAAGAAGAAATCAGTTATTTAGACTGATTACAAACAAACAATAGGCTTTGGAGGACCTACCTACCTTTGTTATACCAGAATAACTGAATGATGATTCGTGCTAAACGGATATTTTCATAATATCAACATTAAAAAAAGAAATGCCGTAATTTAAGAAATTGCGAATTTATAATCTAAAAAAAATCTTCTAAATGGATCAGAGTTGTATAGTGAGTCAAAAAATAACATTTGCTGTTTTCTACATCATTAGGTCATTTAACTCAACTTCATTCAAATAGGTTGTTTTTTTTGGTTGTTTGTTATCATCTGTACTCTTTACTTAAGCCTAAGATTAAAGAAATTCATTACACCTGATATTTGGAATTCGCAAATAAAAGGTAGGGGAGAAGGTGGTAATATGGAACAGGGTTGTAATACGAAACAGCAATTTTTGTGCAAGTAGCTGCTGCTATCATCCGGAAACCGCTCTAATTTCTATCGCTGGTTTTCCTTTTAGCCACCTAGAGATAGGTAACTTCAGTATTTCGTTGTGTATGGTTATGAGAAGAAGTAGTGTGTTTTCGTAAGCCTGAAAGTTTTTACAGGGTAAGATTCAACACAATTTCTGGTACTGTTATTAATACGAATGAGGTTTTGCTTATATTGTATATCATTATTAATTAACTGAACTACAAAAGGATGTATTCAGTACTTAAGAATTAATATTTTATTACTGAGAATGGATCAGTCAATTTCCATATGGCGACTGGTGGTAATATGAAATAAGGTGTTCCATAATACAACCTCACGATGCCAAGAAGCAAATTAAGACCTGAAAAGAAGGAAGGCAGAAATGGCGTCAAGAAGATATGGTAAATGCAAGAAAACACCAAATCAGCAGATTTTTGCTCATGAAAGACTTGCAATTTTTAATTGAGCGTTTTCTTTCAATTATAAAGTGTTCAGCAGTAATTTTTACTTTTTCTCTGTAATTTCTATATTTTCTATTGATGTGAAGCAAAACAATGCATTAAAGTATCAACAATAAATGATTTTTTTACTGTAATAGCAATAATAAAGAAGTATTGTTGCATTTTAACATCTGTTTCATATTACAACCCCAGTTCAACAATTCATTTTTTTGTAGAATGTTCTAAATAATTGTACCTATTCAAGAGTTTTAAATATTTATTTAAAAATGTGTGATATTTATCTCACACGATATTTATACTAATGCTACTGACGATTTTCATACATTAGAGCCACTTGAAATTCAAGATTTTGTCAAAAATAAAAAAGTGGTCCATATTACCACCACCTTCCCTATAAATAACATGACATCACATCTCATTTATAACAACAAGGATCTAAAAAAAAAGTTTCAATCTACTTCCATAAAAATTTTGAGATTTTTTTTTTTTTTTTTTTTTTTAAATGTTACAAAGCAAAAAAAATCGCCTCTTACTTGTAAGTTATAATCAAGGCAGATACAGAAAAGATTCTTAACTTCTTCAATTTTTTTGAAAATTAGTATTTGTGGAAATTGCCAATTTCAATTATTTTTAATCTTAATTAAAGCCACGCGCACAAAAAGAATGGATTACAAAGAAAAGATTGATTTATTGTTTTCTTCTGGTGGTTTCTATGGAAGACTTTTTGTTCACCTTCACGCACAAATTTTGTGACAGACCTCCAAGATAACTTTTGACCGTAAATAAGCAATGCAAGTTTTAAGATCTTTCACCAACTTCAAAAATCAACGATCGAGAGGGGGGGGGGGGGGAGTGGACACCTATAGACACATACAAATTGATTTTATTATTAATAAGGGGGGAAACAGAGAAAATTCTTTCAATTTCTTATAATAAGTCATAAAGGTCAACACACAAATATAATTAAAAACATTTATACATATTAAAAATTACAAACATTTTCAAAACGTCCTGCGTTTCGTTGTCGAATAACGTTTTGAAAACGTTTGTAATTTTTAATATGTATAAATGTTTTTAATTTTATTTGTGTGTTGGCCATAATGACTTATTATGATCATTTTACGCACGTTAAATATTAATTTAATTCCTTCAACTTCTAAAGAATTTTTTTTTCAAACATCTCAATGTAAAAAAAAAATAAATAAAATAAAATCAGTTTTGAATATTAGTTTTCATTTTTTTTTTTAAATTTCAAACCTCATTATATCTTTGCCTGTCTCTATCTCGGCGTTATCGTCTGCTTCGTTATTGTCCTCTGATGACGAATTTACTATTAGATTTCTTGGAAAAAAAAACTCTTCTTTTGATTTTCAAAATTTAATAATCCTTGAACATTCTTCCGTTATACGAATGCTTACAAGCCGTTTTTTTTTATAAATTTATTTTCTTTGATTATTTAATTTATTTTATTTAATTTATTTTCTTTTCAATATATTTTGTACTTTTCAATTCTGGTATAATCTGTTTTAGAACTAAATTACTTAAACGATTCATTTATTCTTTAGTTTATTAAGTTTAATTTTAATTAAAAAAAAGGAATTAAAAATTAAAAAAACGTAATTTTATTACGCGTATCTTGATTTACAAAATAAAATTTTTATTTAAATCCGTATAATGTTTAACAGTGATTTGTTTTACTGGACTCCGGAAGTAGACTAATGTATTTCTTCGTAACGAAAACTAAAATTAGAAATCAAAAAGACTAAAAAAATACCTTTTTCCCGGAAAATTTTTATGAATTTCGAGTTTCCTCGTATTCGCTTAAATAACATTAAAATTGCTTGTTTTTTTGAATTCTTAGAAATTTCGCGTCCTTAAGCTTACGTCGTAAGTCTTTACGGTCGAGAGGAGTCTGATTGGATTCGCGGAGATAATTAAGGATATTTTTCATTTCTCGTGATTGTTAAGTAGATGCGTGGTTTGTTTCTTAGCGAATTAAAGCGGGTGAGCGTCGGAATGACCTGTGAGGTTGATGATCGCAGGAGTGTCTACATTATACGAAGGTTTTATTTTCATTTCTAGAGATCGTATTTTTTATTAATTTCAAAATCAGAGGCTGTTTTTATAAATTGTTCGTTTTCTCAAAGAAGTTTTGAAAAAAAAAAACCTGATTTAGATAGCTGTAGTTATGAAATTTATTGACTGATATATTGCTCGATATTTATTGTAAGTACTGCAGTTAGAATATTCCTGATAATAATAATAAAGTAAATAAAATAAAACTTCCATCAAGCTTTTCCTTTCAAAGTTTTATGAAGTTTTAAATTCAATTAACTAAAATATGTCATTGTTACGTATACTTTCTTTCAATTGAGTCGTCATAATAATAATGGAATAATTAAAATTCATTGTTAGGAATAAATAGAAAGTATGCATTGATGTCGTAGTAACTCGAAGAAATCTCAGACGACTGTAGATGCGATACGTTGCAACCAAAAAATAATAAATAAATAAATAAATAAATTAATTATATAAATAAATAAATAAAACAATGCTTTCAAAACATATGTATCGACTTTATTGTTTGTTGAATAATTGCAGACAATGAATATTACAATGTAAGGAATTGTAGTATTTAATAATATAATAATAATAATAATAACAATAATAATTTATTACCTATTAAAAAAAATATTTACAACAGTATATATTGATTACAGTTTTGACATCCAAGTTATCTTAGGGGGATCCCGTCGAGAAGACAAAAGGGTGTTGGCATCGAGGCAAATAAGATGAAAATAAAACAAAAAGCATTACAGGGAAAAAAATAAAAGATGAAGAAACTGAATAATTTTTATATAAAAGAAGTTTAACGTGCCGAAATAGTTCAAAATTAGATATATCTTGTTTAATTTTTGGTTAGGATTTCTTCGGTGGGAGGTCCCATTCTCGGGTGCGAGAACCGGGATACTAACACCTCGCGCACTCTCTGAGTTATCATCGGAGGAGTTTGGTTGGCTGAAGAGTCCTAATGAGGACGAAACGGTCCGTCCCAGTCTCTTCCCGATGACAACTCAAGGTGCGAATCCTAACTTTAGCTTTATGCTGTGGATTGATATCTAATTTTGAATAATTTTTATTTTTTACAAATATATTACAATGTATATTTTGAAGGTGAAAAAAATTCAGTCTACAGAAAAAAAAAATAGAGTCTACAGTTCTATTATCTGATCAACTATCTCAAGTTTTGGAGATTTTACCAGTTTTTATTTTGTTTCAAAAAAAAAACAAAAAACTTTTTTTTTTTTTCCTTTGTGATTTTGTCAGTCAATAAAATAAAAAAAAATAGTAAATGTCTAATCTGATAATCATTCCTATGTGTTTAACAGGCATTAAATATAATATGAAAACGGAAAAACGACGCAAATACACAATCGTTTGCTTTCCTGCCTTGAGCTATCATCAATGGGAATCTGGGACAGCTGTTTCGTCCTTATTATGACCTCATCAGCCAGATTTGCCCTCGATGATCAAGCTCAGTACGCCTGAAAGCCTATGGATCCTTTCGGGAAAAAAAATGAAAATCCATTCTCATAATTAAAAAAAAAAAAAACGTTGTCGGACGAAACACAATCAAAAATTAGAAAAATGATTTAAAAAGCTTGGGTGAGTGAAAGAGCTGACTCACTATCCAATTAAAGGAATAAATTCATGTATTCAAATGTATCTGAAAAGCCTGAAAAATCTAAGAGATTTATTAATAAAATGGTAATAAAACAAAAGATGTGTTGTGTTCGTAAGCGGAATCCTAAGACAGCTGTGTTGCGGACAGTCACTTACATTAGCTAGAACCATTCACCTGTAATCACACAGCTCTGCCGTGTTGGGAAGTAGTAAATACTGAAATAAAAGCAAAATAAAAGGAAATGATGCAATTAGTTCATGTGCCAGCTGATGAGTGCTAGATAGCGCGAAACCGTATCCTAGGGTTTCAGTTGCGTCTCGTTATAAATACTAAAAAAAAAGTAACTGTCATGAAACTTGTGTTAATCGCTAATAGAAAAAAGGTACAGTAACATTACTTAAGTAACTCCGTAGCACAGCCAACAACAATAAATAGAGTAATGAACTAATTCGTTATGATATCATTTTCAGCGAGCCCATGGTCTGGAGGTTTAAGAAAAAATTCCGACTTTTGGTTCAGGACACTTCTGGTTTTAGGTGGCATTATACCGTCTAATTGGTGAGGTCACAACCTACGTCAAGATTCAAAGGTCCCGTTGCTAGGGCCAAGTCATGGTGTTTATCGAGGGTTTTCTATGAGAAAAAGACCCAAAAAATTAACAGAATACATTTTTAAGACTTCAGGAAAACCCACCTTAGGATTTTTTTTATTTTTTTGTTTTTTTTTTCCTCTTCTCTTATTTTTGAGAATTTTAGCAAAAACATCAACGCGAAAAAAAAGCTGTATTTTTGTGTATTTTTCAGGTTTGTACTGCCATGCTCACATTGCACCCGATGTCGAGAGCTTCTGATTGGTTTACTCAAAAGCCACACACCAATAGCAAAGGACCGATTTGACGTACTGAAACTCATTTCTGAAGTAGGATTGTAGAAGAATAAGTAATTTTATATTCGCCAACAATATAGCAATCATAGAAACGAGCTCTTTGAACTGTGACGTAGGTTGTGACGACACACTTAAACAGCCCATTGACTGATCAGGAAAACGATGGTAATTGGACAGAATTGAGGTATGTCTTATGTTGAAAACGACAGACAAAATTGAATATGATACCCTTCACACAATGCAAACACATCCGGTTACTCCGAATAGCCCGAATGAGGCGAACTAGGTATACGAAATGAACAGAGTACGACCATCTATGTTATGTTATGTTATGTAATGAATGTGAGTGGCAGAGAAGCCAAGCACTGCGACCGGAGGTCTATTGTACTATCCCACGGAAATAAGGACAGATGGAGAGAAAGACTGAGAAAGTATGGTGGGAGAAGTGCAGGGGAAACGGGAGAACCCGAGAAAACCTGCCCAGCGCGGATCGTCCACCATCACGAAACCCACATGAGAACCGAACCCTGGTACTCAGAGGTGAGAGACCGATGTCCTAGCGACAACGCCAACCGCGCGGCCTACGACCATCTACTGACCCTTGAATGATAACTGCTTGAATAAATGAGTTTAGCGTGTCTATCACTATTACTATCACTTATAACAAAAAAACAAGGTTTTGGTAGATTCCAAATCGTACAGGACTGCTTAATGTTTTGTTTCGCTACGAAACTGAATTGTTTCGATTACATTAACTTGTGAAAACGTTTCGTTTCTGTTATAAAGGTAGATTCTTTCTGAGAATTCTAGGGAAAAAAAAACGTTAGAATTTCGAAGCGATTAGTTGGTCTTCGAAAGTTGTTTGTTTTCACGATTCATTGTTTACCGCCCACTATCTCTTTGAAAAGGTTACTGTACTTCGGGAGAAAAGTTTTGGACATTAAAAAAAAAAAAAACTGTGAATCAATCATGCGGAAACACGAATATATTTTTTCTCATTTATTTCGGTCTCTAAAAAGTAAATTAACAGATCATAGATAAATAAACAGATTCATACATTAGTAGAGTTAAGTACAAGAAGTCTCTGGAAGAACGTAATTCATGCTTTCCTTAATTTTTTTTTTCTGAAATAAGAAAAAATAAAAAAAAATAAAATCTATTTTTCTTATTATAATTCTCATTAACTACATACTAGATCTCTTTTAGATCTAGATTCAAATTCTTTTTGTAGAAAATAGATTAAATTGGCTCATTTCAGTCCCAGATCCTAATCATTTTTATGAAAACAAAGGGCGCGCAAATTTGAAATAAATTCCAAAATTCGTTTTATTGCTCATTGTAATACGTCGATATAAATTCATAGGTTTCCCATGAGCGATAATTGATTACTTCGTTTCGATTGCTTTTCTATTGGAATTTTTTGCAAAATTCTTCACAGAAGTCAAAACTAAAAAGCTTTTCAATTACACTACAACCTCGTTTCTCCGGACTAACTGGGACCAAAGGCAATCTGGAAAATCGAAAATCCGGTAATATGGGTAATAAGCAAAACAAATCCTTAAATAAACAGACTTACCGTTTAATATGATAAAAAACTATGTTTTGTAGCTTCAACGCAATGTGACACTCTAGTACAGCTTTCTTAAACTGACACAAAGCATTTAATTACCATAATTTATTGTAAAATCTATGCAGTATACATTTAATCAAAATAAAAAGCGAATGTTTGGCATACTTATAGTTATGTTCTTGTTATCGTAGTTACAATTATTATCTATGTGAGCATTAAATAAAAAAATAAAAAAATGTCTACAAATCTAATCCGGATCAGCGAGGGCCGGATAAACGAGCTTGTAGTGTATTAAAGATAGATTGTCTTTTGTTCGTAAATATGGATGCTATGTATCAAGAAGAACCATTCAGTAATTCAAATGTTATTGAGGGGAAAACAAATGCTTTCGTAGACCTACTGATTTGATGAATGTAATTTCCGTTTAAAGAAAAATAAGCTAAAAAAACTTTTATAAATGTATATAAAAGATTACATACGTCTGCAGAATTAAATTACTGAAAGCTATTTTAAAGGTTATTTTGAATGGCTACTACAACTACATAAAATCTCAACCATTCTTAATCCCTTCAAAACTTTGCTAAAAGCAAAACTTTTTTTGTGGATTATAAAAAAAAAGAGTAAATTTCATTTATTTTACATGTTAACAAAAAAATTAAGTTTTTCATCATGGAATTTTTTCTTGATACATCTGTGTATATATCAACAGAAACAATAATATTTATTCACTGAACATTAAATGTCATTGGATTTGTCGCTTCTTGTTTTTTTTTATTTGAAAACTTTGTTATAAGAAATTGGCTTTCGTAAAAAAGACCTTACATAATAAGAGAAATAAATTAGGTCATATTTTTTAACGATTACGTACATAAAAGAATAAATAATTTTTCCACTGGATACCTGTATCACTAACTGGAAACAAATAAGACACATACCTTCGTACATGTTTAAATTTCGTTTTAATAACTATTTTTTTTAAGAAATGAAAACCAAAGACTGCACATAAATAAACAAACAAATCATGCCTTTGAGTTTATCAAAAGAGGGAATCGGCAAACAAACCCAGAAAGGCGCGGAAAGCAAATGGAAGTCACCTTAGCTCCCGAAAGTGACTCCTAAACAAAATAAACAACAATTAAAAAAAAAAGTGCTGAAGTTCACCTGAAAAACCGTTGACCTAACAGTCGTTAGGTTCAAAAGGCATTTGATTATAAGAAAACCCAAACCAAAAAGGCAATTTAATAATAAGAAATAAATTGAATATATAGCAAAAATTATCAAGAAATGAAAACCAAAGACAGCACATAAATAAACAATTTCTTTTTTTTTAATTGTTGTTTATTTTGTTCGGGACTCGCTTTTGGGAGCTAAGGTAAGTTCCATTTATTTTTCACGCCTTTCACCCAGGTTTATCATCAAGGGGGAGTGGATCGGGCTGATGAGTCCCTAAGAAGAACGAAACGGCCGTTCCCGATTCCCTCTGTTGACAAACTCAAAAGCGTGATTTGTTTGTTTATTCATGTGCAGTCTTAGGTTTTCATTTCTTAATAATGTTTGCTGCACGTTAAATTTATTTCTTGTAATTATTTTTTTATTTTATTTCTCAGTTTCCAATTATTATTTCGAATAAATATTTCAATTTCTTTTGATTCTGAGTGGTTATTTGGCAAATTTACTACATAGTTTTCTATATTATTTTGGCAACATCTTAAAGGCGTAAAAAAAAAAATCAATAACTATTTAAATAATCGAATCGAAAATTTGCTTTCAAAATGAATTTAGTTCGACGATTGAAAACAATACGACATTAATAACCATAACGCAAAAGTAGGTTATGAATTCTTTAATTATCAGAAAGCAATTTATTTACAATAATAATACTAATCTAATTGGAAAATCTGTGTCACAGGAAAAGGTTGCCACCAGAGGCCAGTCATTATTTACTTGATTCAAGCCTTTTTATTATTAAAAAATTGTATGGACAAGATATAAGAGGCAGAAAACTACAATTGTAAACATATGAACACTGAAAATTTCGATAGTGTGTTATATACTATATAAATTGTTGGTATAGTTTTAAAATAATAACAAATACTTAGACTGAAATATACGGGTTACACCTAAATAACATTTATTTTAACCAAACCTACTAAGAATAAGACAGTTCTTAACTACAGGCTGCCCACAATACGAAGTGAACCAACTACAAATAAACTTCCGAACAATGGATTACTCAATTTTAATTGGATATAATCTAATCAGGTGTTGCATAAATAAACTTTAGAGTACACTTTATCTCAAGTACATACGGTAATGAAATTTATTTAAAGATACTGTACAAAAATAATGATAATTTTTATAGAATGCGTTGATAAAATTCTGAAATTTGAGTTCACAGAAGTAGTAGTTTAAAATATATGTATGTGTTTATCTATGTATGTACGTATGCAGCATGTTTTGTTTTTATCTTGTTTTGTTTTTTTGTGACGATTCATGCCAGTACGGTTATCGGCACCATTTTCTAAAATTGGAAATATACAAATTAAAACTTTTACGTGTCTCACTGAGTTCCAGAAGATTGAAAAATTACACAAATTAAAAACAATTAAAAACGTTTAAAAAGCAACATGTTTCATCCCATGTCCGAGGCTGTCTTGATACAACTTTCTTGATACTGTGTAAACGAAAAATAAAAAAAAAAGAAAGAAAAAGGTATTGCCTGACCACAGCCACGGATGTGGGAAGAAACATGTTGCTTTTTAAACCTTTTTAATTGTTTTTAATGTCTGTAATTTTTTAATCTTCTGGAAATATATAAATTATCAGATAGATACTGAGCTCCGGCGCCTGACTTTTTTTTAGAATAAAAGCTCTGTTGGATGTGCGTGTACATTTGTATTTTTATATGTATAACTGCTACAAATAAGTACAGAATTTTCATTTCTCCAAAGAACTAGAAAAATTTGGATAATTTCATGCTGTTTTCTTTAAAAAGACAGATGGATAGTTTAAATGTGTTCTATACTTCTATCAAATCTTTTGTTTTTAAGCCTACTTTAATATTTATATTCTTTAAAAATAGATTTGCTGTTTTTTTTAGTTTTTTATATATAGTTAGGTACTCAGCACATTTATTTGACGATGTATTTTAAATAGAAAATCTCCTGACTCTGAAGACCAACAGACGATGAAAGGATTGTCTTCCCTTTCTAACAATAACCACATTACACTTTTTTTTATCTTAGTACAAGAATGAATTTCCTATCTAATTGCAAAGGGAGATTTGGCTCTGGTATTGTGGGGCGTATATTGACTTGGTAAAGATAGCTGGACTGAGGCAGCAATCAATTACACTCTTGAAGCCCTTGTATGCGTGTGGGCTTCTTATCACGTCGATCTCTCGCTATTAATCTAATGCAGCCAAGAAGTAAATACCACAAACTCAATCTGATTTCTATTCTGGCCACAAAAAGGAATTCATCTGCTTCCGACTTTAGACCCATTATTTTTAAAACGATGTTTGTCTGTACAAGTCTTCGTGGTGATTTGGGGTCAAATCGACAGTCCGCAATCTGTTGGCTTAGATCCTAAATTTACAAAGAATTAAGAATAAATCTAAGTCAGTAATGGTTTTAATTAATTCCACAAAATGTGTGTGAATGCAAATGCCGTTATTAAGAAATATACAGAAGACTGATAATATAAAAAGATCATTGTTTTTGATAGATTTTCAGTTTTCTTTTACCCTCAGCAGGTGGAGCCACTGGAACTTGCATGGAACCTTATCTTAAATATTTGAAGCAATTGTTCATTCTTTCTTGCATAATTCAGATAAACGATAATGTGTCTGGTTTAATTCTAAATTATAAGGTTTCTTTTTTATATAAAAAAAGTGAAGAGAAATAGCTACTGTTGATGTTTAATTCTAAATGATATTGACCTTAAATTCGTAACGACAATGTTAAATATTGGAATAAGTTTCGCGAATCAGATTGGTTCGCATGGATTGAGAACCCCTGACTTACATTAAGAATGAGATACATTGATAAAATAAGTAAACAATAAAAATAATAATACAGTGAAACCTCCGAATAGCGGACAGTCACGGGAGTTTCGTCCTTTATTGGGAGGTGTCCGCTATTGGGGAGGACTATCTATTTTTCAATTTTTAGCTTATAGCATGTCATTTAATGAAAAATTACATACAATCTTAAATTTCTACAATTAACATTGCCCTATGAGAAAATATGAACCTTTTTAAATGAATGCTAATCCATTAGTCTTACTTAAAATAATAACAAAATTAATTACAGTCTTAATTTTGTCATTATTTTAAGTAAGACAACGGATTAGAAAATTAATTTTATTAACTAAAGTAATCAGTTAACAAAGTTTGACATTTCTTTTTTGCATTGAAAACATGTTTCTCAATATGAATATTTAAATCGTTTAACTTTGCAAGGCCTTCAGAGTCCCCTTTGCTTTCAACGCCTTTTCTTGCAATAATGGCTCACTAATGAGAATGTTTTTGCTCGTGCAGCACAAAACTAATCGAAGACAACAGAGTCGATTGCACTTGTCTCCGTTTCCGAACTTTGATGTGTTTGGAGTTTTCGTTGGAGTTGTGATCCATAATTTCAAAATTTCCTCTGGACGCTACGTATTACTGTAGCCTGATTCTATTGCTTTTGAAAAACAATATCGTTCATTTTCTGTAGAATTTTGTCCGTTATTGGGAGTGTCCGCTAATCGGAGGTCAATACATGGAAACGTCTATATTAAGGGACGGGGGATTTCAAAATTGTCCGCTATTGGGGGGTGTCCGCTTTTCGGGAGTGTCCGTTAGTGGAGGTTTCACTGTATTACGAATGTGAAGTTTTTGAGGTTGTAATATTATCGGAATATTGGAAATGAAAATTCATATTTTCGGGAGATTTTAAATTATAGAAGTAATTTGTTGAATTTATTAAGTTCTTACAACTATTATTAAAACGTGAGAGGATTCTGATATAGGAAACACAAATGCTTCTCCAAACATTAAGGTATTCTGTTTCCAGGCCAGATTGGCCCCTTCAAGGAGTGTTGGAGGTGTAGATCCAACAATCTTCGGCAAAGGAGTCAGGTGGTCAATTCAAAGCCTTTAATCCCAAGAAAGAAACCCTTTCCCTGTTTGACTGAGGGCTGAAAGAGCCTAAGAAGAGAAACAACCGAGAGAAAAATCTCCTATCTCCCCCGGGAATCGAACCCGGCTTAGCCCAGCGCCTATATCACTGAAGCCACTTGGCCCATAGAATTATTATTAATTGTTATTAATTCCATTAATGTTATTTCATTTTATTATAAGTAACTTCTATTATAACACATATATTTGATAAGTTTTTAAAAGGTATCAATTTATAAAAATATAAAAATTTATCAATTTATTTATTTGTCATTTATTATCCATTTTAATGCAAATTTTAACTCCATAATCGACCAAAATACTAAAAAGAGAATGGATATCCTGATATTGATCAAAACCAAGCAAAAACAAAAAAAAAATAGCATTTGCGGATACTTCCGCTTTCCAATTTTTTTTTCTTATACTTTGTTTCGTTGTAAATTTTCGTGCGTCAGACCGTCCTGAATCATCAATGATTCATGGGCATTTTTGTTGCAGGAAAAATTTTACAACCGGATACCAATTTCGATATTAGATCTACAACGGATCTGTTTCCTTTATTTCAAGAACATTAACGAGATCTTTTCTGGATCCTTGATGATTGAAGGAAGCTATTAATTCCTTGTTGAAAGCTGATCAAGGCCTCTCTCTAGCCTAATTTAGTGTAGACCTAATTATACTGAAATGAGTCCTTGCTTATATTATCTTCTGATTTAAACTCATGTGGCCGTAGACAAAATTCATTTCAATCAGAACATCTTTGCAGGGCTTCTTTCTTTCCTTAATTATTGAAGGGAGCAGAAATAAATTCAGAAGTTGTATAGCTGACTTGACAACTTCCGAATAGTACAGAGATGTCCAACACAAATAGAGACTGGGTCCCTAAACCTTATACAGACAATTCGCGGTTTATGAACGTTCTTTTCCGAAGCGTTGTTCGTTATATGTTTTGTTCGTTTTGTGTCTCTTGCATTCCTAAGCTTTTATAACGTATCGTATACTTAGCAGCCATTTTAAAATAAGATAAATAAAAAATAAGACAAGAATAAAAAATAAGATGTCGTTTTTAAGGGTTTATTAATTTAACTCTTACAATTTGGCATTTCGTTTTCTGAGCACCTTTAGCTATTAGTGACTTTGTGATGTTGAAATTTTGTTTGAATTGCAGTGGTCATTACAATATTGTTCGTAAACCGACAGTTGCCTGCATGAGGATTAGTGCGGGCTGTAAGTTGTCTTGACTTTAAAATTATTTTCAATATTTCTTCACATTTAATAAATTCAATATAGGCCTATTTCTCCTAAAAGAATGTCTCAAGAAATCGTTAAGCGTTCCTTAAGAAAATATCCAAGCTCACGCGAATAATAATAATAATAATATTCTATTATTCGCTCTTGTTTATTTGTTTATTTGTTTGTTTTCTTATTTTCCTAACTGTTTTTTGGAATAAAAAATCACCAAACAGATCAAAAATTGTTAATAAGTCTTTATAATAAAAATGTCTAAAAATACACATTAAAAATACACATCTTGTGCTTTCGCACAAGATTCCAAAAGCTCTCCTTTTGGTTTTCCGTAAAGTATTTTTAAACATTTTTATTGTAAAGACTTTTTAATAATTTTTGGTGTATTTAGTGATTTCTTATTCTGTTAAATGCAATTTTAACAAACGTTAAGCTTTTATCTAACTTTTTTTTTTTTTCTTATCTTTCCTTATGTTAATGTACTTTCTTTTTTATTATCATTTTTTTTTTTTTACTATTTTGGATAAATAAAAAATTGCCTTCAATTTATGCTTTAGCACAAAATTATATTCACTTGTTTTTGTAAAAAAAAAGCATTGTTATCGTTTGTTTTCAAACAAACAAAAATATTTTCAATGATTGTCGTTTGTTAAAACCATTAATGAGGTATACTAATATAATGTATATAAAGTTAGATCGTGTCTAGTCCTTAAATATGCTTACCAAATTGGAAGAAGATCTATTCAACGATTAAATAAAATCTTTTACGTGTACTGAGAATCATTAGTAGCATAAAGATGAGCCTTACACCTGTTTGAAGATGATACACAATTTTTAATAAATATAAATAAAACACAACTAGTTTCGCTCCCCGAAAGAGGGCCTTTTCAAGTGTGAAAAAAAACGAAATACAGAACAGCTGCTACAGGAAACAGCACAAAACAGAGTTATTCCGTTGCAGCTGCATGATGGGTACAGTGACGATGACGGCCCGGAAAGGCAAGTGCTGCCGGCTGTGGTAGGAAGACGAATGCCCTCGTTGTCTAAGGGCGTCACTTCCTCTACCGAGATATCATTCCTCTTCCTACCACAGCCGGCAGCACTTGCCTTTCCGGGCCGTCATCGTCACCTACCCATCATGCAGCTGTAACGGAAGAACTCTGTTTCGTGCTGTTTCCTATAGCAGCTGTTCTGTATAAATTAACTTGTATTTCTTCATATTCTATCTTGTACTCCTATTAAATTAAATTAGAAAACTCCATCTTTATTCAAACCTTTTTAAATAACAAAGATTAACTTCCATTACATTCACTGGTTTGCACGATACAGACATATTATGTTACAATAATTAAAGACATTTTTATAAAATCAATTGTTAATGATTTAACACAACCTATATTTACTAACAATGTAACAATGTATTATAATTATTATCAGAAAAATTTTAACACAACCAATTGTTGCTAACAAGGAATTGGTTCACTGAAATTTCTCTCTCTGATTTTTTATCATGCCCTGGAAATACGACAGTGTGTTCGGGTTTACCATGTACCCTTTGTCTTTATTTATGCATTGGAAGGTTTTTATGACACATGCTTCGATTAGGTACCTAGTATGTTTGTTTTGAATTTTGTAGAGAAATGTGGTCGGGGTTGTGGTTGTTTGTGATGCAGTGTTCTGCCCAGTTTGATACTTTAGGTCGATTGTTTGTGAAAGCTGTTACGTGTTCTTCTATCCGTTCTTCTAGCATTCGTCCTGAATTTCCAAAGTATACGGCTCCGCATGTTCTACATTTTAATTTATAAACTGTCCCCAAGATTTTCTTAATCTTATTGTAATTTTGCTCATCTTCTTCTTCATCTTTCTTATATAATATGGATTTGATGTTCTGCCCTTTTTTTGTGTATTATTCTAATATCATTATTTAAACATATGTCAGCTATTCTTTTGTTGATTTTAATCCCATTCGGTAGTTTAATAATTTTGTCAAATGCCAATGTGGTTTTGTTTCCTTCTTGTCTTATGTTTACTTCTTGTCTTTTGGTTTATTTTCAAATCTTTGTAAACATCCGTTAATGAATGGCTCTGGGTACTCATTAATTCTTAAGATCTTCTTAAAATTGGTTATTTTGTCGTTCCATTTTTCTTTATTACTAGTGTAGGTTGTTATTCTTTCAATTGTGTTCTGGATTACAGCTTTCCTAATTTTAATATTATGTTCTGAATTGTAGTTGATGAAGTATTTGCTTTGGAAGTTTTTGGTGTAGTGTTCATATCTGGTAGACAACCAGATCAAAGAATGTGAAAAGAAAATTTTCAAATTACAAAAACAAGAATTTTGTATCAATAAATGCATGCATAAAGCTTTAGGAGAAGACACATATATTGACGTAATGAGAATCAACAGTAAAATATACAATAACATGAGTAAGAAACTTAATAAAATCAAATGGCAAAAGATTAAGAAACGATGGAATTCAAAGATAGACAATCAATATAATAAATTTGTAAGAGATAAAAAATACGTAATTAATCTTAGTACAAAAGAGTTAAAAAAAGAAGAAGAGGTGACACTAAACAAAGGTTTAGATTACCAAATAACGAATGCAACATACAACATAAATGTATTAACTGAAATAGACAAATGTAAAGACATTGTAAAAGAAAAGGATGCCATATATGCTATATTAAGCGATAACAGAGATACAAAAATGAAAAGAAAGAACATCAACCTAAAAGAAATTGAAATACGAAAGAAAATAAAAAAAGATGAAACAAGGAAAATTATTAAATCAGATAAAGGGAACAATCTAGTGATCATGGACCAAGAAGAATATGACCGCAAAGCAACGGACATGCTCAACCAAAAAGAATATACAGAAATTGATGAAGATCCAACAGTTTCCCTATACAAAACGATAAAAACTTTAGCTGCTAATATGTTAAAAGAAAAAATAATTAACAAAGCACAATATAACCGCATCACAGAAAATATGACAACAACACCTAAATTTGAACCGAGGCCAAAAATACACAAGAATGAGGTACCACTGCGACCCATCATAATTCCTTCGGTTCTCCAACCCAAAATTTGGCCAGATGGATCTATAATCAACTAAAGGTTATAGACGATAACAAACACGTCATTAGAAATACGCGTCAAATTATTGAAATTATAGACGAGTTGAATGCAGAAAGAAAGAAAGGCAAAATTAGACTTTACACAATGGACGTAGTAGGGATATATACTTCCATACCAGTCACCGAGAGCTTACAAATTTTGGAAAGAAAACTGAAACTCAACAATTTTGAAGAAAAACACATTGAGAGAATTATTGAAGGACTTGTCATAACATGTGATAATAGCTACTTCAAATATAAACAAAAATTGTACAGACAAGTAGAAGGATTCCCAATGGGGAGTCCGATATCAGGACTGCTAAGCAACATTTACATGGAAGAATTTGAAAATATAAACATTTTAAACTGGAGTAACAACAATTTCAGATATTACAGATATGTGGATGACGTCATCATATTTTGGGAGGGAACTAACCGACAATTCAACAAATTCTTTAACAAAATAAACTCAATCAGCCAACATATTAAAAATACAAAACAAGAAGAAGAAAACAACAAGATTAATTATCTGGATATCACACTTGAGAACCAAGATAACAAAATTTCATATGAACACTACACAAAAAACTTCCAAAGCAAATACTTCATCAACTACAATTCAGAACATAATATGAAAATTAAGAAAGCTGTAATCCAGAACACAATTGAAAGAATAACGGCCTACACTAGTAATAAAGAAAAATGGGACGACAAAATAACCAATTTTAAGAAGATATCAAGAATTAATGAGTACCCAGAACCATTCATTAACGGATGTTTACAAAGATTTGAAAATAAAACCAAAAGACAAGAAGGAAACATAAGACAAGAAGGAAACAAAACCACATTGGCATTTGACAAAATTATTAAACTACCGAATGGGATTAAAATCAACAAAAGAATAGCTGACATATGTTTAAATAATGATATTAGAATAATACACAAAAAAAGGGCAGAACATCAAATCCATATTATATAAGAAAGATGAAGAAGAAGATGAGCAAAATTACAATAAGATTAAGAAAATCTTGGGGACAGTTTATAAATTAAAATGTAGAACATGCGGAGCCGTATACTTTGGAAATTCAGGACGAATGCTAGAAGAACGGATAGAAGAACTCGTAACAGCTTTCACGAACAATCGACCTAAAGTATCAAACTGGGCAGAACACTGCATCACAAACAATCACAACCCCGACCCGAAAGTCACAATTCTCTACAAAATTTAAAACAAACATACTAGGTACCTAATCGAAGCATGTGTCATAAAAACCTTCCAATGCATAAATAAAGACAAAGGGTACATGGTAAACCCGAACACACTGTCGTATTTCCAGGTTATGATAAAAAATCAGAGAGAGAAATTTCAGTGAACCAATTCCTTGTTAGCAACAATTGGTTGTTAAAATGTTTCTGATAATAATTATAATACATTGTTACATTGTTAGTAAATATAGGTTGTGTTAAATCATTAACAATTGATTTTATAAAAATGTCTTTAATTATTGTAACATAATATGTCTGTATCGTGCAAACCAGTGAATGTAATGGAAGTTAATCTTTGTTATTTAAAAAGGTTTGAAAAAGCGGGAAGATGGTATTCTCCGCGAAATATCACCATTAATAAAATGAAATTTATCCGTGGATGGAGTTTTCTAATTTAACTTGTATTTCGTTTTTTGTCACACTTGAAAAGGCCCTGTCTCTGGGAGCGAAACTAGTTGTGTTTCACTTATATTTATTAAAAATTGTGTATCATCTTCAAACAGGTGTCTTTATGCTACTAATCTATTCAATGGTTCAAACGTTATTAGAGGAGGATACATTTGACTGCTCTGATGAGTATTGGAAGATAGACGCTTCTCATTACAAAGCAGAAAGAGCATCACATAATCTTTTTTTTTTTTTCCTCCCTAACTCAAATACAGCAAGTCTCCACTCTTCTATGGGCTAACTTCTGGACCTCTGCCGAAAAGTGGTCTCATTCGCAACTGCATAAAACAAGTAGTAAACATATTTACACTATTACATATTAAGTGCGTAATAGAACTAGGTGTAATAAACGATACGAAAGTAAAATAAATACATAGTACACGTGTTATATGAACTTTATAATTCAAGTGCGAATATAACAAAACCAACCAAATGGTATAACAGTGAAATAATATACATACAGCCGACACATTACTTATTTTTAAAACATTTTTATCCTGAACTTGATAAATTAATCGTAGTATTTAAAATCACCAATGATGCGGGACAAGTGCCGAAATAAATAAACCTACGTGTAACCAGAAACCGTCTTACTACAGGAATACCGAAAAATGGGACCTTATCGAAATAGAACTACAAAACAACAACAACAACAAAAATATACCCCTATTTACTTTGCACTAATCACAACAACTTTTTCCACATTCAACTTACAGTTTGGAGACAATCAGAAGGATATTACGTATCCTTAAAGTTATTTCATATACCGGTATTTACAGCTGTATTTTTCCGGAAATGCCGAAAAAAATTGAAGCTTATATGTATTTGAAAGAACTGATTTAATTTGTTTTTTCTATTAATCACTATCAGTGTTTCTTTTGCTAAGAATTATTAATATTATAATTATTTTGTTATTAATATTCTTTAATTTTTAATAAAAATCTCAAAGCGCAGAATAATTAAAAGATAAATGGAAAACCCCGGATGAAAATTACGAAGATCCAAGAACAGAATTAAAGGAACCCACAAAAAAGAAATGCTCATTACGCAGTCTCCGTTTTAGAGAAATTGACGGGTTTCTTAATTAAGTAAGTACTCCGAAACCAGAGGTTTTTTGACTTGTAGGAACTTCCGGTTTCGTGTTGTGTTTTTTTTTTTTTCTTCCTATATCTAATCTTGATGACTTCCTTAATCTTTCATTGGATGTTTCTATTATCGGAGCGCGTTAATACGAAAAACAGTGGAATATAAAGTATAATTAAAATTCAGTTTTAGGCAAATTTAATAAAGACGGCTCATTAACTTTAATGTTGAAAAAATAACCGTTGTATGGCTATGATTTTTGAGACTAGGTAGAAACAGGGATGGCATTCAGCCGGACATAGGTGAGACAGCCGATTCCAGGCAACCTATCTTTAGAGTAACCAAAAGGATTTTTTTTTTTTTCCTTTTTTTTAATTGTTAATTTTTAAAAAAAAAATTGAATGTTTTTAAAATGTATTTTATTATTTAGTGATTTTATTTTAGTGATTTTTGAAATGCATGACCTTTACGAGAGGAGTGTTTTTTTTTTTTTTTTTTTTTTTTTTTAAATGTACATTCAATTATTGTTAAATTTTGCTATTGAAAGAAGATTTCATAGCTAGATGTACAAAAAAGTCAGTATTTTAGAAACAAAAAAAAATATTTATTTAATATTGATTGTTCGGAAATGTTATATTTCACCTTTGGTATTGAAGAGTTTGATTCGATCTGTTGACAGTAGTCGTCTTAATACATTATAACCCTAAAAATTCCAGAATACATTATAAAAGATTCATAAATCAAGGAAAAAAAACACAAATGGACAGTAAATATGCTTTCGCACACTGAGCCAACGTCAAGGAGAATCCTGAACAGCTGTTTCATCCTTATTAGGAATCATCAGCAGAATATACCCTTGATGTTTGGCTCAGACTGCGCGGAAGTTAAAGGGAAACCATTCACTCTCCCGGGACTGACCCCCGAGAACAAAAACAATCAATTAAAAAATAATCCTGTGAAAGCCACACAGTATTAATCCCTTGTCCTTTCACTGAAAGGCACTAAGGAATTTAATTATAACAAGAAAACAAGTGCCCTGACAAGCAAAATTTAACATCTATAATAATTAATAAATCAAGAAAAAAAATCACAACTGAACAGTAAATATGCTTTCGCACACTGAGCCAACATCAACGGGAATGAACAGGAAATTCCCTGTTGGCTCAGTGCGCGAAAGCATATTTAATGTCCAGTTGTGATTTTTTTTCCTGATTTATTAATTATTATGGATATAAAAGATTTGAATATATAACTTAGGGTTTTCCTTTAAAAGGAAAGAAGGCTGTCCAATCAATAAATGAAATAAATAATTATTTTATAAATCCCAAAGAAATAAATATTAAAATGCACTGGGCGAGAAATCTATCAACTCTCGAAGATAACGGTAATAGTCAAGATTACGAAAGACAATTTTGGAAATTTTTTTTTTTTTTTTTTTTTTTTTTTTTTTTTTTTTTTTTTTTTTTTAAGATTACGAAAGACAATTTTGGAAATGCTACTGTGTTTTTGTTACTGTGCGTTTCTAGCGATATATCATGAAGTCATACTGAATATCCTGGCATCTGGAATCTATTTAAATACTTGATATAGATTATATTTGATAGTTGATTACATTTAAATGATAATCATTGATATTTTTCTGTTCCGTTTTTCTTTCAAGGATTTATAAATTTCATTTGATCTTTTAGCTGATAGTATTAATCGAATGTTAGTCTAAAACGAATTCGCCGATTCAAGTCGAAGACAAGCAGGTACACAATGAATATCCGAGTATTGCGAGTTTCTTTCATGCATAAATAAAGTTTATACTGAAATGCAGTAATTGTGTGCGGCAGAATTTATCAGAAAGGTTTCAAAACCTCGATTTTTTTTCGGATTTTCCACAGCTGCGGGGGGAAACGCATTGCATTATGGGATTCCTTTTATCACGGCCGATTCATTTGCGAGTTGGATGGTGTGACGGCTGACAAAAAGTTGGCGGACTCGAAGTCGGCCGACTAAAGTTGGTGCAAAGTTGGATGGTGTTCGCGGGGATTATGTTATTTCCGAGAAGTTGTCAGAAGAAGTATCTCAACTGCTTAATCAACACAAATATTACAAGAATTAATTGGTGATAAGTTAATGGACTTTTTAAATCATATTTAAACTATTAACTAACAAATGTATGATGGTTTATTAAACATTAAATTGTACAAGTAGTGCTGTAATAGCCTAGCGTTAATTTGTCTATTTTTTCTCTAACTTCTCATTGCTGTAATTTTGTTCTCCATGGAATATCAAACTCAAAATTTTTTTCACAGGTGCCTCTCATAAAGTTCTCTTTATACTGTAAATATCAAATTTTTATTAAGTCCCCCACCAGAGATATTAGGGCACAAATTTAGAAAAATAAGACAAACGAGCATTTTCAAAGAGCTGTAACTAAAAAGAGGAAGTCAGTAACAGAGCTGAAATATTTTTTGCTAAACCTTTAGATGTATATCTTTCCTCTAAAAAAATTATAGTTTTTCTACTTCATTCCGTCCTGCTAAAAAAAACTCATAACTTTGATTTTTGTTCAAAAGCGAATATCAGTATTGCTTCTAAATTTCAGCCATTTGCATTAAAGATATGGTAAAAAGATATAGCACATAAAATATATCTTAAAATGTGCTGAAAATAACGTTTTTTACCAAAGCTTTCTATCATTTTTCTTAGCTGTTATCAAATTTACTGCAACTGTCTGCAAAGGCCAAAAATGCCGGAAACCATAAAACAAAAATGGACGCCATTTTTAAACGAAGTCAAATAAAAAAAAAAAAAAAAAATGCCAGTTTTGAACTACTCATGCATAGGAGTAACAACAGTAAAAAAATCAATTTAATTTTTTTCTGGACCATTCGATATGACTCTTGAAAGAGAATTTTTCATAAAATCTACACATGTTTCTCCATATATATATTAACAAGAAGAAATGTTCACTTATAAAAAGACAGATCACCTGTTAATCCGTAAACATGTTCGCCAAGTTTTAAGATCTGTTCACCGTTTCTTGTAATGTTAAACGCAACAGAAAACGAAATTTAGATTTTAGCTTTACAAAAATTGCAACGAAAACCCAAA
Source organism: Thereuonema tuberculata (assembly GCA_023159025.1). Lineage (NCBI taxonomy): Eukaryota > Metazoa > Arthropoda > Chilopoda > Scutigeromorpha > Scutigeridae > Thereuonema > Thereuonema tuberculata. Next base: position 16,317,398 of record JAFIDM010006943.1, on the reverse strand, counting down.
ATCAGTTTTTTTGGCTGAAAGGAAAAAGTACCGAATCATTTTTTATGTCGTTCGTCAACTCTGCTTTAAATAAAATTATGGCTCTTGGATCTCTTTTGTTTAGCTTTGTAACAGCGATTGTTGGGTGACGTCAAATTATAGCAAAAGTTCTTGAAATGATTGAAAACTGAAAAAGTACTAAAGAAAATTGTAGTACAATTACAAATTTGCAGGATCCTTTCCAAAAAAACTTAAATATTCTTTTTTCCTCTTTAAGAACGAAGTAAAGAAAAATTAATGTGTTGTAACATTGTAATGCAAAAACAACAAACAGTTTGACTTTTTTTCTTAGGTTGATTAGTGAAAATAAGATTGTTACGCCGACTGTAGAAAACGAAAAAATATATTTATTATGTTTACTCATTTTAATTTGTCATTGGCTTTATTATAATGTACTATAAAATATGCATACCTAGACTTAAATGGGAATTTAAGCAGCCTGGATCTTGGGATATATTTACCCTTCTCTTTTTTTTATTGATGTCAGATATCAATAGGTATTGGTTGACAGACAATCTTATAATTTAAAATTTCAAATAATTCAAAAAAAAACAAAAAAGTATTTCTAAAACTTAAGCGCTTACATAGGTAACTTTGACGGATCAATTTAATATCATCATCATGATCTCTCAGTACAGATAACCCCCGAACAACACGGTACTTGAAGAACACGAGTTTCGAAGAACACGGATACCTTCCCCCGAATTACACGGTTTCAAACTATACGATTTTCGAGTAATTCTTTTGAAAAAGAATAAAATACATATATTATTTGATATAAAATTACAGTAGTTAAAAATTGAGAGTAATATTCTCATCAATTACGTCAGCGATTAATGAAGTTTTAATCTTTTTAATACTTTTAATGTTTTAGAATTACATTTGTCCCAATTAATTTGACTGAATAATTTATATTTTATATAGTTTTCCAATCTAAAACCAAAATTATTATTCAATTTATTGATTTGAATGATTTTTAACCAATTGTATCGAGTTATTTTTTCATTATTTTGATTATTTTTTATTTTCACACTTGAAACGGAATCCCGTTTTTTTGTAGTCTCGAACAACACGGTTTCAAAGAACACGGAACAATTAATCGTGTTCTTCGGGGATTACCTGTATTTTAGCAGGTCGAAACCGTTCTTTTATGTAATTTTTATTCTTTTTTTTTTTTTTTTTAATTTTTAACTGTATGTAACAAGAACATATTTTACATGTGTAATATACATTTTAGGTGTTCATGGCTTCGGTTTTTAATTAAAGTTTAACTTCCTGAGATAACTTTAAGTTTTGATTGTTCGTCATTAATATATTTCGATAATGTTTATTTTCCCCTCTAATTCCTTTCGTATTGGCAGGATCAGTACAAAAAAATCAGTAAGAAGCTTCTTTTAGTACATAAATTTGTCTCTAAAATTTCAGCTTCCTAGAATAAATACTTTAAAATTTACTTCGATTACGGACAAACGAACAGACCTGCATGTTTCCACTTAAAATTTCATTACAAAAGTTGTTGCTTTTTTTTTTCTTTTCTGTTATACCGGGTGATTCATAAAGTACTGGAAAGTACCGGTGGTTTTCACCGCTCCATATCTTTTAAACTACTGCTCATAAAAATATATCGAAATTATTATCCAAAAAAATTATTTGACTGTCTCCCAAAAAAGTCATTTGTCAGATTGCATTTTTAAAAAAAATACAGTTTTTGTTTTGTTTTTTTTTTTTTAAATTAAACAATGGAATTAATGACAAAAGTGTTTAGATTAAATGTTCCTAATTAGGTTTCGATATCATTTCAATATTTGATCCAGACTTTCAGAATTTAAAGATCATCACAACAGTTATTTAAATATACGATTTATTGGGGGTGTTTGAACACAAATAAAATGAATTTCAATAATAATGAATAAATAATAATATGAAAACATAACTCTTATATGTTTGACGATTTTATATAAAAAGTTTCAGATTTTTATGAGCAGTAGTTTAAAAGATATGGTGCGGTGAAAACCACCATTAATTTCCAGTACTTTTTGAATCACCCGGTATATTAATTGCATTACAAATGTTTAGCAAATCTTGCAATATCCTTTATTAATTCAATGCGATGCTAAGGATAAACAGATCTAGCCTTTACAGATTTAAATCTCACTTAAAAATTTATTGTATTTTCGAGTTATTTAAATGTCATTGTGAATCGTTGGACGTTATCACAAGTCGACAGTGGCTTGGGTTTGTTGCGTCTGATTTCCTTGTTCTGATAATCCATCTACGGGTGTCATTGAAAAAAAGATTATTCGTGTAACTGAGTCCATTGGTAGATTTAGAAATGTTTTTAAAAATATTTCCGAAAGACGATACGTTCTAGAAGTGAGGCTTGCAGTGTTGCCAATGTATTATCAATCTATTTATTCTATCTTTTTCCCTCTTTCCTGCTCGTCTCCCCTCGGCTATTCCATGCACTTGCCTCCCTCCCGCCCCTCTGCACTGTCTGCATACTAATCAGTGTGTGAGTTGTTTTGTATCGCTGCTTCTGTGACCATTGTGGGAGCAAAAAGGGAGACATCGAACACAGTCTTGACTTCTTTATCCCTGCCCCCTTCCCCCGCCCCCTCCTTGAGATTCTTTTTCCAGTTTCATCTATAGTGTTTCCTTAATGCGCCGCCGTTTTCCTTTTGGGTCATGGCAAATTAGATTAAATGATAGGAAACAACAACTGGATAAAGAATAATAGGCCTACAATCGCTGAAGGACCACCACGGACTTCAATTATCCCGCTTCTTTCTAATATAATTATTACTGTTATTCCACAAAGCAATTTCCAAGTGAGCGCCACCAAAGCGAATATAGTTGACTTACAAGTCAATCACTAGAAAGGGATTTTAATAATAATCACTTTGAAATAGAGGAAATACCAAATTTAAAAGGCTTTTTCCTTCAACTTTGTTTCAGTTGTTCTTTTGTCAAGCTAATAAGCAATTTTTAGAGCAATTTGATGAGGTTGAGTGTTTGAATAATGGACCCATTAATACCTTTTCGGCCATTTTGCCTTTCATTTTTTTTTTTTACTTTTCACTATTATTATAAATTTAATTTTTATAACCATTGATTGGGACACTTCTCTGACGGGATAGTACTGCATTCATACGTTAATAAATTAAAAATAAAATATTATTTTTTATCATTATAAGTTATTTTGTAATACTTGTGGGCATAACGTGTGTTTATAATAATACGGATGAAATTAAGGCCACCACACATGGATGATTGATGAAATTTTATATACAAATTAAAGAATACACGAGATCTTTCGGGGTGATCGCCACCCCCTCTTCAGGGTAGCTAATACAAAAATATTTGTAAAAAAGGCCTAAAAAAATTTTTGTATTAGCTAACCTGAAGAGGGGGTGGTGATCACCCCGAAAGATCTCGTGTATTCTTTAATTTGTATATAAAATT
>JAFIDM010006943.1:16300508-16313797 GCA_023159025.1 Thereuonema tuberculata | reverse complement strand
GATCACCCCGAAAGATCTCGTGTATTCTTTAATTTGTATATAAAATTTCATCAATCATCCATGTGTGGTGGCCTTAATTTCATCCGTATTATTTTGTAATAAAAACGTAGAATTAATTTCACAGAGGAGCCTACGTAATTCTATCTTTCAGTAGGACAGTACTTGATGATGTTTTTTTTCTACATTATTTCAAAATTTGAAAACGGAAAAAAATAGAGAATGCACAAATTCGTTTGCTTTCACGCATTGAGCCATCATCGGCGGCAATCTGGACAGCTGTTTCGTCCTTATTAGGGCTCATCAGCCAGATTTAGCCTCAGTAATGCCACGATGATGGCTCAATGCGTGAAAGCAAATGAATTTCTGCAGTCTCTATTTTTTTCCGTTTTCTTATTACATTTAATGCACGTTAAACCTTCTTACATATTTCGAAATTTTAGTTTTTGAGCCGATTTTTACCAGTTGACATCCTAGAGTAGTAGCTTTCTTCATGCTTCAAAAAATTTATTCCTACAAATTGTGGTTACTATTCTTCAAATAATATCTGTAAGTCTTTCATTTTTGAAGATTCATATATAAGAAGTTATGCAAGACTGCGAAGAGAAAATATTATATCTCGTAAAACCAGTGATTCAGTCACATTATCATCTTTTAATTAAACCAAAACCACGAACTCTGCTCTTTCAATATGATAAAATTAACATCATTTACTAAAAATAGATTCGACAATGACCGTTACTTTATTGTGCAGTCTGAGAAGTTTCTTAAAGCACATTATCCCTTAGTAAGCGATAAACAACTCACTTGATACAACTAATTGATTGATTATAATATACTTCGTACCTACTATATATAATATTTCTAAGTAATGTTTTTACACAGACATCCTCCTTTTAATATCTACTATAAAATACAATATTTCCTTTCCTTAAACAGGAAACTTCATCAGGTTCTGAGGGCAGAAAAAAAATATTCTCTTCCTCTCCAGAAATTGGTTAAAATCTAAACAGTAAAAGTAAATTTCAAATTAATCATTATACAAACAATTAAAATTTAGCAAAAAAACAACAATCCAATAAGATTAGTAATAATTAATGATTGAATTTAATTATTGTATGCTGCCGTTAGATAATAAAAAATGTGCTTTATACACTGCAGAATATACTAATTTGTATTGTATATACTAAATACTAATTTGTTGCGCGGTCCGTACTATAGTCGTCGTGGCGAATGTTGAAACCGGAAACACGTTATCATTGACTATTTTCTCCAGTATGAATGCCATGAGCTCCGCAAGAAATCTCAGTTATTAAAAAATAGGAAATATCAAAAATCTCACATACATCTTCTTGAAATCGACGAGCAAGGGTTAAGAATAATTTCCCTAGCTTGACTGTTGAGAAATTTTCTTCGTCGAAATGGTGAATGTGAAGCAGCGACTGCCATTTTCTCTTCTATTTGAATGTGAGCGACCGGCCAGGAAAGGAAAATTTATAATCTGCGTTGCATTCTGGGAATTTCAACTCTCGCCGTGAAGACTGTAAGATGTATTTACTAGTGCATTCTCCAATTGGACATTCTGTTAATTTTGTTCAAATTTAGAAAGAAACTACACCTAACCCCCGAAGAACAAGATTAATTGCTTCCGTGTTCTTTGAAACCGTGTTGTTCGAGACTACAAAAAACGGGATTCCGTTTCAGTGTGAAAATAAAAAATAATCAAAATAATGAAAAAATAACTCGATACAATTGGTTAAAAATCTTTCAAATCAATAAATTGAAGAATAATTTTGGTTTAAGATTGGAAATCTAAGTAAAATATAAATTATTCAGTCAAATTAATTGGGAAAAATGTAATTCTAAAACACTAAAAGTATTAAAAAGGTTAAAACTTCATTAATCGCTGACGTAATGGACCACTTGAGGTTTACGCCCTATCGATGTCAGGTATGACGTGTATCCCACATGCGGCGAGAGCTTGTGGGATAAACAAACATTTAACTTTGTGTGAATTACTTAAAAAATCGTCGATTTTTGATCTTTCAAGACGGATTGTTCAGTACTGTGCAGATCCTTATTGTAATGACTCTGTAACAACGCTTGGAATATCCTTCTTTAATATAATATTTCTTCTATATCTAACCCGGTTCAAAAAAAAGCACATGGCTTTGTTTATCCCACATGCGAAGCAGTAGCCTGGTGGGATATGTTGTAACTACGATGCCCCGCCTATCCTCAAGTGATCCATTAAATTATATCCTTCATTGAAAATATATTGCTATCGTCTTTTTCATTAGGCGATAATCAACTCTACATCCAATCTGAAAATTTTGGAAGGCTTACAAACGTTGCATCCAAATCAAATCTTTTAGTTCAGCCTCCATATCTACAAGGGTGAAAACGAAGCACATGGCTTTGTTTATCCCACAAGCTAAAAAGTAGACTGGTGGGATATTTTGGAACTACGAAGCCCCGCCTATCCTCAAGTGGTCCATTGATGAGAATATTACTCTAAATTTTCAACTACTGTAATTTTATATCAAATAATATATGTATTTTATTCTTTTTCAAAAGAATTACTCGAAAATCGTGTAGTTTGAAACCGTGTTCTTAGAAACTCGTGTTCTTCAAGTAGCTTATTCTTCGGGGGTTAGGTGTAGTATTAAAGAAGTGAACACTCGCATTCTCCTAGTTTGAATTCTTATAGGTTCATTTTAGATTTCTAAGCTTTGTTTCAAGAATAAACTGATTAAATAAATTAAATCGGTTATTTATTTATTGTGCTTTGATTGGACTTCAACAAATTGCAATAATGAAGTTTCAGAAGCCAAATGAAAGATACGTAAGTTCTGTTTTTTGACATGATAAAACGAATTATTGCAAACGAAATATTTATACGTTGTAAAATTGCATTTAGTTAAAGTTTGTATCGTAATAGAATTTTATCTTTCTGCAACAGGAAAGTATTTGAGACAGTTCAAAAAAAATGGATCAGAATTTAAATGTTTATCTAAGACATCCCATATTGAAGCCATTTTTTATTTCTTTAGAAAGTTTTATTTTCTCTATCTCTCTTATTACATTTTCTCAAACACAATTGCGAATTGAGAGTCTGAAAGTTAGAGACAGAAACAGAAAAACAAAGAGATGACGACTGTAGATAAAGGAAAATTTAGGTTTTCCAATTGGTGTAAATAAAATGACATTAACCACATTCCATAGCTAGCATTTTTTTGTTTTGTTTTTTTGTTTCCATCGAATAATTTTATAAAGAAATCAAACGGAAAAAGAAACAGTATTTAAAAGCATAAAAAAAGAATGACTGACAATACTTCGGCTTAGTGTGCTCTCGGGCCCTTTTCATTCGCATCTTTGAATGTTACTGAAAGATTCATAGTATAGTCATATCTCATTTTACGACAATCCGCTTTCCGACCTTTGCTCTTACGACTTTTTTTCGTAGTTTACAACCATTCCTCTATTTTTCGACAGCTGATTCACGGTTACGACATTTTTTGGACATTTTGCTAAGGTAACAGTGGCGTCCATTTGCAAACAAACTAAGTAAATATGAAACTGCTTATAACTCAGTTTCTTTCTTTTTTTTCTTGTAATTAAAATATAGAATATTTTAGCTGTTCTACAGAACCACCAAGATTTCTGTAAAAAACTCAATATTTTCCTAAAAAACTTGGTTTTTTAAATTGTCTGCTTCTACCTTTGCATAGACTTTTTCCGTATTAATTTTTCCTTATATCTACATGGATCCTTATATAAGGACACCCTCCCCTGCAAAATACATAACTTAGTCCTATTTTGTTCCGTTTTTTCTTTTTGGTTCAATAACAAATTGATGGGATTTTGTCTACTTCCCCGAAAACGACGTTTTTTTATTTTATTTATTATTTTTTTTTTATTATTATTATTTTAATGATCTGTTCTCTAACTTGTGTCATCCGAAATGAAATCTTACAAAGGCCTGATTTAATGAATAACCTGACTTACAAATCAGAGTTAACCATAATTCAGGTGCCAGAGAAATGCCTTATTTTATCGCTACAATAAATAGAACAATGAAAGAACAGTCATTAAGAGAAAAATGGTCAATGAGTGCAACAAATAGAAAGACTGTTTATCATGTTTATTGTAGAAGATAATTTGAGAGGCAAAGGAGATGTACAAAAAAAAAAATATATATACTTCTAAAACTTTGATAAAAATTGCTGTAATTACAACTGCTTTTGAGCAAATATATCTTACGTTCTCACAAGAGATATCACATTAACATAGCGTTATTGTCTCTAAAAATGAAATATTTCTATCATCTTTTATTTTCTTAGTATCCACATCAATTGTAATACATCTTAATTCCCTATATAACTTAACTACAAATTTTAAGGAACATTTTAAACCATACATTTAAAAAAATTAATTCAATTTTTTTGGTATAAAAAGTCTGAAAGTAATTGGTCTAATATTTGCAACTTTCATTAAAAGAATATGGCAGATAAAACAAAAAAACAAAGAGTAAGACAAGGGATAAGATGCTTGACTGCGGCTTGGAGGAGCCAGGTTCAATCTCTGAATTGAAGATTTCTCATGTACAGTCAATTCATGATGTGCGAACTTCGAAGGTACGCGGTCTACGGAACCCTAGTGACCCTCGAAGGGCGAACCCCTAGGAGAAAGTTTCCCGTTGCCTTCCCCAGGACGCCATTTCGGAATGACGTCAGACCGAAGAGAAAGTGAAGAAGAGACTGACAAACACAGGAAAGGAAATTGAAACATCCAAGCTCTCGACAGGGATTTGAACCCGGGTACCGGCACACTGGCCTCACGGCAGACCGACGCCTGAGACCACAGGACTACGTCGGCACGGCAATTAACTATCATAATTAACTAAGTAAAGCTTAAATAACTTTAATTCTATCTAGATAGAATTAACGTATGTAAAATTAGTACTAAATAAAAAATAAAACCAACACACAGAACTACAAATCGTAACTAAATTAAAAAAAAAAAAATACACAAGCTTTCAAGCCGCAGCGGCCCTTTCTCTAGAGGCCCTTTCTTTTTCTACTTGAAAGGGCCGCTGGCGGCTTGAAAGCTTGTGTATTTTAAAAAAAATAAGTATAGCTATGATTTGTAGTTCTGTGTGTTGGCTTTATTTTTATTTAGATTAAATAACTATTAAGTAAAATCGAGAATTACTTTTTTGATTGCTTTTTTTATGAATTTCTTTATTTAAAATAGAAAAAAAAAAAACTATTTAAAAAATAAATAAAACGAGATTGAATAATAAATCTATTCGTGATAAGATGGCTTTTATTTGTCTGGTTGAAAGCTTTGGGAAAATTGATCCAATTGAAACATATTTTGGTTTAATGGTATCGTTTGAAAAACCATTAAATCAGTTGATAGCATTTTTAACAGCAGTGAACTTAAAACTCGTCTAAGTATGATCTGCTTTCACTCACTGCTATAATGAAACTATTAATACACCCAGCACTACATTGTATTTACTTTTTGATATCAGATGATATTAAATTTAAGAATCTTTAAGTTTAAATCGTTTTTAGCCTAAGTTTTTTAATTATTCACCGATTTTGATGTTGATTGCATTTATTCCTACCAATTCAGAATTAGAAACTAAATTAGATAAAAATTTTACGTATTTTCAAAATGGTGATAAAATTACGTGGTAGAAAATAAAATATCGTAGAAGATAGTCTTTCTGAAATACATAAGTAGATCGTATTTTTGGATGGCCATTTGGTTGATAGATTTGTCCCCCCCCCCCCCACTGTAATTTTTTTGCAGTATTAAATCGTTACAAAAAAAGCTTGCAAACTAGCTATGAATAGACACTGTTAAAATCACTGCTTTCGCGCACTGTTAAAATCACGTCCGAAAATTTACATAATAAATACAAAATCATGTTAAGGTATTTAAAAGTGACTAATGCTACAACGCTGTAGGATTATTAGAAATTACAATTTTTCTTTTTTTCGGTCAAAGAATTACTGGAGCTTTTCCAACTTTTTAAATAATGCTTATAAAATTTATAGTTTTAAATGTTGAAAATGTGATTATGCACTTCTACATGGATTTCTGGGTGGGCATCAAAATTTCATATTTCTAGCTACTGTAGATTTTGAGTAAAACAGTTCACAAAATGTGATCTACTTGAGAATGGAGAGACTTGCTGCTCGTCTAAATTATAGTTTTTTTAAGAATAATATAACAGTTACTTTAAATGAAAATAAGTACAATTTATAATAAAGAAATGATTTTTGAATAAAGTAGGTTTTCAACAAAATAGTATAGTTTTGATGTTTTGTTGAAAGAGTTTTATTTCACTCTTTACATTTGAGAATGGTAAAAACATAGGTTGTGGTCTTAGTGTATTTTATGTCTAACTACAGTGAGGTAATAAAAATAGACTTAACCAAATATCGACAGAAATATATTGTTCGGCTTCTAATGTTTCCATATCGGGGACTTTCTTGAACACAGACGGAAAATTTTCAAATTTTATCAAAGTTAGATTATTTTATGTTAGTAAATACCAAAATTCAAAAAGGTCCATTATCAGTTCAAAAGATGTACGTCCTGATTATAACATATTGATTGCTTACATATTGCTTACATATTGATTTTTATGAGCCTGACTTCATTAAGAAACAGCCTAAAAGACTGAATAAGTATGGTGGGAGAAGTGCAGGGGAAATGGGGGAACCCCGAGAAAACCTGCTCAGCGCGGATTGTCCACCATCACGAAACCTACATGAGAACCGAACCCAGTACTCAGAGGTGAGAGAAGCAGTTACTAGGGATGAATAAAGAAATTCTTAAAAAGGAAGTTTCTAATGATGAATATTTTCATTACTATACTTTTCTAGTATAATTCACTAATACAATTGACAGTTGTTCTGACTACATTATGAATGCACCTCAGTTTGAAGTTTCCTATAATTCTGACTTGAAAGCTTGTACTTATTATAGATAATTCGTAACTGCCTTCACTATGGGGTAACAGTAAGTAACTCATAAAACAATCATTCAGTTTCAGATTTGGTAAAGATTTGATGGATCTGTAATGATTCCTTGTAAATCCTTGTGAGTCATTTAATAAGACATAAAATAAAATTATTAAGGAATCGTTAAAAAAATAGAATGACGCAGATTCAAAACTGGATAACAATTAAGTGAAATGCGAGTTTCTGAGTGTGGGGCTAAAATGCAATGCGTCACAACCGAAAATTCTGTTTTTATCTTGACTGTAAGATATGGGGGCTACCAAAAAAAACAAAGATCGAGTCACTGGTTCGAAGCTTGTTATTTATTCGTTCTGGGTGAACTACAGAGGAGTTATAACCGTAAAAAAACAAAACAAAAAAAAAAGTTCAAAAGAACTCAAAGCCTACTTTCCATAAGTTATTTAATATAAAAAAAATAAAAAAATAATTATAAAAAATAAATAAAAAAGTCGTGAATACGAGTAAATCGAAAAGCTACATTTAGATTTAATTTCTAAATACTGAAAACAAACAGCACATATTTTCTATGTTCAGAAAAAAAAATTCAGTTAACTTATTTCACATTATTTGTTTAACTGTTTAAAATCGATTAATTTTAATCAAATCCACGCGTGATGGATTAGCTTAAGGAGAAATTCCCATTGTTTCAGGTGAAGAGATATTAATAGAAATAGGATTTTGTAGCTTTCTCGGATTGATTTCTCGACAACGATCCATTTTTGGAAAAAAGATTTCAATTATAAAATATAAAATTACAGTCCTCCAAATGAGAATTGGCCGCCCTGTTTTTGTGAGATCTGCGCATGTAGCATCGATTAGTCTGGTCAGGCACTTCCGTCTGATCTTTTTACAGGAATCCGCCATTCTGCTAATCGCTGATTACTTATCAAAAGGGAATTGTATTTATAAATCATTAAAATATTTATTATTAGTGATTCGTATTGAAATAATGCTAAATGTTAGAGAGAAGTTTTATTTTGCGTTATCAACATGTCAGCGGAGAAAAATAGCCTGGAAGCACTCTTCGTCGTCAAGCAAGAGAAATACTTGCCTCTGTGAAGGGATACTTTCAAAACCTAAAATCTAATAGACATAATTTATAAATGAAATTCTATAAATAAACAAGTATTTTTATAAATCAGAACTTCTCAGATAATTAAACGTTAGCCTATTATAAGTTAACTCAGTGAGAACAGACGCCGTCGTCCATTTTGACAGGAAAACATAATTGATCAGCTACCGGAAGGGCTGCGCAGTTCAAACTTCCGCCGGCCAACTCTCATTTGGAGGACACTAGATCGTCCCTACTTCTGGAAGTTTCAAGAAGAAACCTTCAACTGTTCATAAGTTATTAACAGAACACACACACAGACATTCACTGGCTATTTGATTTGATGATGAACCTCACTTTTCTACTGGCAAATGGGTTACAAACATGGCAGGTCTACGCTGGGAATTGAACTCTTATCCTCCTCCAGCTCAAAGACGAACACCTGTACCACTGGAGCCACTAGGCCCACAATTTATGAATCTAATTCTACCTTAAAAAGAAAAATCTCCGGAAAGTCCACTCAGATGGATTGACACTCCCTCTGCTTTTCCTGTTGACTAATTTTCTTTTTTTAATCGTTATTTAAGCTTTGCTTGTTTACTTCGGTTCTTGTTATCAATGGAATCCAACGAGACTTTGATGTAGTGTTAGTTCCTAAGAGGGATTTCGTTGCGCGATGGTTGAACGGCCTCTAATTTTTATTACCAGTAAATCTTGCTGGGAAACGCTTGATTCCTTAATTATACCCTAAGCAAATGATCCTTTCTTGTCTTTGAAAGTCATGCAATCATCTCCAAGTTGAGGGCGGACGGCGGGGGTGGTGGAGGAGGATCTTCAAAGAAAGGGCGTGATTCACTTGTGTTAAATTTTCCCAGTTTGATCTTTTCACCCAATGTCTGCCCGTTCCCTTCGCGATCAATATGATCCCTTTTTTTTTTTTTTCCTCCCATTCTCCATCTCTTTCTTTTCGCTGCATAATAAGCAGGAGGCTTCGTGAGGTGCATTGGAGGCACATTGAACCCCGTGACTTCCACAGACGCCAAAACTGGATTCCAAACCCTTTTCCCATCTCTCTCTCTCCCCTTCTGCCGCTCTTCCCCATCCCTCCCTCTGCCCTGCTTTTCTCCTCCCACGCTGTGGACTGACGTCACGACTCTCTCTCATTGAACCCTGGGATTTCCCATCTCTCCATCTTCTTTGTTTTCTTTCTATTTGCTTTGTTACTGTTCTTTTTTTTTTTTTACCTTTGAGAGTATTGAACAAATTTTGATCTTTATTTAATTGAATAAATAATATAAATGTACCTAGTATATAAAAAAGGAAAAACTCTAGATACTACATAAATATACATATAATCACTAAAAACAAAAAATAATAAATAAATAAATAAATAAAATATGAATCCTTAAGAATTGGAACTTACTTCATTGAACTCTTCCATTCATCATTTGGATGGTGTTGTGCATCAATTGGCTAACTGCCAAAATAGATTTTTTTTTAGATTATTGCTCCATCTACTGGCGAAAGGTGTAAACTTTTTATACGAAATTCTTCCTGCTACTAACGAAAGGTTTCTGAAAATTACTAATGAAAAATTGTTTCTGCTTGCTATCTCAACATAATTCTCCGGAAAACTAATTTTGAATGAACGCCAATCGATTAATCGTACGAATAAGATTTGTATCATGTGGCTAACGATCTTTGTCGCATGGTCATTTGATTAGAAATTCATACGTCATCATTTGCGGTATATTTCATTTTGATATATAACAGTCTTCATTCCATAAATAATGTAAAGTAAAACCTTATCTTGCTTTTATGCGAATATCTCAAAATCGAATTTTGGCGGTTGGTCAAATGATGCATAACATCATCCAATTGCAAAAAATAGAAGTTCAGTTTATTAGTGCAGTAATCATTACCATTATATTTATTGTAAGACTTCCATTTCCTAAACTTTTAAACAACATTTCAGATGAAAGCTTAATTATTCCAAGAGATTTACAGATTTATTGAATTTCAGATTCCTCTCTGAAGTTAGAGATTAGATATACACTGTCCGGCCACTTTCTTAGGTATATACTATGTAGTAGCGTATTGGGCTTCCTTTAGCCCTCAAAATAGTCTGAATTCGTCGAGGTATGGATTCCACAAGATGCTGAAAATGTTGTTGAGGTATTGTGTACCATGCAGACATTAATGTGTCACGCAGTTCCTGAAGATTTGATGGAGGTGTAGGCCTGGAGCGAACAGCCTGTTCCAGCTATCCCACAGATTTTCAATCGGGCTGAAATCCGAGGACTGAGCGGGCCACTGCAGAAAGGAAAAGTCATCGTCATGCGCGCTTTGTGATGTGGTCTTTGTGATGGGGACTTTGTGCACCGGCGCATTATCCTTCTGGAGATAGCCAACTGCATGAGGATAAACTGTTAACATGTACGGTTGCACTTGATCAGCTACGATGTTTAGGTATGCTCTAGCATCCTGACGTGCTTCCAGAGATATCAGTGGACCCAATGTGTGCCAGGAAAACATTCCCACACCACGAAACTTCCCTCGCCGGCTTGATGAGTTGTTGTGGGACATAGCATTTGTGCGCACAGCAGGGGTATACCTAATAAAGTGGCCGGACCGTGTATATATATTACCTTTCTTGGCGCAGCTTAGCCACTGCTGCTTTTGCGCCATTAAAACACCAACAAACACAAACAAGGTGGCCATGAAATAACTTTCCCTGTTTGGAAGCATCTGCAGCGAAAACTAATGAACGAAATGAAACCAAAATTTAGATATAGTCTATTGAGGGCATGTGGAGAAGAATTCTGCAAAAAAAAAAAAAAAAATAGTACCAAAAGTCGCCGATAGGAGAAAATTCGGCGCTGCTGTCACTCTATACATAGATTACGCAAATATTCTAGTGTAGAGGTGACAGCAGCGCTACTCACTCCTTTCAAAAAGGGAAGAGCTAACGTTCAGTCAAGCAGTACATTCAGTCGATTGAATGTTGAGTTGTACTCAATATGCGGTCTACCTTACATAAACGTGCGTTACTTGTAAAGCTGTTTTACACTAAAGACTGCAATGCAGTGGTGGCTCTTAGGGACTTTCGAAGGCTTCATAACCTACGTAAAGGTCCAATGTCTGCCGTAGCACTGCGAGCTTTGATTCATAAATTCGAGGAAACTGGATCACTAGGAGTGAGAGCCGGCAGAGGACGAAAACCAGTATGAGACAACATAGTAACAGATGTTGCCACCAGTGTTCAACGACACAGGGACTAGTAGTGGTACAAGCGCTCGTGCAATAGCTCGCCAAAGCGATATGCCTTAAGGGACTGTCTGGAAAATCTTACGGGAAATGCTGCATTTCTATCCGTATAAGATCAGTCGTGTGCAAGAACTAAAACCTACAGATTATGATAAGCACCTGACATTCGCGCTAACATTTCTTGCCCAAATGGATATCAAAAATGATTGTATTTGGAACACATTGTGGGGAGATGAGGCTCATTTTTATCTGAATGGATCACTCAACACTCAAAACTGCCGAATCTGGGCATGTGAAAGTCCCTCAGTGATTCATCAAGTGCCACTGCATTCTCCAAAAGTAACTGGGCCGCCCCATGTCCGTTTCTCGGACATGACCCCATGTGAGTTTTGGTTGTGGGGGCACCTGAAATCCATAGTGTGTACTGGTGGCGTTAAAACCTGCATTCGTTGAAAGATAACATACGACGGCTGTTACAAACATCCAAACTGACACTTTACACGCAGCAGTAGAGAACGTCATACACCGGATGCAATATGTTATACACTAGAAAGGTCAGCACTTTAAATGTTACTCCAGAGGACCCTAATGATTGATTAATGTCGATAATGTTGATAATAGATTGTTAACAAACAATTGATGATTAAAGATTGTTGTGTTGTTTCAGAACGTTTTCTGTGAGTCTCAAACTCCATTCATTACTGTACTGTATGTTCATAACCTTTCATATGCAAAAATCCTTTTTGCATGCGTTCATTATAATTATTCACCAATTTACTGGTTTCGACAGTGGCAAATTTTCTCCTATCGGTGGCTTTTGGTACTAATTTTTTGTTTTGCAGAATTCTTCTCCACATAGCCTCAATAGACTATACCTGAATTTTGGTTTCATTCCGGTCATTAGTTTTCGCTACAGATGCCTCCAAACAGGGAAAGTTATTTTATGGCCCCTTGTATATATAATATTTTCCGATGGAATGACCGCCCCATTCCCCGGACATGACCCCATGGGACTTTTGGTTGTGGGGGTACCTGAAATCCATTGTGTATACTGGTTGCGTTACAAACCTGCATTCGTTGAAATATAATATACGACGGGCTTTTACAAACATCCAAACTGACACTTTACGCGTGGGGGTACTTTATATATATATATATATATAAAATTACAATTCGTTAAGAAGATATAAAATTATCATAGTGTTGTTTTACAAATAAAATATAATAGACTAAGCTATCAACAAAGAGGGAGCAAATATCGAATACTGGTATGTATTAGGACAGAAAGAGTCAGAGAGTCACAAACTTGAAATTCTGTAAATGTATTAGACACGATTAAGCAAGAGTTAACAACTTTTTAACACTTTAAAAGCATTTCTTCCAATATGACTTTGAAAAGCTGGGTGGATCCTCATGAAACTTAAGGCCGTTTTACATTTACTATTTCACTCGCCATTTTCCAAGCCATAACGGAGGTCATGTCAGGGTAGATTGCGAGTGATTTGTGCACTGCTTTACACTTACCATAACGCCTTCCATCACACGGAACATTTACACTTCTCAATTGTCATCATGCCTACGTTTTATTTACGATAAAAATAGCATTGATTTATATAACAACCATTTAGTCAATGCATCGGATAGGTGAAAGAATGTCTTTAATTAATTAAAATAGGATATATATATATTTTTTTTCATCGCTTTGTGTTTCTTTGTTTTCAGTTTCGATAAATAACGCAGTCTCGTTAAATCTCGATCAATGGCGATATCTTTTCGAGATGTCGATCGCTCGTCTCGATTCGAATTTTCAAGCCGAAATTCTGAAATGATTTTGATTAATAATGTAACATTTTATGAAAGCATCCACGAAAACATAAGGAAAAGATATTGAAAAAACTTCATCTACACTTCATTTTATTATCGAATTTTCG
>JAFIDM010006943.1:16232417-16275508 GCA_023159025.1 Thereuonema tuberculata | reverse complement strand
AGGCGGGAAAGCAAACGATTGTGCATTTACGTCGTTTCTCCGTTTTTCATGTTAATTTAATGCACGTTAAACTCTCTAACATGTTGATTTCATAAAAGAATTTGTAAAATGCAATTGTGAAGAATTATGGATAACTTATAAAACTCATCATAAGAGACTTTATAAAGGATTTGCTGACAATCCAAGTTACTTGGCAATTGGTAATAGTCGATTTCTACTTTTAACTTTATTTTATATTTGCTTCTAGCAAATTATTGTTCTGCTAAAATTGATCTTATAAAAAGCCGTTTTGCTTTTGAAATACAGAGAAAGCAATGAATTTATAGTATAAAAAGCAATTTTTTACTTTCTCCTAAACGCTGAATGACAAAGGCAAATATCAGTTTCGCATTTCAAACAAAATTTACCTTGGAGATCCTAAGAAATAATGACTACTTTTCTACAGATATCTGTCCCTCTGTATATGAGGTAGATAAAGTAGCTGGGAATATCAGGAACGGAGTATCTGGAAGTTATTATTCAAACAGTAATGTACTGTTGTCTATCACATGAATTTGTATTAAAAAATAATTGTAGGGAAAAAAGTGTTAAAAAATAACAAAAAAAGCTTAATATAGTAAATTTAAATTTTTCATTAAAGATTAAATGTTAAAATAAGCTATTAGCAGATAACACTTACACAAGATTATTATTCGATATTGTTTTATTGTATTCTCCATAATATTAGTGTGTTAATACAAATTAAGAAAGGGACCATTCTTTAATTTGTTTTATTGTATCTTCACACGAACTGAAATAAAGATACGATGAAAAGACACCGTAGAAACAAGACTTGAGTACGTAGGAATTAAAAAAATCACTAAGAGATGGTGTGGAGTGTAATTATTGAAAGAATACTGAACTAAACTCACACAAATATAAAACCTGGTGAAATTCCTTCAAAGACTACAAACCGTCAGCTTTACAGTTCCACCAGAAATCGATTATTTGCAGTATGTGACTCTTATCAAGTTTTCAAGCATATTGATCTTCATTTTCCCGCCTTTTCTCGCTTTAATCACACAATATTTTTCGTTAATACGTGAGTCGAATACTGTTCGCTTTCTATAGATTAATCTTCTCCTCTATTGAAACGTCTAGCTGCTGATCATGTCCTTTTTTTCTTCTATAAAATTGCTGCTTTATCCAATCCTACCTTGTATTTGAAAACAATCAATTTATAAGCAATTCTTTAGGTCTGGTAGCAGTATTTCGATTGGACGCTTTTGCTGTGCATTATTAACTCAAAGCTTTAACACATACAGAAACAACAATCACGAATTTGCAATGATAGCGTTAGGGAAAAGGTCCCTCTATGACTTATAAAAATTTTGGAAAATAAATGTATGTTACATATATAAGTCCCTTTTCTATAAAGCTTTTTATTTATTATACGCTTCCTTTTCAAATAAATACATAATAAAAACTCATGAATCCGTTCGTGTAAACCTACAATATTGGATTTATGATATCTCGTTCAGTAAATAAAATAGATTCTTTCTCTGCCCGGAATACTCTTGGTCTGGTAGCAGTTGCTGTGATGTCCCTCATGCGTCAAGTTTTCATGATTGAAATCATTTTGGAAAGATTGCTTCTGACATAGCAACAATGGCCTACTTTGCCACGCATCATGACTGTTGAGTTACTAAATAATAGAGTAAGTAAATGAAAAAGTACTTGTTGATTGGCTTTAAGTACAGAACAGTCAGTGTTTTCTTCATAGCTAATTAGGTAATTCATTTAGAATGTTGATCTTTTTTTGTATTGTAAGATTTAAATTAAGGTAACGTAACTGTAAGGAAATTACCAAGAAGCATTATTATTATTCGTCTCAATTTTATTTTGTTTTATTCCATTGAATTCAAGCAGAGGAATATCGTAGCCAAGTAGCATTAAGGCGGTTCGTATCAAGGAAATTCATCATTTACTTTATAATATAGTAGAAAAATCTTGCTCTTCTTTCCAGCTAATATTGAAGGTGTTATCAAGACTTCTTTAACATCTAAGTTTCATGACTAAATTTTGTAATTTTGAAAAATTTCGATGATGAAGACAAAATTTCCCAATATTTAGATGGAGGTTATATATAAGGTTTTAAGTGGGTGAAGAGACTTTTTAGTCCCATCTCCAAAATTCTTCATAAAATTTTTGAATTTTTAATCTTTCCTCTTCATTTTCCCAATATTTTTGCTAACTTTTTTCTAAAGCTATAAAGCATTTAATTCAAGCAATATAGAAAGAAAGATTATGGGAAAATGGGATAAAGGCCCGCCCCCCATCCCCTTTAAACGGAATCATGTTTACATAATTAGATAGTAACGACAGAAACCGCTTATCATTTATATTACAGATCATACGATTCAGAAGCAGATTCTAGAGTTGCTAACAATTAAATCTTTTACTTCATTATATCACGTGTTACAAATAACTTCTAAAAATAATTGTTGAATCAAGCGAGATTTACGCTTTATTCCATCCGGAATTTCACCAAATAAGTGATTTTTTAATCCACTTGACATTGAATCCGAGCTGCGATAAGAAATCCATCAGGTTTTCTACAACAAATTACTATTTTCTGCAAGGTTTGTGTAGCGACGTCCCATAGACATCAGTTAGTTGTTGAAGTTTAAGCTAAACAATTTGGTCTGTAAATGAATTTCTTCTTCACATTCAATTGTAAACCACACATTGAAACACATTTTTCCGTACATTGAAACAACGAGATCTTTGTTTGAAAAACACATACACGAAAGTAATGTCTAACAAATGGATGTTGACGATCCCGTATTTTCGTGATTTCACGTAATTTACGCGAGAATAGTCTCTATCCATGTCTTCTCACAAAATATTGAAATATTTAAATGAATTATAATACGGGGAAATGCATGAGACTTTAACTATATTTTAATATAGTTTTAATAAATTGAAAACAGTCAATAAACAAACAATAAGTTTATTATGTAGCATTTTCCTAGTGACAGACATTAAAAATACTAAATTCCTTGAAACCTGCTAAAGAGGCTAATGGCGAGATCTCGTGTTTTTCGTAATTCTCGCGCAAACGTGATCGTCAACATCCATCTGTTAGACATTATGTTTATATTGTTTTTCATGAGAAGTCCTTGAATTTATTTAGCCCGTTGTAACTTAATTTTCTGAATTTTTACATCTGAGTATTAGCTAGCTGTCACTGTATTTTATAGAATATTTGTAACTGTTCTTAATTTACATAGGAAAAACAAAGATTACAATAAAACCACTTATAATTAACACTTATAATTTTAAGTAGATCCATCCATCTATGAACAACACAAATGTATTAGGAAGCTGAAATTTTTAGAAAAAGATGTAGGTTTTTACAAAAAAAAAAGGGGAGGGGGGTAAGCACTGGTTTTGGTTTATATCTAACCATTAGATAAGGATCAAGCGCGTACTACGTTGTAGTTAAAGCGCAGTTATTCAAAAATTATTTATTGTAAGAACTGAAATCGTAATGACAGATAAGTGTTACTGTAATAGGCCTATCAGTGTAAAATAGAAATTGGACCCATTTCGACCTAAATTTCTAATACATAGATGCTGCGCAGAAAACCTTAACAGTTTCTGTCACTTTCTGGTAGTCCCCGACCTACGAACAATCGCACTTAACAACGAAAGTTTAAAAAAAAAAATTGGACATCAAAATAAAATTGAATTTTTCAATATTTTTGTCCAAGAGAAACTTGGACGTATGTAGAACATATATAAATCATATCTAAAAATAATACATACATATATATATATGTAAGAGTCAATGTTCATTCCAGCTCGGAACTATTTTCGACAACATCTACTAAAACTAGATCCTCGTTGGGGATTCATAAACAGTCTTGACTGGTGTTTATTATAAAACAGCAAATGGATTCGTTTATTCTACATCTGCTTGCATAATATTTATTATTTCTGTTTACTCAAAATTAATTTAACTTCTTCAAATCGTCAAAATATATTTTTCAAAAAAATTCATCAGACAATAACAACAACCCATACCTTCATCCAAAATTTCGATTTTTTAATCAAAAATCTTTATCAAGAGATATTTACATCATCTAAAAGAGAAAACTATCTTTCTCCTTCTAAAAACGATCAACAATAAGTTAAAAAGAAACATACTTAAGCGTGAACAAAAGTATTGTTATTCATGTTTTGTTCACGTTTAAGTATGTTTCTTTTGAACTTATTGTTGATCTGTTCTAAGAGGAGAAAGATAGTTTTCTCTTCTGTATGATGTAAATATCCCTTGATAAAGATTTTTGATTAAAAAATCGAAATATTCGGTAAAGAAATGTGTTGTTATTGTCTGATGATTATATTTGAAAAATTTAATATTTGTTCATTTCGTGATTTATCTGATTATTATATGTATGACATATATAAATCAGATAACTCACGAAGGATATATATATATCACGAAAGACATATTTATTTAGATTTCAGGCCACCACATAATTACGGATAAAATAGTTTATGTCACATTAAATTACAAGTAACTTACTTTCTAAGCGACCTGCGCTTCTTTGTCAGGTCATTTTGTGGTGGCCTGAAATTTTATTTCTTCATTACAACGACACACAGGTTAAATATTATTTTAAATATATTTATTTTTATCTGATTTATATATAAATATAGATTCTTTTTAACTTAACGATCAAATTATCGAAACAGAACCTGTTCGTAACTCGGGACTAACTGTCTGCAGCCATTCGAAAATTAGCACGCCAACGAAGTCGGCTTTCTTTGTTAACTTCCAATAACATATAACTGGCAAGAAATGTAATCTTCGAAATATCGTATCTTAAAATGCATGAAACTAATTGCGGAGAGAACTGTCTTTTGAAATTCCCATTTGGTCAAACCTTCAGAAAATGGCAAAAAAAGGCGAGTGTTTCTAAATTGAGCAGACGTTCCACCTTTAAACAGAGGAATGACCCGGGTAGAACAGTGGGGGCGGCAATGGTAATTGAGTTGGCTGCTGTCTTCCGGTGTGTTAGAAGCTCCCTCTTCTGTCGCAACTCCATTTGAGAAGGGTAGTCATTTCTGCATTAAAGTTGTCGTCATTTTCTTAGAGAACGATTTCTTTTTTGGCACGGTTTGATTCTTGTCTTCTCCAGAAGCAACACAAAGACATCGAAGGACTTGCAGACATTGTAGGTGGCGTTGCTTAACCCTTCAAAATGTCTCCCTGAGGGTTGAGACGACGGAAATCTCTCTCTTATCGTTTCATAATTAACAAATCCGAATGTAAGTGATTTTTAAAGGTAATGTAAGAAAATAATTAAAAATAGCTGCGTTACTCAAGGATTTAAACAAAAATTAAATTTGAACTAAAAATACACAAATTTAAATAAAGATTATTAAACAACATTATTAAGCGAAGACCACATTGGCTACTACTGCATATACATCTTCGGGTATTTTTTTAATAAAAAAAGAATAGTATCGTATTTCTTCAAGTTCTAAGATATTAATATTTTTAAAAATAAAAGTTTCATTTCCAATACTTATGTGTTGCCTCTCTTTCTTTTCTCATTTTATTTATTTTTCTATCTTTTTTTTTTTTTGATATGGGCAGGAGTTAAATAATGTACGGTATTAATAATAATAAAAGTATGCAGTAAAACTTCGGTTATTTATTCGGTATCCAGTCTATGATGGATAATCGAACTTAGACTTGATAATGGAATGCGTACATTAACAACATTATAAATACAATACATCGAGTCATTTAATTAATTTATTTTACGTAAATCTGTAAGAAAGTTTAACGTGCATTAAATGTAACATGAAAAACGGAAAAAAAAATATAAAATTCGTTTGCTTTCATGCCTTTGAGCCATCAGGACGAAACAGCTGTCCCAGGTTGTCGTCGATGGCGTGAAAGCAAACGAATTTCTACATTTCTATATTGTTTCCGTTTTTATTTTACGCAAACGTAAACTAAATAAAGTTAATGGAACTTTTAAATTATTATTTGCTTTTTACGGGTTACGAAAGAATCATAGAAAGAATCAATTTAAGGCGATATTAAGAGTTAGCGACGACTAACAAAGACAGACGGTAAATAAGGGAATGATAACCGAAGTTCTAATGTAGTTACAGATTTCTTGTTTGCGTTTTTTCTAAGCTTCGTCTGCAAATAATAAGTTTACGTCACTGAAGGTCTTTACAGTTTTTACTCGTTCGAAATCTGTCTTTTCTATCAAAACACACGAAGTTTTGAATTTAAAACTTCCATCCATCCATCTATCACATTTTCTTGGTCTCCTCTCATTCCCAGGAGTCCAGTTCTTCTGAAACTCTTCTCATTTGTAATATTTTTTACGATTTTTTTACTTTCGTTTACTTTTCAATTCTACGTCACATTTTCTGTTTATGACTTTTAAACGCTTTCACGTTCGGAACCATAAAGATTGTGTTGCAAATAGGACAGATCAAGTATTTCCTCTTACTCAAATTAGCTTTATTTTAATATTTATAATCTTAATTTTCAGAAATATTTCTTAAGTCATGATGCAATTAACAATAAAACGTAAATTGTTTTTATGTTACCAAAAAAAAAAAGTATCCGCATCACATTGATGTCTTTTCCAAACACATCTGTAATTCAAAATATTGGTTTACCCTTTGGCCTTCGATACACGATGAATCGTGCGGAATTCCCATAGACAGAATTAGCAATAGACTGTAGTAATGTCAGTCTCCCTACAGAGCAGCGACATGCGATCTGATCTTCATCTGATTCTTTAGGTTATCCCACAATGGCTTGAAAGGATTCAAATCGAGCTAAGGCCGATGATTATTGCAGGTTTTCGTATTGATGTCCACGAATACTTATTGACATCATCCTTTAACAAAGTCGTTATCCTGCAAAGCAAGGATATTTCGATGGGATTCGTCTTTCAAGCATGAAGTTTGTCCAAAATCTGCAGATTGTTTAAGGATTTGTTGTAGGATGTTCCATAAAAGAAATACTATTTCTATAATAGTTCTCCAGACATTGTAACACTGTCTTTCGGATGAGATTACAGCAAGATCCGTCAATTTGCATTTCTACTTCTTTTCATTATTTAACATGCACTGCTGATAAGATTTGGATGGTGTTATGCATCATTTGACCAAGCGCCAAAATTCGATTTTGGGATATTCGTAAAAACGCAAAAGCTTATGTATTAATTCATATTTTTTTATGGAATGAAGAGTGTTATATATCAAAACGAAGATACTTTCAAAGAACCATTCTGATCATTGTCAAAATTAATAAATATCCTTCAAAGGTCGTTAGTCACATGATGCAAATCTTATTGGTTACGATTAGTCGATTGGCGTTTACTCCAAAAGAATTTTCCGCAGAATTATGTTGAGTTAGCAGCAGGAACAATTTTGTTTAAAGAGTTTACACCTTTCTCTAGAAGATGGAGCAATAATCTAAAAAAAAAAAGTCTATTTTGGCACTTGATCAAATGATGCCTAATACCATCCATTTAGTTACAAATGCGTAATTTTTTCAAATTGGTGATGACAATCAGAATACAAGAATAAATTTATTTGTTTATCTCGTTATCAAAAAGCAGAAAATTACAACAATCAAAACAACAGTAATAATAATTAAGAGTAATAACCTTTTTTTACTTGAATTTAACCATAAATATTAAATTAATAACAATGTTAACATTAATGCTAAAGGAAATTCCCACCAAGATAACCTCAAGGATTTTGTAATGAGAAAAGAATAAAATTTAGTGATCAATATTCTTTGGATCTATATAATAGATATCTGGATATCTTCAGCACCATTTCCAATTGACAAAACAAAGAACTAAAATTTAAAAAAAAGAAAAAAAAGAAATTTAATTTTCTATAAAGACTTTTTGAAGTGTGAATGAAATAAACAAAAGCGTTTCTTAGAAAAAATCCATCTAAAGAAACATTTCTGAATAAATAATGATACTGTAAAGCAGTAGCGTAGCTAGAGGATCGGGGACCCCGGAGCATCAAGTGCTTATGGTTTCGTAAAAAAAAAAAAAAATCCCCCTTCGTTCGGGAGCCCCCTTTGCTCGGGGGCCCCGGGGCACTGCCCCGGCTGCTCCGGTGGTAGCTATGGCCTTGCTGCAAAGGCTATTGTGAAACGCTGCAATATTTCTTGAAATAAAAATGTATTTTTTTTACTTTAACTTTAATAAAACAAGTAAAAAAAAATTTGTGCTAAAGCATAAAATTGAAGGCGACTTTATTAAAACCTAAACTTCACTTAAGGAGCGTTGGAGGATTATTCGCCGCGCAACGACAGCCGACTGTCCACCTGAAAAAGGGGAAGTTTGGGCATTGTTTCCAGGACAACTACTGACTCGATCGGCTTGAAATTTGGCTATGCTTTAGTTTAGAGTGTCTATTATGAATATATTTTTTTTATTTCTACCTATCTGAAAAAATGCGAACACAGTCGACTGTTTCTGAAATAGTCTACTGTGTCCGCAAACTGTTACAGATACGATCGAAATAAAAATATAGATTGTGTAGTAGACTCTCCAAACTAAAGCATATGCAAATTTCAAGTCGATTGGATCAGTAGTTGTCAAGCAAAAAATTCCCAAACTTGCGGAAACAAACAGTCGAATGTGTCCACATTTTTCCGGATAAGCAGATATAAATATTGTTTGGTCCTCCGAACACGGTGGTGAAGTCCGTTTGCTGATCCTATCTTCGGCTCGGTTTGTTAGGGGAGGACAGATGGACGGACGGACGGACGTACAGAACAAACGCAATAGCTCCCAAACGCAATGGCAACCCTTGTGGGTCGCTAAAAAGTTATTAACCAAACAACTTTTTAAAAATATTTTTTGAATCTCGACATGCGGTTATCCGAAAGTTGACATATCACTATTTTTTAATATTTTTTTTACTTTATACTGACTGAAAGTTTTTAATTCCTGCATTTATAGGTTCGTTAAACTTAAACTTTCGAATTGTAACACATGTAAAAAAGTTTAATATGAAGTTTAACGAAGTTTACTATGATTCTTGAGTGTTTGCCAAAAGAATTTAAAGTAAATAAATTCATCTCAGAAGTTCGCCATGTTGTGCATTTAGCTGTGGAATTGATATTGGAGAATGTTGTCTGTCTTTAGTTCGTCTCACAATAATCAGAATGCGAAAGCTCAGTGTAGTCTAATATCACCACCAATTTTGCTATTTTTTTTAAAAAAAATGCTAAAATATCATCATTCTCACAAGATCCTCAAACTAAAAAGAAAATTTTATATCCGCCAAAGACAATAACCTAGGATTATTCTTTTTTGTATGAAATTCTTACAGATATGATTAAAAATCTCGTTTCTTATTGGTTATTAATATCCAACATTAATGATCGAAAAGGTTTCTGTACTAAAAATGCGAAGAAAAGTCGATAATTATTTATATTTTCTTTGTTTCTAAAGAATAGGATTTTATTCTGATTTTACTATGTATATTATCTTGAGAAACTTTTCACTTTGAATGTAAAAAAAAATAAGTAAATATAATTTTGTGCTAGAGCGTGAATTTAAGAGCGACCCATAATAATAAAAAAAATTAAAAATAATTATAATAAAAAAGGAAAGTACGTTAATGTAAGGAAGAATAAAAAAAAATAGGAAAATAAGAAAAAATTAAAAAAAAAAAAAAAAAAAAACACGCGGGCATTGAGAAAAAAACAGATTAAGAGAAAAAACAAACGGTAGATATAAGGATTGGAACCGATGAGTCCGAGACTTTACCCATCAAGCTATAGCTGACAACTGAAATACCACGAAAATACCACTTTTAAGTTGTTTGAGCCTCTCAACACGATGGTCAAGTCCGTTTGTCGATTCGATCTTCCAAACGGGAGTTGTTAGGGGGGGGGGGCATACGGGGATAACAATGCCAAATATCTAGAACATGGGAGGGCGTAGGCCTCTAAAAATACCCTATTCTTACGGCGCGGCGTTGGGGTTCTGAACACGATGATGAAGTCGGTTTCGCGATCCTACCTTCCGCTCGGGAGTTGTTAGGGAGGAACATACTATGGACGGATTCACAGGACAAACGATATAGCTACCAATTTTAAGTCACTAAAAATCGCTTTACACGATCCAGAAACCTGTTAGCTGGATTATTACCGCAATTTACATCGTGTCTTATAAAGGTTTTACTGAGTATTTCCTATATAACACTACACAACTTAATGCTTTCTATACTAGCCCAATGAAATATCTACAGAATCTACAACCCTTTCAAAACTGGTGTTAGATATCACTACCAATCAAAAGCATATATCATGTACTAAATCTGAGCCAAAAGTTTATCTTATAGTTTTGCAATTGTTTTTGGTAAAAATTCTCTAAACTTCAAAGAATCCAATTAATAATGAACAAGATTTACTGTTGTTCAATAATAAATATATAATTAAATATTTTTAATTAAAAATCAACATGTATTGTGAAGATATTGATAGAAATCCAATGTTAAGTTCTAATTCTTTTTCTAGGGGATTGATGGTTCATCTTCACGTGATAATTTCTCGGCCAGAACTCACCCGGAAAAATGTAAATGTTCTGAATAGTTTTGTATGATATAATAACAACCTATTTGATATGTATTGCAGAAATAATCTATAATATAAAAGGGAAATTTATGGATATGTGTGTGTGTGTGTGTGTGTGTGTTCAAAATGTTTAGCATACTTCCCAATATGCGGTAGACTTGAATTTCGCATGTTAGTAGGTTCCATATTATAGACAATGTAAGAAGTGCAAAAATAGCCTTTTTTAGTTTTTTTTTTTGAGGGGAAGGGGGATGAGCATAAAATGTGTACCGGGTTTTGAAAGCGCCACATATGCATCTGGAGGCGACAATTGGAACTACAAAAATATTGTTGTTGAACAATGGAACTGAAACATTATTGTGCGTAATAACGCCACATGCTAATCGGGAGGCAAAAACTAGAACGATGAGATGTAAAAGGGAGGGCGGTGAGGGGATGGGCCAACATTGTTGAAAGATATTTCTACGGGGTTTCGAGAAAGCTAAAAGTTTCGCGATAGATAGATATATTTGTAACTATCACATGATTTTTTTTACGGACTAGGAAAAGGTTTGAAGTGTTAGGGGTGTGGAGAAGGGGAGAAAGGAGTGGGAAGTTAGAGATCTCGAGTAATAAAATTCACATAAACATTATTTTGTAGCTATCACGGGATTTTTTTTGTACCAACTGAGAAAGTTTCGAATTGATCTAACAGTCCCAATTTCTTCCTTATCCACATCAGAAAAACTCTTTTTTGTACCATACGAAGAGCAGATACTCTGGTAGTTAATGTATAATGTAAAGATTGATAATAAATAGCTATTAAAATAATGTTTTAAGATTTGTGAATAATTGTTGTTCAAAGAATATAAAAATTTGTTACCATATCTATTACCATAAATATACATGTTGATCACTTATGTTAATGTATTATTTTACAGTATAATCTGTATGGTTAAAATACTGCTTTAAGATAAAGGTTTTAATAATAATAATTTTTAACTTTTTTTTGTGTTTTATTGTTTAGATTAACATTTGCAAGAATGTTTATGTTTCGGTTACTTGGATATTTTCATTTTAGCAACAAGCGGGAAAACACTGCGGTTAAATGTGAAGGTGTTACAAGTGATGTTCTTTAATTGTAGTTCAGTATCTTAAATAGAAGTCAAAGGCCTGACTTTCATGATTTTATATTCATTTTAAACTTACAAAAAATTCCAAATAGCCTGCGTTAAGAAAACATTGCATTCACTTTTTGTTAGTGAAACTTCGGAGGGGAAAAAAAAAAAGACTGCTGAAGATGTGTTTAATGTATCGTGATGTTTAATCTTTTCGTCGAAAAATCTTGGGTTGCCACTCCTAACGCTCACTTGAGTCTCTGCGTCGCCAATTCTCCAAGAACACTTGAAATATTTGAATACATATAACCGACGAAGTGTAGCAGATTTTGCCTGGCAACCAAAGGCCGAATACAAAAGAAATTCCAAGTCGCTTTTAGATCATTTCAGAACCACATTTGTTTCTTTTTTTTTTTGTTTCAAGGAGAACGTTCTGGATTATTAGTTTGGTTTTTGGTGCGTTTGTACTTCATAGAA
Source organism: Thereuonema tuberculata (assembly GCA_023159025.1). Taxonomy (NCBI): domain Eukaryota; kingdom Metazoa; phylum Arthropoda; class Chilopoda; order Scutigeromorpha; family Scutigeridae; genus Thereuonema; species Thereuonema tuberculata. The sequence continues at coordinate 16,263,295 of JAFIDM010006943.1, read as the reverse complement.
GCAAAGAGAATAGGGAAATTGTTTTGGTAACAGAAGGATTTTTTGATTAAAAAAAAAATGGAAAAATAGCAAAGCTGTAAAGAAAGATATCTTCCTGTATTTCTCTATAGAAATTTGAAAGCAAATTCACTCACTGAAATCCTATCGTCTACCGGAAATGAGATGCTCTGTAGAGACAGCTATTGTTTTTTTATCCTTTTTTTGGTCTAAAAGATTTCTGTTATATTCTAAAGTTTGTGTTCTTCTAGTTTGTTATATGTAAGACTCGAATCAATTATTATTTGTTTGTTTTCAATTTATTGTTTTCTTGTCTTATTTTTTGGATACATATATATTAAATATTTGGAACGTTTTATTCACTGGCTTATACAATAATTTTTAGACTTTAAATGTTTGTGATATTTCGCTTTATTCAGTACTTTATTGTGTTATCGCATTGTGTTTTCTTCAAGGGCATTGGTGTATTAATATATCAACAATAGCAAAAACAATCTATAGCAGATACTGTTAATTATGATACAATCTGCATAGATATCTACACATACTATCTATAGGATCTGCTTGGAGAAATGTGGTGGAATAGCAGTGCTTGCTTTAAAAAACAAAAAGCCCCAGTAAATCCTGAAATTTTTTGTTCAGTTGTATCAGAAGAACCAAACTTAACTGTACTGTCTTAGACATAATTACTGATCACATTTATGGGAAGTTCTAGACAAATCTGATGAATTATGTAACAGAATAAAAGAATAAACACATTTGTCTCACCATTTACAATACCGAGATCCGGTGATCGTGTTGGCCAATCCATAAAGCGCAAACATCCAAAAACATTAATCCTATCGAAATGCTGCTGTGAGCGAACGTTAATTGGGCGAATATAGAGGGAACATATAAATAAAACAGAGAAATACAGTCTTGTACATTGAAATTGTTCCTTCTGTACTTGGTTAAGATAGCACATGGGATTTAAGATCTGCATTATCATTGGCTGATAATAATCTCGGCAAAAAAAAAATATATTTACCGATAATAAAATACATGATGGTGATATTTCCTAGAAAAATATTTCGTTTAACAAAGAAAAAGAATTGAAGACTTTTTGAATACGATGGTGATGAGACGATGTGAAATGTTCTAAGTTCTTCCAAAAAGCAAATGAACTCTGTTGATTAAATAAAATAAAACTGAATAATAAAAAAATAATCAAAATAAAATAGTTAATAAAACAAAAATAGAATAAAAATGTAAATAAGAAGCTCCTGGAAGCCTAGTTTCTCTATGTTGTTTTTTATTTTTTTATTTACTTATTGTGTTAAAAATGATACAAAACTACTGTTTTATTTATTTTTAAATTATAATCTGCTGAATAGTGACCCTTTACTCAAGTGGTAACACGCTTTACTGTGGACCGGAGGAGCCGGGTTCAATGTCGGAGTTTTCCTTTTTTCTTCCTGGTTTCTTCTGTAGAGTTAAAGGCGGGCAGGCGTTAGGCTGACCACACGACCTCAACTTAGTCCCATTTGGACAGGAACCCGAAAACCTTACCTTCCACGACTCCAAGGACCAGATTGACCTTTTATGGGTTTTATTTTTTTTTTACTTTTTAAACATCTTCTGAATATAAACATTAGAAGATGCTCAAATTAATGAAGTTCTTAATATCCATTGTTAGATCGCATTGTTTCGTTTCGAAAACGTTTCTACGGGAATTTTTGTTATTCACGAACTGATTTCTCAACAATGACCCCTACAGAAAAAAAATTCAAATATTCAAGTGAAGTCGTTTCTTGTCCTTAAATATACATCCTAAGTTTCAAGGAGATCCACCAAGCGGCTCAAAAGTTAATACAGAGGGATGCAGACACACACATACAGACAGAATGATTAATTTCATTAGTTCATTTTCCTAAGAAAATAACCAAAAAAAAAGATAAGTAATTTTAAAATTAACGCTAGAACAATCTAGTTTGTTGTCAGTAGATTGCAGTACAATATTTGGTGGAAACAGGACTAAAAGGTAATTGAATGGAAAAAATTATGAATTTAATTTTCCGTTCAGGTCACCAAAACAATTCGAGTGGAGACAACGAGCGCTTTTATTCACTGAACGTGAGATGCGGGAATCTCTTACATTTTTTTTTTCAACAAGAAAAATATTGAATGCGGGTTCGTTAAGACACTTGAAGTAATATTATCTCCCGACAGTTAATTCGCTTTCATGGGACGTTGGAAGGAAGCCAGTTCTGTTTTAGAACCTTATCTTTGTTCAATATCTTAGTTTCAAAGAGATAACGGAGTCTAGTCCTGAAGTTCAAGGTTTTGGAAGAATTTAAACGTTACGTTCTTTTGGTTAAAAATTGTCATTTTAAAGGAATGCTAAAATTTGTGTTTTGCTGAAACTATTTATTGCGAAATTCGGGTAAATATTTAATAAAGGATTATAAATTTAATAATTTTTAAATATTAAGCAATTGCAAAGAAAAAATTCAGAAAAAAAAATAGAAATTATTTTATCAGTTCTCGATAAAAGGAGCCTTAGTCACTTTGGGACAGCTGTTTCGAGTTTTTTAGGCAATTTCAGCCAGCTTGCAAAGACTCAAAGGCGCTCAAGGGTTAAAGCAATACAATCGCTAAAAGAAAGGGACCTCTCAAAAATGAAGATGAAATTATTACAATACGTAATGTGGAAAATGTGGAACCCAAGTCTTCAGGAATTATCTTTTCTTTGCTTTTTATTTTTCTTATTTTTTTTTTTACGATCAATTGTGATAAGTATTTAGTGATAACCTCCTGTCATAAGTATTCAGCTGCCCAAGGATTTCATTTCCACATTTTGAGCTTGTATTTATTTTCTTCATTGTAATTTCTGAGGTAACCTTGTTTTCTAATATTTTTATCCATATTATTCATCACTGGCTTAATTCTCTGAATATATCTTAATAGTGTCTTTTCAGTCTTTTGATGAAGATGGATTTTTTTTTCAGTGTCATTCAAAAGTGATCGTGAGGTCTAGGTTCAAATTCAGACCAAGTGATTTTTTTTTTTCATTCTCCTTTGCATCCAAAGACTGAGAATACTTTAGGATAGTCTTCTCCAGTCTTCCTTTGAATCATTATCATTTCTTTCTTGATTGACCAAATGAAAGATGATGGAAACCTCCACGAACACTGAAGAAAGTTTGTGGCAAAAATTAAAGTGAAAGAAATAATTACAGTAGAGCTCCGATTATCCGCGAGTGCCGCGAAATTTTTTCTTAATTACGAACCTCAAAAAAAAAAAAAAAAAAAAAAAAAAATTTAATCCAAGCCAACAACCCGGAAAGTACAACAGGCCCTAAAGTGCGAAGGTCGAAAATTACTGACAGGTTTATTATGCATCGTAATCCTATAGGCCTTCTCGGAATTTGTGGATGAGTGGCAGGCTCTTGCTCTGCAGAAAGGTTTCTGCTGTACTGTACATATTTTAGAAGTTTTGCATATTATGTTTTTTGTATAATAAAATGTGTTTTTATGCTGAAATTTTTTTTTCCGTGTTTTCACCTCATTTTTAGTCTTTTTTCGGGTTATCCCGATTTTTACTTTCCGCGGTACCCTTGCCACCCAATTCCGTACTTACTTATTTTTCCCATGCAAATAATATTTATTTGGCATGATACCACAAGGAAAAGAAAGTAAATAAACAAATGCATGCGCTAATAAAAATGAAGCATTACGACTAACAACAAGATGTTAATGGTCGATTATTATGTAAGCGTTATTATTAAGGACATTTGTTTTATTTATAAGAAAACAAGATCAAAGAATACCAATATGTTGTTGCGTCTTCTATTCAGTTGGAAGAGGATTTTTCCATTATGAAGGATTTAAGATTTTGATCCCTATGTCTTCGTCTTAAAAGTCAAGTAATAGAATGATAATGAGTTATTTCGTGAAGTGTGGATGATAATAATTCTACTCAACAAAATATTCTACATGTTCGAACAGATGGATAAAGCAAATAAGACGGAAATAAGCAAGGTACAACAAAGTTCGACAACGTTCGACAACCGTAAGGAAAGTTTCAACACAATTCTAAAAGGAATTACAAGTAGAGAAGAATTAACTATTTCTTTGAACTTTAAATCTTGAAGATTTTTAAAATTAAATCAATGTTTTGCAACAAGTAATATATTTATTGTAAATACGTTCGAGAATAATCTTTAGTGATAGAATTAACTCAAGAAAGAGGATTTGTAATGAAAAGACATTAAATACTAGAATTAAAGAACAAGCGAACTCTTTTTATTAGAGAAAACAGGGCTGTACATAATGTTAAGAAGAATATTTGAAACTATTGTTTGAAGAAGACCGTATGTAGCATTAAGGAAATTTACTCAAATGTAATATAACAATCAAGTAATCGTCGGAAGCGCAGTGTTGCCTCAAGAGAAAAAATAAATAATAAAAACTCACTAATGAAATATTATTGAGAAAATTCATGTGCCTGCAGTCTGCCGGATTCAATGAATTTTTTTAATGCATAAAAAATTCAATCTGTGCATTGAATTACTAATAAACAACAATGGGTGATACCAAATTGTTTACCAAGTGACATCCTGAAGCAGCTGTACTGAGACCTCGTTGTTTACTGGTGACTGCTCTTGGCTGATGTTCGCCAAAGAGCGTGAAACAGGTGTTCCAGGATGTCACTTGGTAAACAATTTGGTCTGAGCCATTGTTGTATCAGTATTTAAGAGGTTATTTTTTGAATTTTACTCAAGTCTGAGAGTCTGGTTATTATTTTATTTAAAGCACAAATCACAATTTTGATTCTTAGCTAAAAAATCACTGCTAATTTATAAGGTTTATATTGAAGAAGTTAAATAAATAGGGTTTGAAAAAACGAACTCATTAAGTTTTAGGTTTGAATTTGATCCAAGGTTAAAATCAGAACTTAAATTTCTATCATTTTATAGCCATTCAATGATTTTTAAGTATTATTTTTACTTTTATTATCAAAGTTCTTGAATAGGTCGAATTAGTGATAGCTCGAGTGGTCGAGATTCAAACAAAAGCAATTCTCAAACATTCAAGAAAAATACTGCTATTAAGATCACTTTAAAAGGAATCATTCAAGCAAATTAGTGGATGAGTTTATGAATTAACATAAAAAAAAGATGAAAAATCTTATAAATGCGAATGATTGTAAATGAAATCTTTTCAATGACTGAATTTCCATTAGTACTTATCCATTTTAAATCAAGTAACAGTTAGTTGAATTCCTGCATGAATTATTAAGAAATTATCCGCAAGGGACAATGTGTCAATCAAGGCTTTTTTTGTCTTTCTTTTTTTTTTGTACTAAAATTGTAAAAAACAATATTGACATAAAAGTCGAAAAAAATTATTAATTTATGCAACAACTTCTTCGTTTTTATGAAAAGTAAATAGCGCTTGCTTTTAATTAAATTTTAAGTAATTAAGCCTGAAGGTACATTGCAGAATTATAACTGAAGATAAGCTCTTGCTTCTTAGTTTAATCTACAATGTTGGTTTTTTTTTTTACGTTTTTAAGCTTTATTTTCTAATTAAAAATAACATAATCTTTTGATTTCGTATACGAACAGGTTTTGTTTTGTTTTTTTTTCCTCATTTCTAGAATGCCGTTTAGAATTTCGACAGCCATTGTCTGTAATCATTTCGTCTTGCTACTTATCCTATACTCAACTAATTTATTTTTATTAGATTACGTTCCAATATGGAAAGATGGCGCGCTTGTAGGCCGCACTGTTGGCGTTGTCACTAAGACGGTGGCCTCTCATCTCAGGGGTCCGGTTCTCATGTGGGTTTTGTGATGTTGGACGATCCGGACAGGTTTTCTCGGGGTTCTCCCGTTTTCCCTGCACTTTTCCCACCATACTTTCTCAGTAGACCTTCTGGTCGCGGTGCTTGGCTTCCCTTCCACCCACATTCACCAGAAACAATCAAGTGTACGTGTGTTCAAGTGTAGACTACGTGATATCAGCGGACATCGTCGGCTTTAAATTCATGGACCACTTTGATACCATCACCTGATGATGCTAGACGATTCGCTAGTGAAACCGGTCGTGTTTTAATTGTACATATGCTTATTTTTAACTTAATTACGTGTGTTGGCGTCATTTTATCAAACATTGCAAGTTTCTGTAACCAAGTTCACTCAAAACCTATTTACCCTAAAAAGCTGAAACTTTAATGGCAGTTTAGTTCTTTGTTTTTTTTTATATGTTTTTGTAAGAACAAAAAACATATAAAAACATATATACATTCTTCTCCATCCTCCGTTGATCTTTCAACTGTTTTCATTTCTTCTTTACTTCTTTTCTTTTAAAATATCGCAGAATACCAACAACAATTGTTCAATCATTGGAAAGTTGTCTCTTCAAGCTATATCCCGTATAAGCCTAGTGCCAATCGTTTATCAACAATCAAGTGATAAACTTACATACTCAAGTCATGTACTTAGTTACATTTGATGATTTTTCTTTAATCTTTATGTAACTATCAGTATCTCCTAGTTCTCTATTCAAAATCAATTGCTTTTTATTGGTTGCTAAGTTTCTTGGAAATATTTTGAAGCTTTTACTAATCCCACTAATGGAAATCTTTGTAAAGATACATAAAAAAGAATCCTTTTCACCAAAAACATTCAAAAGAAAATACAGTAAAACCTCGATATAACGCTCCCGCTTATAGCACTATCCCGTTCTTTACGCTCCTTTTATACGGTCCCTGGAATTCTCTATATATCTCTGTATACTTTTACCCTCTTATAACGCTTCAAATCCCGCTTATAGCGCTTTTTTATATCGGAAATTTTCTATCGAAAAGAAATGTAACACTGTAATGATTCTTTTCTTTCCCTGGTAGGAGGGAATCTTTGAACTCTTTGAAGTGCGGGTCTGTGATACAGTAAGTTAGTGCAAAATGTCGAAGCGGAAATCTCTTTTTATAAGTGAAAAATTGCAAATTCTCCGTAAGTACGACGAGAATTCTACAGAAGTCAGAAGGATTTCGCAGAATCTCTAGGAATTCCCTCGTCCAGTCTCCGAACAATAATGAAAAACAGGGATGCAATTACCGATGCAGCGAAGGGTTGTTGCAAACGTAAAGAAGTAAAGTGTGCACTAAATCTGCTCCGAAAATATATTTGTATTGCTCCTAGTGGTGTATCAATTGACGTTAATAGTTACCTGAACCGCATTGATACTGTCATAATTCATAACAGTAGCACCCACACCCGGCAAACCACAATCAAAGATCTTTTTAATAGGAAATAAGCTCATATTTGCAGTATATCTATTGCAGAATCATGTATGTTTCCTGTAAAATGGTGCCCAGATCTTTCTCCATCTCATAAATCATTTCCCGTCTATAGCGCTATCCCGCTTATTACGCTTGTAGGTCATGGTCCCTTGACGAGCGTAATAACGTGGTTTTACTGTATATAAAAAGAAAAGGTCTTTCTATTTCAGGTCTTAATGGAAGATCAACAAATGCAATTTTATATTCAAAATAAATCTGAAACAAAGAATGAGGTCTTACATTTATCGACTTGGTTTTAGAACTAGGCCTATTATTGTAATATAGATACAAACGATAGATATGCAATAAAAGTTGGAGAAAAATCAACCGGCAGATTTCGTAAGAGCATTTTAATTTCAGTTTTTGAATCAATCTGTATTACTAAAATCTTTTATTTCTCTGTCCGGCGCAATTTCCTTTGAGAATGGAATACAGAAATAATTTTTATAATAAAATGTCCGTGACGGGAATCGAACTTACATCCTTCTGATCCGAAGTCAGACGTCTTATCCATTAGTCCACGGGGACTACAACTCTCTCAATATTGTTTTCTTGACTTACCTGTCCTTCCCCTTCCCCCCATCAATAATAAATGTATTCAATCCTTTTTTGGAACCTGAAGATTGTTTATTTATTTCCGATCCGTCTAGTTATTTGTAATTCGAAAATGACAATTAGAACTATAATTGCCGAAACGTTGCAATATTTTAAATATAATATTCTTACTTAACCAAATTCTGTGTGATATTTAAAAACAAGCGCGTGTACACGGGGGATGGCCTAGTTTTCTACTAAAATCTGTAAAAAAAAAAATGCTACATTCATAATATTTTTTAGCTAGCATTGATTCAAATGGAACCTTATCAAGAAATTGCCACGTGAAAAATTGGAAATGAATTGGAATCTAATAATGGATTTATATTCTATTCCTATTAATCTTCATTATCTTAAAAAATGAACATTAACACTGAACGCGGCTTCATAAGATTGAAAGTAATCCGATTTAACAATTTAAGTAAATAACAATAATTAATTTGTTGTTCAGGTAATGGAAAATTTATATTCAAAATATTTTAGAATTTGAAAATTATTAAATAAAATTTCGTTTTTTGTCATTTACACGACTTATTAAATTTACAGTTTGATGAAAGTAGGCTTTAAGTTCTTTGAACTTTTTGTTTATGATTTCTGATTATGTTTCCTTTGTAATCCACAATCTCTGAATTGTAATAGATGATTTTTTTTTTTATGTTCAACTAAATAAGAACTGATAAACGACAGTGGTTGAATGGTTTTATGCACCCGATAGCGTAAATCTGGTCCAATATTTACCTATGTTTATGTAATCATGATAACCCAAAAACTATTTATAATCCAACACAGCTCAAATATTAATTTTAGATTCTACAAAGAAAATGTCAAAAACAGTAATGTTTTAATGGTGTTCGTTTTTTATTTTTGTTTTGTGAAAACCTCAACCGTCACTACATTTGGGGCAAGCATCAAGCTTAAGCTAATATTGGGGTTGTTTGATTTCCCCTTAATCCAAATTTTGTGTGCATCAACATTCATCTGTTGCAAAATCGCTATCGAATCAACAAAATTTAGCGACTCAACTTTCTTCTGCTAAATCATTGCTCAATTAGAAAAACTTCGTTTAGTTCCATTATCAACATCGACTCCGATTGCAATCGATTCCTGTGATTTTTGACAGTAAATTACATGTATTTATTCCACTAAAGTTCCGAAAATAACATTAGATACGGGTGATTTCTTTGAAGGTTCTTATTTTGGCAAATCTTGTCTTCAAGGAAAAAATTCGAGGCACTTTTTTTATTTGTTGTTTTTTTTTTTTTTTCTTATCCATTGATTTTATTTGTCGTTTGAAAAAGTAATTGCATAAGAGAAAAGTGATTCGAAAATGACGTTAAATTTATTAACTAATCGCAACACTTTTAGAAACTTCAGTGAAATGTTGTGTAATTGTGTTTTGCGCACACCAATTTGTGTTTGAAGACCCGTAGATTACGAGCAGGGCTCATCAACTGACAACTTTTGGCAGATCCTTCAAATGAATCTGACTGTTAGTAAATTGCAACTTATTGCTGAGAGTAAGAGTTCTAACTTGTCTGGCCAGGACAAATTTAGTCAATTTGTTTTGCATTTCCGGACAAACCGGCATTGATTGAAATGAAAAAGCGGATCAATTAGCTAAGAAAAGTTCTTCTGTGCTTCCTCAAGGCCCTGATCCATTTAGGACTTTTCTTTTTATGTGGTAAGCGATTGCTTGGGTGTGTCTAGGGAAAACAGCGCCATAGATATTGGATTTTCATGCATGGTAGATGGCAATTGCTTGTAAAAATTCCTGACTATAATTTGGCAAAGTCCTATTCTTGAACTTAAATAGGAAACATTGCAGAATTAATGCATATCTCTACAGGATACTGTAGGTCTCAATAAACTCCTGCACTTGTTTGTTATGTATATGAAATGTGGAATGATCAGGAAACTCATTCTACTTTTTTTTCCTGCTCTGGCTGAAGACAGTTCTTCGTCAGGATTCGTTTTACCATCCATGTTATCTCCACACTTAAAATCAAGGTAATTCTGTCCCATTGTAATCAACAGGAATCATTTACGACAATTGATCTTATTTCATCTCCGTTGCGGCTTATAAATGAATCTACGTCACGAAAACATGGGGAAAACGCAACGGACCCTTGAGCTCTGAGTGCTTAGACAGACATAAATATCCAACCCTTAGCTTATCCAGTTTCCTCCTCAATTTTCGATGGCAGATTATATAAAGCCTTGTGGTCAAGGCAGCGACCTTTCATGAAGCTAATGTGTCTGAATCGGGGTTTGAATCCCAGAATCGGTGTGAACATAACTTTCTCCTTCTGTGTTTCGTCTATTTCTGCGGGTAAAATGCTAACTGCCTCCTACAATTCTTCGACTAAACAGTTCATACTATTTGCCCTTGTTGAGGCTATAGACTCAAGTGTCAAGAGGTCGCGCATTGGAGAAAAAACTAAAAATTCTTTAGCCACGAATGGCTTCTTTATTTTCTGAATCTTTTTTTCTGTTTCTTTTAAACAGTTCAACAACAGTTTTTGATAGAATATCATTCGGAAGTGAGTCGTGTGAACATTTTGTTGAAAGCGTAGTGTCATTCGTCTGTCAGCACTGGTGATAAATCTGCCTGCATTTCAATGATTCAGTTAAATATCAAGTCTTGTATATTTATATTCTGAAATCCTTTATTTAAACTACATACACTTCTAGTTGTCTATTCGAAAAATCACTGAACAGCAACAGCGTTTTATCGCCTGCTAAGTTTCTTAAACTAGAAAAACTATTTCTAAAGTTTTAGTAATCTCACTGGAAATCTTCATAAAAATGCATAAATAGAACCCTTTTCAACGAAAACATCCAAAGAAATATAAAAAAGTTCCTTGTATTTCTATTCAGTCTTCAATGGAAGATCAACAAATGTAATTTTTGAACTCAAAACTAAACAGAACTTACTTGAAACATCTTAAATGAAAGATATCTTAGAAGCAAGTCCAATTCTTTTTCAATAAAAGTCTATTGTTTTGATGAAATAGAATCAAGATATACAGGGTGTTCAAGAGCAAGTAACCCCCTGTTTTTCACTAAAACAACAGGGTACAGGTTATTCGCGTGAAAATTTTCGTAATACCCAAAAAGTCGAATGGTGACATTGTGTATAACTGAAAGTGGGTGTAATCGGTGTAATTTTCCTTACCAAATAATACCCTAAGAATCGAATGGTGACATTGTGGATGTCCGGTAGAAACCGGAAGTTTTCGGGATCAGCTTTGAAAAACTTCTGTAATTCCGTGTTCCATGTCGTTCCTTGATATTGGACAACTCTTGGAGACAAGTCAGGAGAGCGAGGTGACTAGGGCTACCGGTCCTCCTCGTCCGATTCAACGTCCAGGGAACAATTGGTCAGCAAATTGTCGAGTTAATATTGAAAAGTGAGTTCGACAAGTTGTTCACCCGTTGCTGAAAAGCTCGGTCAGTACCAAACAGCAAAACGACAATAATTGAAGACCAGCAGTTACAATCACGACTACCCGCACGTGTTTCAGTTCACGACATGTTGTATTTCCTTTCCACATTTACTGGTTGTACATTTTGAACACTGATTGAACCACTGTCAATTTCATTGTTGTTAACACCTGCAATTGTTCCGATGAGTATCTTGATAAAATGATGACGTCATCATTTTACGTCATTTTTAATGATGACGCTCATCATCATTTTAGTTTTTCCTGAATTGTGACTAAACAAGAACGTTAGAAAAAAAAGTTTTAGTGAAAGTTGTTTCCTTTTAAAAGACCTATCCAATGATACCCACATGATCTACGTTCTAATTTGAAATTTCAAAGCTGACCGATTACACCCACTTCCTGTTTCTATCGGTTACACACAATGTCACCATTTGATTCTTTGGGTACTATTTGATAATTAAAATTTTCACGCGAAAAACCTGTACCCTGTGGTTTTCGAGAAAAATGGGGGATTTGAATGGTGTTGAACACCCTGTACAACACTAGAACAAAGCTTCGAAAACAAAAACTTTAGTAATGGAATTTGAACTTACCTTGTGATGCCACTTCATTAGCTATACCTATCTAGCAACCTCCTTTCGCCTTCAAAACTGTTTGAATTCGTGTAGGCATGGATGCCATAAGATGCTGGAAACATTATATAGGAATGGTGGACCATGCAGAATCTATAACGAAATTCTTGGAGATTCGATGGAAGTGGAGACTTGCAGCGAACAACCCTTTTGCAGCTCATCCCAACGATGTTCAATAAAATTGAGACAGAGACTAAGACTGAGAGGGCCACTGAAGCAAACGATAGTCATTGTCATGTTCGTGGAACCATTCCACAGTGATTGGGCTTTGTGTACTTGTGCATTATCCTGCTGCAAGTAACCATCTGACAGAGAAAATAACTGTTATGAATGTATGCACTTGGTCAGCAACGATGTTTAGATATGCTGCGGCATTCTGATATGAATCTATAGATATCAAGGTACCCAATGTGTGCCAGGAAAACATTCGCCAAACCTTTACACCGCCTCCACCAGCTTGCGCACTTGTCGCTAGACATGCAGGGGTCCTTGGGTTCATGTTGTTTTCGTCAAATTCTGAACCATCCGTCAGTATGTTACAACAGGAATTCGACTTGCAACGTTTCAACCAAGCAACGTTTCTCCAATCCTCGATGATCTATTGTGTTATGTCTACAGGAACCTTCGTCGTCGTCGTTGATAATAATGGTATCCTATTTGGCCATCGGGTGTTGCAGCCCATTCGTGATAAGGTGCGTCTATTGATCCGTTATTATACAGCCACAAAGTTTGAATTCTGACATGATTTGCGGACATTTTGGCCCGTCCATTTGCTTGTACAATTCTGAATAAACAAAACAAAACACTAGATGTCGCTTCCTGTGGTATATTGTTTGATAAGTTGATTGTTGAACTTCTTCTCGATTCTGCGAATTCTGCAAACAAGCCTTGTTCGTCGCCCATTGTCCTCTTCAGACAATGCTTCCTGAGACTCTTTTCAAATTCATATTCTTTTTATTTTATTCTTAACAGCCTGATGAAGAGGAGTAATTTGAACTCCTCCAAACCGGTTGTAAAATTTTTATAAACAAGTTTTTTTTTTTTTTTTTTTTTTTTTGTAATTATATGAGGGCTTATTTAAACTGTCACCCAATAGCCAAAAATCGCGTTGAGTTAAATCTGGGGAACGAGGCAGCCAAGCAACCCAAACAAAATAAAGCGAATGATGACTCTTTCGTCTGTCAAGTGATGCCGTAGAAGCCGCTGTACCGATCGATGTGTAGTGGTGCTCCGTCTTGCTTAAAAATTATTTCGTCCAGTCATTGTCTTCGTTAAAGTTGCGGAATAACGAAACTGTTCAGCTTATCTGAATATTTCTGTGTGGTAATGAAACAGGTTACTGGTCCTGTCAGAGTAACGTTCTCAAAAAAAAAAAAAAAGGATTACGGTTAAATCTGCTGTGAAGCCATGCCAAACAGTGATTTTTGGTGAATGAAATGAGATTTCCTGAAACGCATATGGTGGTTCATAAGCCCAAAGTCGAAAATTTTGTTTTGACAGTTCCATCCAGTTAAAAATGTATGCAAATTTTCAGCTACATAGGTTACCATAGCGCCACATTTCCTCCTATCTGCGACTTTTGGAACTACTATTTTTTTTTCGCGGAAACCTTCTTCCCATGTTTTCACATAACTAATGGCACTTCCTGTTGTTCGATCGAGCTACAGATGGCTTTGAGTGGGTGTCAGTTTAATTATAGCCAACTTATACATAAAAAAAAAAGAAAAAGATACTCAAAACTACTTCGCATCAGACGCCAAGTATAGTTGCTTCTGTCTCGAAACCTACAGTAAACGTAGTTTGGTATTTAAACTGAGATATTTAGTTATGGAATCTAAAATGTCATAAGAGCACCACGTGTTTTTTTTTTTGTTTTTTTTTGATAGATACAAAAACATGAGGCAGTTTCAAAGTAATTAAGATGTCATTTGTTTGCTCCATGAAATGAAAATGCTTCTAACATTTTAATTACGCTAAAATGCTGGAAGCATTTATGAATACATTTTTTTTGCAAACATTGCTTAAATCAACAAATAAATAATTAAAATATAAAACTGTGCTTATTGTTATTTACTGGTGACTAAATCTCAGATCAGACGAAGTAATTAAATGTGATGCTTCCGTAAATGTCTCTTATTTAATTTTGATGACTGGATTTTATTTACATTGTCTGTATTAACAGCGAATGACTAGATGTACAATTGGTGCAATCCTTAAGGCAATTAAACACACAGTACATCAATTGACTAGAAACTCAGTTAAAAAGAATCAAGATGAAATCAAGTGAAATGGAGCTGAAGCTTTTATATATACATATATTATTGATACATACATATCATAGCTTAAAAATATAGGACCTAGTAAAAATATATAACGTCGATTAGGAAGCCTTTTGAAGCCTTTAAAATGAGTAAAATTAATTTTGGAAGATCCATTATTTGCAGGATCCAAGTCACATGACTGCATTGGTCTCTCCTCTTCAATCACGTACCGTATATTCACTGATAAGAAAATTTCTATTAAATATTTCTATTATCGTATCTACGATTAAAAAAAAGAAAAAGGTCCTCAAAACCTCTTTACAAATTGAACGTAAAAACAGGACATAAAACAAGAGCACGCTTATTTTGGTTTCCATCCCATTCCCCAAGAACCTGTAAAAAAATGAGCCCCGAGAGCCCTCGCTAAAATGGCTGGACTCGTTTCTTCAACATTTAGCAGGTTGCTTATTGTTGTTGCCCGTATTTTCAACTCTTCAAAACTGCTCACCGAGAGGATCCATTCTCAGTCCTTAAGCAATAGATTCGTATATCTCATTATATCTTAATCGTTAAAGATAGTTCGCTAAAATTCTACATGAAATCCATCTCTAATCTATTTTTTCCTTTGACAATTTATGGAATCTCAGCAACGTGTATCCTTCTAATTGTTTTATCGGTACAGTGAAATTTGGATAATTCGAAATTTTGGATAATTCGAATTTTATGCTCGGTCCTTAGAATTCTGCATATGCTATGACTCAAATATTGCATTCAATGAAGCAATTAAAAATATCTGCTTTTTTTTTTTTTAAAGTGATGAATAATTAAGCTAGTAAAAAATGTTTGATTTAATGAAAAAAAAAAAAAGTAGCAATATTCTTAGATAAAGTTTATGTGTATCTTTGAGCGTGGAGTTAATCTTTTTTATTTATCTCTTCTGTTTGAGAGAATACTGTATATGTAATTCGAATTTTTGACTATTTCGAAGTTTTTCTCTGGTCCCTTCAACTTCGAATTTATCCAAGTTTGACTGTATTTCGTTTTCAACAAGCTCTTGGTCTTCCTCTTCTGCTTGTACCAAGCCTGCCTTTCATAAGTTTTGTTTTGACGTATATTTATTTTCAGTTAATTTTTTATTATTAATTTCACATTACCTTTTTTAAAAAAATTTGATAGAAAAAAATAAAAGCAATGAATGAGCTAAAAAAAAAACCTTGATTATTTTTGTTTATTAGCCGATATACTCTTGTTGCTTATTTAATTTCGAGTCTTTTTAACTGTTTTTGGTGTACAAAATATTTTAATTCTTTTCCCTGCTGCAGAAGTGACTTTGGAAATCTATTCCTGCAAGCGCCTAAACAGAAGAAAAAGACGATAATTCTTATGAACGCCAGATGACGCTGTCATCGGCAATGTATTTATAACCAGTGCTCACATAATAGTATTATGCTTTGGTTTGCATGAATAATTAGCTAAAAATTAAATTCATCAGTGCTTGTCTATGTTTTTTAATATTTCTAAAAATCCTTTAATTAATATTACAACAAATAATATAATATTTATTAATTATACCCATTTGAAATTCAGTTTCTATATTTTTTTCAGTTTCTGATAAAAACAAGTAAAAACATCTTGATGTAGTCTTGGATAAAAAAAAATCTTATTACTTTTCAAGAAAATATTTCCTTTTAAAATTTAAGCATTACACACAGGAATTCTTGAAGATAATTACAAGAATTGTTTTATTTATGAAGATAACAGTGAATGTTGTGAATATCTTCTTCTTGAATTTCTTCCGTGATCTTAAAGTTCTCTTTCTGTGGTGTCCTCTTCATTTTATTCTTAGCATTCTTTAAGATGCACATTTTCAAAAGCTTGTTAGGCATTCACTATCCTTTTTCAAGTTTCGTTTTCATGGAGCTTTCTCGGAGTAAAAAAAAGATGTATACCATTTAAAGGAGTACAACAAAAATCACAACCAGAAATTTTTTCCAAATATTTATTGAAGCAATGGACTATATTTCTAAAGTTTACAAAAGCAAAAGATTAGAATACATTTCCCTTAGAATTTTTAAATAATTTTTAAATGAGAGAAAGATAACATAAAAGAATTAATACTTCTTTCAAAAATAATTAGTTATTAATTATTAATATTACTATTGTAATAGACCATACGATAATGTTGTAATAGATCATACTATTATCATACATCATTCATTGTTTATCAGGATTTATCTTATTCTTATTTTCCCAAATGAATTGTAATTATTTAGTTTTTCCTCAATAATGATAATATTGTAATAGATCATACTATTATCATACCTTAACATTGTTTATCAGAATTTGGTGGAATTCATTGTTTGTTTATAATTTGTAAAAAAAGGAATGTTTATTTTCCTCTTTTATCTTTATTTTGTAACTTGAAGAAGAATGGTTGAGAAAACCATTCGAAATATCGTTGTCATGAAGTAAAAGATTTTCGCAAGGAGTTATTTGTTAAAAGATTACTTGTTATTTATCTTATGTTTTGTTATTTATCTTATGTTTTGTTATTTATTTGATTTATTTTTATTTATTTATTGTTTTTCCTTATACAGGGGGATTCACGAAGATTTGCAGAAACTACGGGAGCTCATTCTACATATTAAAGTAAAGAAAAAAGTTATATAAACATAGGTCCGGAAATGCTTCGGTATCGAGTTAATGCTAGCGAAAGATTTCGCCCGTAATGTAGTACAATAATACGCACATGGACTACATCTCAGTTGTTAGCTCTCACAATAAATCGAAACAATGCAATTCACATTATTGTTGAACATGTGTTATTGTGTTGCCAACTTTTTTGTAGGTTCCACGTGGGATAAGCTTCAAACCACTGGGAGATAAAGATTTTTCAGGTCGACAACCATAAGAAACCACTGATTTCCCTCCTTCATTTACCTTTCCAGACTTCGAGCAAGTCTTCATTTCACCCAGGGTACTACATTATGGGCGAAATCTTTGGCTAGCCGTAACTCGATACCGAAGCATTTCCGGACCTATGTTTATATAACTTTGTTTCTTTACTTTTACATGTAGAATGAGCTCTCGAATATCATATCTTCGTGCATATCTTCGTGAATCACCCTGTATTTTTATGGAAAGGCATGCTACTCAGATCCTTCTTGCCTGTTTCCCCCTTAATAACAATAGAACGTCAGAATGGATCTTTTTTAAACTTGGCAGGCATATTTGAGGTCAACAGACGATATACCTTTGACATTGATTTTTTTTTTCTTATGTTAAACCTTGCCAAGAAATTTATCGGAAAGGTGATAAAAATTCTTACAGAAAAACAGTAGAACTGAAACAATGCTATCTAATAATGGATATTTCCATTAAATTCCTGCTTGATATGACAGTTTTTAAATATAGGCCTACATCAAAGATTAAAAAACAAAAAAAAGGGAGGGGGGGAGGCTTATTGAATGAGAGCATCACAGAATGTTAGAAATATTATAGGAGTCGGTGCTATTTACCTACAAAAATTTCTTTAAAAAAAAGGAAAAAAACAAGATGTCTGAGATTGGAATGTGCAAAATCATGGGGATATGGTCTATTAACACTGGCATTGACTGTTGCTCAATTACAATCTCAAGACGATAGAAGATTGAAGAAGAATAGTCCTTTACTTAAAAGAAAGATGGCAGGGAAAGGAGCTTCCAGAATAAAGAAGAATCTTTATTACATTTAAGGATTCTTAAGGATCTTACGGAATTTTTATTAAAATCAACGAAATTGAGATCTGGAAATGATACAGGCCAAGTCATTGCTGGAAATTTGTTCTTCAAGGTTTTGTTGTGAATGTTGGTTGGTGACCACTAATGGATTGGAGTTATAACTTGTGGACGGGATTGACTTTAAAATCTGTAAATACTAGACTGCTTTTTAATTGATTACAGTAAATCTACAAGGAATTGCTCTCAGTCTGGCACTATTTCTAAAGAACTTATATTCTTAGCTTCTTAAAGATTAATGTTAGTTTCTAGATTTATATTCTAAATTACTAATCTGTGAAATTCATATTACTATAAATGAACAAATATATCCACGGCGTCGTTTTGGTTATTAGAACTATTCACTTATTATCTGCATTAGAAATATTACGAGTTGTTTTTATTATGGTCTATTTTTATAATTCATGTGGAACTTATCTCAGTGGAAAATTAATCGTTTTCTTAGTAATTTATTTTTCCCCTATAACAGTTGAATTCCTCAGTATTCTCCTCATTAGCAGCATAAAGAAGCAACCTTTTCTATATCAGCACTTGTATATAACATACTTTGTAGTTATTGTACCAGATGATGTACTTTAGCTTCTAAAAATATCTTTACCTTTCGCATAGAAAGTAAATGTTTTTGCTTCGAAAAGCTTTTGACGTGAAATTGTACGTTTACAAGGGAAATGACCTATAGGTGGTCACTTCACCGGAACTCTCGTTGTTTCACGCCCACATGAGAACAGGCCCAGTGGCCAATGGACTTGGTCAATGCTTTTAATCGAAATCCTTTCGACCAGATCGACACTTCAACTCTCATGGCAAAACTTCCTTCGTGCATCTTATTATAGGACAAAAGTTTGATGTGTTTTTTTTACTATCATTCTATTCCATTTAATCTTTAACTACTGAAAATAATGTTGGATGTAAGGACATTTCTAAGTAACACAACAAATTATTAAGAAAGATTCAGATCAATTTTGTCTTTGATTAACGTATTCTGTCAATGGTAATAGAATACAGTTAACGCCTACAGTTGACGAACTTTAAATTCTTTTTGATTCGTCTCTCAATGTGTTTGTTTCTTTAACATATGTTGTTTGATAACATATAAATTCGCCCAGCAAACTGTAAGCTTTATGAATATTTATAAAGACTGTACCCTTAATTGTTTTGGAACATTCTTCTTCATCAGATAACAATAAGAAAATCAACCAATAAGAATTTTATTACTTAAAAAAAAAAAGCATAAAAATTTCGCAAATGATCAGTAATGAAGATAATGGCAAGAGGGCCCATTTGTTTGTAACGGAGGGGGGCGGGAACTGGTAATCTGCTGACAAAACACGAATGCTTCTGCTGAAGCCATAGTTTTTAAGGATTTTTTACAATAGTTTTTTTTTTTAAGTTTTAATATTTTACCGAATTCATTATTATTATTGAAAATTAATTATTAAAAACATTATTAAACTTACTTACTTGATTTTACTTATTATCCAATATAATTTAATTTTATTCAAATTATAACTTTTTGATATTGAATAATAACATCTAGATTATAGATTATAAATTCTATTTTTATTTTTCCATTTTTGATGTTTACCATCTTTTTTTATTTATAATTATCTTTTTCAGTTACCTACCAATTTAGTTTTTATTTTTAAAAAAATTTCTAAATATCGGTTGATGTTTGAGTTATGAAAATATCTAATAGTAAGTAGACTATATGAAGTTAAAAAATAAATAAATAAATAAATTTGGCAAACTTTATCGTACATGCTAAATATATGATAATAAAAATAAGCATAAAAACGCACACATTTAAATGGTTCACTGAGCTATTTTTTGGAAATTTTGTATCAGGAACCTAAGACAGACTGTTTTGAGGTGCTTACCTCTCATCAGTTGGATTCGCCCAGTACTCGCAGCTCAGTGGAATCCAAAGGAACAAACAAAAGACAAAATTAGACAAAACAATGACCCTTGAATTTAAAAAACATCAAAAAACAAATTTAGAATAAAAAAGGCAATAAATTAATTTCCCCCTTGCAGAACGCTTAGCTTTTGAAAGATTAATTTGTAAAGCAAATACAGTCGGACCTCTATTTAACGAACCTCTATTTTGCTAATTTTTCTATTTTGCGAACTTTTCTTTGGAACCAAGAACATTTTGCTAATTTCTTCGTAAAATAACCTCCCAATAGCGAAGTGCATTTTCTAATTAACGAACTTTTTCGTGGTATCTTATTTTATTTTTTTCTGCTTGAAATGTTTTTATTATTAATATTCTTTTAGAGGAAATGAAAGAAATGTAGATACAGCTGAGGGAAAAAAGAAATTAATCATGATGTGCTGATTAATGATTATCTTTCACTTGGTATTGGAGTTGAGACCTCGGAAACACTAACTGAATCGGATATTTTGGCCAGTGTGAAAAATAAAAACAATACAACTATGAATTGCGATGTAGATGAAGATTATGAAAATGGAAATGATCATGATGTAGAAATCAAAAAACCTTCGTATGATGAAATGCTAAAATCACTTGTAACAATCCGACGAGGATTAGAATTTGAAGAAAATACTGGGGGGGGGGGTTTGGTGCATTGCAAAGATGCGAGATGCACAATGAGCGAAAACACTTTTTCAAAAAAAAAAAAAAAAATTACACAAAATTAACAGACTTTATTAGTAAAATTAAAGTACACATTTGGTAATATATGCTTTATGTTATTAAAATTATTACTTTTTTTAATAACATTGAATAATAAAAGGTGAATCTCTATTTAACGAATTTTCCATATAACGAACTTTTTTTCGGGATTTAGCGACTTCGTTAAATAGAGGTCCGACTGTATATACATAATGACAAAATTGAACGTGCTTGACGCATAGGGACGTTTCCAACTAACGAGATGTAGGAACCTCGAAACAGTCTGTCTTGGGTTTCCAGTAGGAAATTTCCAAAAATAACTCAGTGAATCTTCGTTTGTGTGTTTGTGTTTTTATACTTACTCTTATTTTTTAAAAATAAATTATTATTAACTTCAAACAGATCAAATGTCCGTTATTCATTTGTCGTTTGGAACAATAAAACATGGAAGAAAAAAACGAAAGCAAGAGAAAAAAAAAACCGTTCTTTTAATTTTTTTATATTATTTTAGGAAGATCTGATGTGTAAACACTGATAACAATCAAGACAAGCACAATTAATGTTAATAGATATTAGTTTTTCTCCATTTTCTTTTTAAATTTTCTTTACCTCGTAAGATTCCATCGAGTTCAGAAGTTCCCAATTATTCGATCGTAGACCATATTCTAGGAATACTAATTACAGATCAACATTTTTGAATGAGTCTTTAAAAATCTCATTTCGCGATTAATTCTGGTTCTCAAATTTACTATTTGTCTGTATTTTATTTTTGGATTGTTGATGATGTGGATTCGTTGAGACCAGCTCATAATTACTTATGTAGGCTTACAAGATCTTATTAAAGATGAATTTTAGAACTTTGATTAAGAATGTCAAAACATCAAGCGTTCCTTTAGAATATGTTAAATGGAGACTATCTATAACAGTACCTAAAAGAACTTCGATAAACATAATAACTTACACTTTCTAGCAACTTTTCCTAGAGTTTCCGAACGAACGTAGTTCAACTGAGTTTTTTTCCCCAAAGATTAACTATGAATCCATTCTACATATCGTCGCTGTTATATCAAAATGTCATATGTCAAAATTAACCAAAAAATTTTATTGAAGAAAAACACTTGTATTTTTTAGCTACATCTGCTTTGAAATTGTTGTATGTGATCAGGTGATTTAACTCAAGTTACAGATTAAAACTAAATTGTATGTTAAGTTAAAAAAAAAAAAAAACTAATTGCAAAACATCGTATGTAAGTAACAGTGCACTAAAAAGAAATTTGTTAAAACCAGTACCTACATATTGCATGATGTGCCAACCAAAGTTTAAAGTTATGATATCAAGTATTTAGGGTTAATACAAAATGAAAACAGAAAGTTTTTCTTAGCTACTTGAAAAGTGTTGATTTTGACATAAGCCTATGACATTTTGATATAACAGCGACGATATATCGAAATTCACTTTAATAAGAACAATAAAAATACTTAAGTCTAAACACACAGCAGTCCCATAATTGACAGTCGCTGTCAAAAATATTCTTGTCTTCTGATTGGCAGAGGATTCTAATAGTCTACAAAATTTTAGCAAGAAATAACTATGTGAACTAGTGCTGGCAAATGCTTAAAGGTTAAATGATCACTCTTCAGCAGGCATCACAACGGATCATTGGTATTTAATGGCTTGGTTTGCTGCAAGATACAATCGACTGCTTCTTACTTCTAGCATGACACATACAGACAACTTAAACGAAATTTCATTATAACTATTATTATCATTGGATATGACTTCAAATAATTTTTAACAATTATGATTAGAATGATTAGGAATAAATCCATTTTAATCTTGCTCTTATTACAACGATAAGTACATAAGATTGCAAAAAGTATTTATAATTGGAAATAAACATTTACTGATCTTTTATTCTAGTAAACCCCCAGAGACATGTATTTATTCACTTGTAATTCTTTTTACAAATTAAAGGCAAAGTAGGTACAGTTGTTCCACTGCACTATGTACTTCTTCACATATTCAGCTTCAAAGCATGTAAACCTCTAAACTAAGAACTCCAGATATACTGGCAATAAAAACAAGAATGATGTGGAAACAGTTTAATGTATACATTAACATATTCCTAACTGATGATATCAGTATAATATATGGTCCCAGGTTGAATTCTTGAAGGATTACAGCGTTAATTTTTTCCTCATTAGAGATAGGTATCTCTTTATTAAAAATAAAGGTATACGGTCTCAGGTTTGATCCTCTGAAATTTACATTTTATTATTTATTTATTAAAATGACTGGTTTTTATTCGTGATTTGTTTGTATAGTTTTCCATTTTTTTTAGAATTCCTAAAAACCATTTATACTGTTTCAATGAAATTGCAGCCATTTTCTTTGAACTAAGACAACGGGGATGTGTTCTTTGCTCTGAAGCAGAATTGCTTTTAAGAAAAAGCTGTTTTTGTATTTCGCTTGTTATGAAACAATAATGTTCCATTTGCTTTAGTCTAAACATTGTCATTTTGCCAACAAGTGAATATGTCTGCTCGTTGCGTATCTCCTGCAATCATTGGTTCCCTTCGCTGCGCTTCTGCTCCCTTTTCCACTTCATTTATCAAATCCCCATTTAAGAGCGTCGGGCGCAATTTTAACTTGGTTGATCCGATGCTCCCTCGATCCCTCGACACCCGAGGCAACTAGCGCAGTGGCTCCTCCAGTAGACGGTCGCTCTAACCTTCGTCTCCCGCCCAGGTTATTGGCCGTGCAAATCGTCTGCTGCCGCCACCACCGCACCGATCTCCCAAGTGTTTCTGGGAGCTGTGAATTCCTGAAGAAGCTGTTCACAATATTTATTGTGCACTTTCGTACAACCAGCATTTGGGTGACAACTCTTGATTTCGTTTTTCTTAAACGTGACGTTAATTGTTGTTACTCAAAATAAAGTCATCTAATTTTTAATTAGTCTTAATCCGTAGGTACCCAAAATAAAATTAATGAAATATCTACAAACATTTACAGTTCGGTTGGTTTTCTCTGCATTTTATCCAAGAACTAATTAAAACCAATCTGTTAAAATCAACAAGCAAAGTCACAAAACTTAAATACGATTGTTTTAGTTCCGTAACCTTTAACTGTTCAATTATAATTTAATATGTAGCAACAGTAGACACATTTACATATTTAATTTAAAACTTTACAACCAAAAAAAAAATTAGAATTATATATTTATACAGTATATTACTTTTACAAATACCTACGTCTAAAAAATGATAGAAATCTAAATTAACTCATTTCATATCCTTGTTTTTATTTGGCCCTTAAATCTTTACATCACCTCTATTTACTTAAATTATTTAGTCCTTGTAATAAAATAATAATCATCAAGTTAACTATCGTTACATTTGATATTTAAGAGGCCATAACCAGACAGAACTATCAGAGAAAATAATTGATTGGGAGATAACGGCCTAAAAAGCATTGTATTGGTTTAAATTGATATTATAGTAAACTGAGATAGATGTACAGCTATCCCGTAATGATAGCTGAGAAAAAAGCATCTTTAAAGTTAGCTTGGGATCTATTGATTAAGTTTTTTTGTGAGAAATTGCAGAGAGAAAATAATTATAATAAAATAATAATGACCTTGGCCCATAATTAATAATAACAATTAAGTTGAATTAAAGGTGAATTGTACAAAATATTAAGAAAATCGGTGACTGTTTTTAGCCTAATGCTTGTACAAACAGAAAGACAGAAAATAAATCTAGAAGTTGACCAATACGACTTCGCATAATTTCATTACATTTTTTATTATTATTTGCGTATTTTATTTCAATTTTCGAATTGAAATATCTTATTTATTTATCTCAAATCTCACAGGTTTCTTCTTCTTTATTTGTTGAACGGACAACAGTATTATATTAAATACTTCGCTTATATTCTAAATTGACTGTTAATTGTTATTACTTTTTATTTCTGGAAAACTTTAACGTGTGTAGATAATTTTAAAAAAGTCAATAAAAGGTCAACATACAAAAATAACAAAAAAAGGTCAACGTACATAATTAAAAATTCAGAATTACAACAATATTCCTGCTAGCCCGCGAGCCCTTGACAAGAAAAATACAAGAGGGACGAGAGAAGATCTTATGCCAAACTACAGTTCAATGGGGCTACTTCCTTCTTCCACAGTCTAAAGCTGGACCGTTGTTGAGAGAGCAAAGGTTCTTGTCAAGGACTTGCGGGGCGAGCCGAAACATTGTTGGACTTCTGAATTTTTAATTATATATGTTTTTTAAAGTTATTTTTGTGTGTTGACCTTGTATCGATATATTCAGTTGTGTCGAAACAAATAGAGGTATTTTTTAAGAAATTCTAGCAAAATCCATATTCCATATTCATTCCATATTCTTCTTTCAATTCCTTTCTTTTCATTATTCTTAATGTAATTCATAACACAAAAACTCCGGACACAGCATAATTTAGTATTTAACATTACTTTTATTAAGTACTAAATTATGCTGTGTGCGGAGTTTTTGTGTTATCATTGTTCTTTACTAATTCTTTTCAATTTAATGTAATTATTTTCGACTACTTTTAAAAATTAAAATATCATTGCTATATTTAGACTTATTGTTAAATATCATTGCTGTATTTAGACTTATTGTCAACTATCATTACATATTTAGACTTATTGTCAACTATCATTACATATTTATACTTATTTTCATCAATCAGTACTCTAATTTTTAGAATATTATTACGTATCTTATGTTTTTACGTGAATTTTTATGTTTTGGTTATGACCTTGCTATCTCGAACACTCGCTATCTCGAAATTTTTTTAGCGTCCCTTCAACTTCGAGATATCGAGAGTCAACTGTATCTCATTCTCCCTGTAATGTAAGGTAGGGCCTGATCCTAGAACACTAAAACTTCAGTTCAAAGTTAGATTGTTTTAAGAAAGAACTCATGTTGATATTGATACATACCGAATTGATTAGAGAGGAATACGGGCTAAGTTGATATTTCCTCAGTTGATATTCTAACTATGTAATTTTTCTCTCTTTCTCAATAGCCTCGAAACGCTTATTTCCTCTCCATCCTTTGTCTTCAAAAGCAATCTGAATTTATTTATTTATGATATTATCATCAGTTTTTGCGATTTTATCATAAAGATATTTAAAAGTTGGGGCGCCAACTATCTCTTGCTTTCCAATTAATTTCACTGATATTTTCCGTGTTTAACATCTAATGTAAAATTTGGATGAAAAACTTTTTAATTTTAGTTATGATCTTAATGGGAGTAAGATATAATTAGCACGAGAAGGGAATAAGAAAATCCCATAGAAACGAAACTATCTAACTATGAATATTAATCAACTACAGTAAAACCCCGATTATCCGAGCCCCGATTATCCGAGTTTCCGCTTTAACCGAACTATCAAATATTTCTAAGATTTTTTTTTGGTTCTACATTTTCCATTTTTAAAACTAAC
This sequence comes from Thereuonema tuberculata, assembly GCA_023159025.1. Classification (NCBI taxonomy): domain Eukaryota; kingdom Metazoa; phylum Arthropoda; class Chilopoda; order Scutigeromorpha; family Scutigeridae; genus Thereuonema; species Thereuonema tuberculata. The sequence continues at coordinate 16,237,134 of JAFIDM010006943.1, read as the reverse complement.
GAAAAAAATTCGGAACTTGATCTCACCAATCAGGGAAGATGATATACGTGACTGGATAAGCGCTGACGAACAACAAGACGTTACAGATGAAATGATCGTCCATAAGGAAAATGAATCTAGCGATGATGATGAAGACAGTGACAATGAAAATCTCCCATACAGATGGACTAAAAGCTATCGAAAGTGCTTTAGAATATATAGAATAACAACAAGAAGCAACACCAGCAATCCTTTTATCCTTAAAAAAATGGAGAAACATTGCTGCAGAAAAACGCCAAAGTAACCTAAAACAAAAAACGGATTTTTTTTTAAGTACCGTAAAAGAACTCTTTAATTATCGTAACAATATGAATAGAATGTGGTGTATCTGTATAACTTTTGTATTTGTTAAAATATACATTTAAACCTACACGATTTATTTTATTTACAATTTTCGCTTTAACCGAGTTTTTCGGTTATCCGAGTTAGTCTTGGTCCACATTAACTCGGATAATCGAGACTCTACTGTACATACTTGCTTCATTTGCGCGCGCTTTAATATGATTAAAATTAATTGGATTTAAGCATCTTAATTACATACTGTAATTAAAACTTTTGTTATGTAAGATTAAATTTTTTTCAAAAAAGGAAAATTTGTACTGTTCGAATTTGGATTTAAAGATAAATTTTATTATTCGTTTGTGTTATTTGCAATGATAGAAAAAGAAATTATAAGGAACAGTATTATAATGATCATAGGCTTTGATCTCTTTCAGGAACGTCTTGTTTTCAGTAATTGAAAGTGCATAGCAATCTAACGATTAACATATTAAGAGAATTAATATCTAAAAAATGTTTATTCGCATATCAGTGCCTCAAATTATGGATTATTGCAGATAATGACGTAGACAACAGATCATCAAAACGATCTATAAAAATTACTCTTAGCTGGGATGCACTGCCAGTATTTATTTTACCTTGGTAACATCATTGGCACCGGTCCAAATGGTCCACACCCAAAATCTCCCAGAAATTAATAAATTTCTCATGAAAATAGGAACAACATTTCCTTTTGAGTGACAGCAACTGATACGCGTTATTGATAAGACATAAATAGATATTTGCCTTCAAATTAAAAAAGCAACCGACAACTGTAAACAATAAGGAATTCATTGAAGGCATTAGATAATTATATAGTGAAAAGATATACGTATTTATATCTTTTCACTATATCTCTATTTAACACAATGAAGTTTATAGGTTTGATGTAATGTTCACAGAGACCCTTAGCATGCTTTGGAAAGAAAAAAAAAAATAATAAAGCTACAATTCGCCTGCAACTTTCCCATATCTACAAAATTCCCACATACAGCAAAAAAGCTTTTAAAAAATGTTGTTTTAGCCATAACTCTTTATCTACTGGTCCTTGTTTTACCAAAATCAATAGAGATCTTCCTTGTAACACGATATACTTGCAAGTAAATTTTCAAGTTTTTAGCATATACAGTTTTTGAGTTAACGTGATGTTAGATGGACGGAGAGGCATATAGGCCTAAACCGCTATACAGGCCTTCACGTTACGGATCCTCGGTGTACGGAGTATGGACTTACAATAACGCCTTTCCCCTACTTAAGTTCGCTCATATCGCAAGAACATATACTTAACGGTATAACGTCATCGCCCGATCATTTCCCAACTACAAACATGACTACAGTAGTAATGTTTTCGCTGCCATCAGTTTGTCTTCAAACAAGTTCCGCTTCGCATCTCTGTGTTATTGTCTTATAGGTCTTGATTAGATGATTCGTTAACTTATATTTTACCGTTTCCACGTGATTAGATAATAAATAATTTAATAATATCGTAGTAGATATTAGAAGTCGTAAGGCTGTCAGTGCAGTATATATTCCATTCTATTTATATTAGCGTGAGTAGCTGTGATTACCGTTGGTCTAAGGGAAACATAGCCTGTAGGAACCGTAGTTTAGACCTAACTTCTAGTTTACGCACTGATGTTGTGATTAAAATGGAAACAATTTAATACAGGACAGTAAAACATAATGGCGGATAATAAGAATAGTCGTAAATTGCTACCTTAGAAATGAAGCTTAAAAATGATTAAACTGTCTGATAAAGAGGTTTCTCAAGCTGATATAAGCCGAGGATTAAAGGTCAGTTTACCCTTTTCCTTAAAATAAGGTCTATTTTGTTTATTTTAGTTAAAAAACGCGTTATTCACATTAAATTATTATAGATATGATTGCAGCGTAGTATATTGTATCGTTAACTAGAAAGAAAAAAAAGGTGCGATTCACTTTAAGTAAATTTTGGTTCGCGTACTCGTTCTGCATACCTTATTGTGGGTATATCTGTATTTTGACTTAAAATTGAATTTTGAAATCTTTTTTTGTTCTAATCCTTTTCTTCATCTTTCGTAACGCTTGTTAGAAATGTTCTACCACACCTAGACGTTAAGGATAAAAAAAGTATTAAAACAAAAAAGTTTAAAATACGACATGCATATTTCTACTTAAAATTAACACTGTTATTACAAGAGCCATATCATTAAAACGTAAAGATAAACGTTAAAATAGGCTTGTAAATTAAACATGCTTATTCTTCTCTAGCTCTGCGTACTGAAATCGCAACATCGCCTGTTCAACCAAGTAGTGTAACTCGTAATTTTATGAATATGGCGTGCAATGGTCCCCTAAGTTGGCTAGGTGTTCACGATAGACAAGGTCTTTGAGATGACCCTCAGCCAAATGTCGCGGGGGTTGTGATCCGGCGAATGTGCTGACCACATTCTATGAAAATGACTGCTTATGATTCCTTCATTGTCCGGGAGCAATTGCTTGACAGGAGTGGCGATGTGAGGAGGACACCATCCTGCTTGAAAACAGTTGCATCTAGACGTCGACGCTGTTGAAGTGTGGGAATCACCTAGTTGGCTAGCGAGATGATAACGCTGGCCAGTAACTATGCAGATGAAGGGACCTTCAGTACCGAGCTCTTCGAAAAAGAAAGTTCCGACGATGAATGTGGATGTGAAACCACACCAAACGGGTGACCGTTGTGAATGACGTGCCACAAGACGTGTGGGTAGCAGATGCCCAAATTCTGTAGTTGTGCTGTTTTCAGAAGGTAGTCAGTCTAAAATATTCTATGGCCAGTCAACTTGCAGTTCAGTTCGAGCAAGAAACTGCAGGGCATATATTCACGTACTGACTCATGTCAGCAGTCAGGAATTGCTGAGCTTGTAGGGGTACCAGCACAAAAGTAGAACTGTGAACAGTGCTTACGGGTTTGTCTAATGAACATGCACTGCTACTTCCCACGACATTTGCCATCCTTTCTTGTTCCGCTGTCTGCTGGTCGACGGTTTTCCCCGCGATGCCAGACTTCACCTGTAACGAACCTGTCTCTTCAAATTTCTGGATCATTTTTCGAACACCATTTGCGGTCACAGGACGAGGTTTAAGTCCTTTTACTGTCCTGAACTTTCGCAAAGCTGATTATGCACAGCTATTATTTTGATGGCCTGCATCCATTGGTAACATTATGAAGTGACGCATTCCTCACCTGTCTGCTTTTATAGCAGTTTTCAATCACGTGTCATGGCATGTTCATTTGTCATTTGCATTAAGCACTATAATATTGCAGCGCCATCTTCGGAAGTATTTTTTTTTTTTTTTTTGCGCCAAACAACAGTCCATCGCTACGGACATCCTCATGTGAACTACGAAGCTGATTGGTTCCTCCAGTTACAGCCTTTCATAATGTGAACTTTAATTATGAACATCTTGTACGTATATTTATGACGTATATTTACGCACGTATATTTAAGACCTGTAAAAGATTCCTAAACTATAATAACAAATCTGTTTCTATACATATCTGGATTGTTTGAAAATCAAATGATTTATGACCACCAGAGGGACTAAACCTTTTTTTCACCTAATAACCTTCCTGTCAATTGGAAAGGAAACTTTGTATATCACAGATTTCACAAAAGGTTTTCGTTTACCATGTTTTTATTAATTCACTACTGTCTGCTTTCGGGTCAATTCTTGTCATTGATATTTCACCCATTTTTCGATGAGCTACAGAGCTGCAAATTGGCGTACTTACTCATTTTGGATGACAATGCACTTCGATGCAAAAATATTACAGATAAGTTGTTTCATTATACAGGAATTAATTATTTAAATTTTCCTGCAAAGCTCTCTAAGAATAGATTGTTCGTTTTCCGTTTTTGAATAAAACCCCGCTCAGTTTTCGATGAATCAAGTAGTAGTCCAGTCGACAGGTAGTTTTAGGTGGAAAAAGGTCGGAAGTTAATGAAACTTTGAGATGTTGTTCAGGGACGGTTAATTAACATTTTCTGAAGTTTTTGACCTCGAGGACCCTGTGCGAAAAGAGGGGGGAGGGGGAAACTGCCAAAATTTCGACCTTTCTCCGGTTTTTCCTCAATAACTTTTTTCCCTTACGTCCTACGGCAAAAGCATCCCTATACTATTTTGTAGAGCGTTACATTTCCTACAACTTTCACTATTCAAACATGTTTGTATGTCAATTCGTTATCGAGATATGGCGCTTCGAAAAAAATGTCATTTTTCAAAATTCACAAAAAAATGCCCAAAATGCCGAATTTCACCTTATTTCTTCTGTTATATCCGAATTATGATGAAATGTTGTTGTAGTTATGGTTCCTGGTTACAATAACTAACTTTGGAC
>JAFIDM010006943.1:16209621-16227417 GCA_023159025.1 Thereuonema tuberculata | reverse complement strand
GAGGACTCACCAGACATAGTAGATGAATACGACGACGGCGAGGACGTCATTGACAGCTTGATCGCTCAGGAGGACGACTAGTTGTTAGATGCAGAATCAACGGCTAAGAAATCCCGACATGAACTGTAATGACTACAAATGAGTACCTACTATTATATGTACATGTTTATATGAGTACCTTTCAATAATAATATCTCTATTCCTCAATATAATGTATGCCTTGTGAATACCTTAATATTGTTAATTTCATTAATTTTTTTCCACGAAAGGACTACGTCTTTATTTTAAACATGCCCTGGGATAACTTTGTAGTTGAAGGAGGGGGAGTATCGATCCGAAAAGTTACTAATATCAATAACAACATGATGTGACTATGGATGGCTTCCATCAGAGAAGAAAATTAGCTTTTGTGAATTGGGGTTGGGTGGGGAAAGGGGGGAGCGGGGGGGGGGGTCCAAAGTTAGTTATTGTGACCAGGAACCATAACTACAACAACATTTCATCATAATTCGGGTATAACAGAAGAAATAAGGTGAAATTCGGCATTTTTGGGCATTTTTTGGGGAATTTTGAAAAATGACATTTTTTTCGAAGCGCCATATCTCGATAACGAATTGACATACAAACATGTTTGAATAGTGAAAGTTATAGGAAATTTAACGCTCTACAAAATAGTATAGGGATGCTGTTGCCGTAGGACGTAAGGGAAAAAAGTTATTGAGGAAAAACCGGAGAAAGGTCGAAATTTTGGCAGTTTCCCCCTCCCCCCCTCTTTTCGCACAGGGTCCTCGAGGTCAAAAACTTGAGAAAATGTTAATTAACCGTCCCTGAACAACATCCCAAAGTTTCATTAACTTCCGACCTTTTTCCACCTAACCTCACTTTTTCCTACCTGTCGACTGGACTATAGGCCTTTGCATTTCCCAAGCAATAATACATTTAATTCATCTTGAGTATGAATTTCTATGTAAAATGTAGTGATGGCATTCAAATTATCGCTAAGAAAGATACCAAAGTGTCGTCATGAATTCGCTTAAGTGGTGTAGAAAACAAGAAAGTTGGTGTTAATAATGTGTTGCTTCGGCAGTATATGCTCTAAAATTGAAACGATACAGAAAAGTTATTTGTTTGCGAATGAGAAAATGTAGTTCAATAGGTGAATAAATATCTGTTTTGAAAATGACAAGAGATTTTTATTCGTAGGGTTAACTTCATTTTTATTCATAGGATTTTATTCTTCTTCGATCACGAAATAGAGACTAAAAATTAGAAACTAAATTATATATAAAATATCATAAAAAATAAAAACAAAATTTTTATCTTTAATAGGAAGCGGTACGAAAAAGTAAAGACTAAAAAGAGTTTAATAAAATTTATAAAAAAAAAATGATGCTAGAAATAAATGCTACGAGTAAAAAAAAGATACCATTTTACTCTGCATTCTAAACTATTACGTAATATTACTAATGCTTACTTACAATTTGAAATACATTACTTTCTGAATACAGAACCAATTCCTAAGATCAAAATGTTATTTAGGCTTAAGAAATGTGTTAAAAGTAATTATTAAATTATTATGTGCGATTTTAAAATCATTAACTTAAACTAGTACTTCTTAACAAAATACAGAAAAAAAAAACAACAACAGGTTTTTATAAATTGAGATTTCATAACAAGGAAATTTAAAAACTGTCTTTGTGTTACGCTAATTAGAAGTAATGCTACGAGTAAAGATATCATTTTGCTTTGCACTCTTACTATAACACTAGTTGACCCGTGCGAATAATTCGCAACAAAAACCACCTTTGAGAAATAATAAACAAATCCAACAGCTGTCGTGCATGTTAATAAAACACATTGTCAATAGATGGCGCCTTCTCCATTTTTGTAAAAAGGTTGACCCGTGCGAATAATTCGCATATTAACTTGATCAGTGGCCGAATGGTAATATGGAAATAAATAAATGAACAGATTGTCAATTGATGGCGCTTTCTACATTTTTATAAAAAGATTTTTAAAATTAAAAAAAAAGTTTTTTTAACGAAAACATTAATTTTAAACAATTTGTTTATTTTTCGTCATTAGCGGAGAACGTAATCTTCAAAAGGATATCTCAATCATTGCATTTGATGAAGTTGAAGGGAAATAAAAAAAACGCCTTTGAAAAATAATATCCGAGAAATTGACAAATTTTTATATTTTTTATTGTAATAAATCGTTTATTTTTATTGAAATATAAATCTTTGTTTGTTTTTTTATCTGTTCTTATTAAATAAACGATAAAATATCATTTTAAAGTCATTTTTATTTTAAAAAAGGATATATTTTACGTCGCTATAATATTATTTGAAATGTTGTTTCGCTTTCGAAAAGGAAGTCACTTTTGTTAAAGCGTGTCTACATTTTTATAAAAAGTTTTTTAAAATAATTTTTTTTAAATAAACGTTACCGGTAATTTTAAACAATTTGTTTATTTTTCGTCATTAGCGGGGAACATAATCTTCAAAATGATGTCTCAATCATTGATTTTGATGAAGTATTAAAGAAAATACGGCGTTCCGACAGAAAAACATCTTTGAGAAATAATATATAAGGATGATAATATTACTAATACTTAATTACTTACTAACTTGAAATATCTAATAAGCTCCACACTTTTATTTTTAGGTCATATGTTTTAAATTTTTTAGAAATTAGAAAAAATATTATTTTCTGCTTTTAGTGCATTTTAGATAAAAGCATGGTTTTTGAAAGTTTTTTTTTTATATATAAATTTTATTTCTATTTTTTTTAATTTTTAATCACTCATTGAAATGAGGATATCCTTAGGATTATTACTTTTTTTGAGATGTACATATCAATCACTTCAGCTTAAAAAACGAAACCCAAATAAAAATAAAAAATAAAAAAAAAAGCATAATAATGTTTAGAAAATGCTCCGAAGTTAACCTACCACTGACTGCAGCTGATGAACATGGGTGCCAAAGTTTCAAGTATGTTTACAAATACGATTTAGTAAAAAAAAAGAAAATAAAGAAGTTCTTGAAAGAACTGTATGTCTACTTTTAATTTTCCTTAAAGTTTCTTTTCTTTGCTAAAAGTCGTGAAAATGATATAACTTCTTTTATTTTAAATTACAATATCTTTAAACATCTTGTAACTTATTAGAAACAAAAACTCCAAAATCACCTTTGGTTATATTTCGACTTTTAATTTCAAAGTCTTAATCATACCTTTATGGGAAGTGAGAAACATCTCTCACTTTCCCAAGAACGAAAAATAATACAAAACAAGAAATAATTTTTCTCAATCTAACAACACAGAACGTGACATCAGTCAATACAATATCTTTATATTGAACACAGTAGAAAATTGCCGATTTATGAAAATTAATGAAAAAACGTTTCAAGAAGAATAAAAAAAAAAAAAAAAAAACAAGTAACTGTTTAAGAAAAGTGGGCTGTTAAGTTTCTTAGAATTTTTTATGACGAAACCTTTCATTATATCAACTGAAATTAGACTTTTGATTTACAAAATTTAACTTATTATAATCACTTAATAAACCGAGATATAAATACAATACATTCAATTTCGCGCCTCTCTAGGAAATCTGAAAATTTCGTAAAAAGATAAAATGAAAAAATGATTCATATTTTAATAAAATAAACTACCATAATTGAAAATTATTCTCTAATTCTATTTTGATTGTAAATAATATTGATTCTAGACAGCATTATTTCTTTCATTCAGAAAAATATCTAGATTAGTAAATAATTTCCTACAGTTGCATAAATTCTAAGAATTTTATGAATTTTGAAATTTGATTACATTACATTTTTTCTTTCGTTTCTTTCGAACAGAAGCGAAAAAGTGAATAATTCTTTCATCTTCTACGAAAAAAAAAAAACGTTGAAAATATAATTACATCCGCGAGCAACCAAATTAACTTCTTCAAAATCATATTTTCTCGTTTCGATAGTTCTCTCTCTCATTTTTTTTACACAAAGTGAAAAAGAAGATACAAGGAAAAGGATTAATTATTTTCAATAACTTTGAAAGTAATAACAATGGGTGAGACCAAATTATTTACAAGTGACATCCTGGAACAGCTGTTTCACACTCGTTGGCGATCATCAGCCAGGAGAAGTCACGGTAAATAACAAGGTCGCCATACTGAGGCTAGTAGGAACAATATATCGGAAGTGGTGCCTCAAAGGAAAAAATTAACAATAAAAAAACTCACCAATGAAAAATCAGTGAGAAAATTCATGTGCCAGCAGTGCGCAGGCCTCAAAGAATTTTTTTAAAGAATTTTTTTAAAGAATTTAAAAAATAAAAAAAAAAAAAATTAATTCATTGAGGCTTAAGCACTGCTGGCACATGAATTTTCTCACTAACTTTGAAAGTAATTTGAAGATTGGCAAAAGAGAACTGGATATTGTAAAGTAATGGCACATGGGCATAAATTTAAAATTGCATATTTATATTTCAGCTCGTTTCATTTTTATTCAATGCTGATGTTGAATAATGATCTGTTATCATTGCTGACTTAATTCATATGGTTTACTGCAAGGGCGAATATTAGGGAAGGGCGAACCCCGAAATAATGAATATAAAGAAAAAAATAATCTGAAAGAAATAATACCGTAATCTGAATTATTTTAATGAATCATGCATTTATGCAATAATGAATTCAGCATTCAGCGCAAATTACAATCTGAATATGAGCAGCAAAACTGATATAAAGTATCATGGAGTATCTACTTAAAATTACTTAACCTAACCTTATTCGCCACTGGTTTACTGTACAGGGAATGTGAGAGAAGAAAGCCTGTGAAAGATTTAAAATATGCTTTATAACAGCGATATTTTTTATTAGTTGTACGTTCATCTATCAATCACGTAGTGGGACTGCGCATGTGCGGCTGGGGACAAAACGATTGTGTTCATATCTAAATTGAAAGAAATATCGTATCAAATTTCGTATCATAAGAAATAAACCCATCCTTTTCAATAGGGCTCATTTCTTATGGATGAAAGAGGAGAAACGGGCCTTTGATTTAAGGCGGACAATGAGTAAACTACGTACGAATTTGGTTAAAATCCGGCCAGCCGTTTTAACGTGATACATTAAAAAACGGACATTAAAAACGGATAATTATAAGAGAATTGTTCAATTAATTATAAGATTTCACAGGCTCAGTTAATAACATATTTTTAATATCATAAATATACTCCTTAAAACGTAATGTTAATAATATGGTGCCAAATTTTAAAGAAATCGTCTAGGCGTTTCAACATGAGGCAAACAGACAAAACGGACAAAATGACCAACAAAGAGGAAAGATGAAAAGCAAATTTAATGTCCGTAATAATTCATAAATTGAGAGAAAAAATCACAACCGGACAACAAATATGCCTTCGCACATTGAACCAACATCAACGGGAATTCTGGACAGCTGTTTCATCCTTATTAGGAATCATCAGCAGAATGTAGCCTTGATGGTTCAGTTGCGCGAAAGCTTTACTTACAAGCATTCTCGATCCCGGGAATGGGCCGCCATTCAAGGGGAATAATAAGGTTTCGCAGGTTCAGTCTTTATTTAAAATAGATCAAATTTAAAAATGGTTGACGAAGGACTGCAAAACATTAATAAAGCTCCGAGAGTTAATGCTTAATTGAATAAGAAAAAGAAAACAGCACCTGAACAAAAGAAGAAATTGCCTTTCTGATTTTAGATTACGGGAAAGAATTGGGAACGGCCGTTTCGTCCTTCTACGGACTCATCAGACCAATCCTCGCCTTCCCTTAACCGAATCAGAACGGCAAGACCTTGTTAGTGGAAGTCACCGTCAATCTGGCAGTGACCCCACATACAACAAAAAGCAAGAAAACAAATTGTTGCGTCTCTCGACGTTAGCACAAGCCTTCTCCTACGAATGAGTAGGCTGAAGGGAAATTATTGATGAATGGTTTTGAGGTTGATTAATGTTATAATAAGAGGAAGATATAAAGTTAATTTTGCAAAAAGCTTATTATTAGAATAATTATTAGGTATAGTCATCAGAGTTTAAAATTTGAAATCAAATTTGAAATCAATTCTACTACTAAAATATTCCGTAATTTAATCTGAGTAGGAAATCTAGCATTGCAGATCAATTGGGAATTAAATCGGATGCGAATATTTCTCATTCAAATTTATGAACTTTCGCATTGATTTAACTAAGGTGACCAGACGTCCCGATTTTGGCTGGAAGTCCCGATTTTTAATAATTTGTCCCGCGTCCCGCGGCGTTTTAAAAAAGTCCCGATTTTTTTTTTGGGTTGTTGAATTCCGTTTTTTTTTTTTTTTTTTTTTTTGGTTGTCGAACTGGAAATTCCGTTTTTTTTTTTTTTTGGTTGTAGATTTTCGGAATATGAAGTGCCTAGGAGCCCTGAATGTTTAAGTCCGGCCCTGCCATACAAACCAAATTTGTAAGACCCCCCCCCCCGGTCAATGGTGTCCCGCTTTGCCAATGTTAAAATCTGATCACCTTAACCTTAATTTAACAGAAGAATTTCTGGCAAAACTTATATTTACAACTTTATAAATTACATTTATCTATAAGCCCTTCCTTCGCTTAAAAAAGTTTATATTAAAAAAATATAGCCTAACGCTTTAGCAAATCAACAGTAAAGCTTATTAGCTGTTTAAATTCAATTTGAGAAAATTATTAACAATTTAATATATAATATAAAAATACATCATATATCAATTTAAACTACTTTTACAATTGTCATTACTGTTTTTTATAATTGTCAGGGTCAATAAAAATTTCAGTACAGGTAACCCCCGAACAACACGGTACTTGAAAAACATGAGTTTCGAAGAACACGGATACCTTCCCCCGAATTACACGGTTTCAAACTACACGATTTTCGAGTAATTCTTTTGAAAAAGAATAAAATACATATATTATTTGATATAAAATTACAGTAGTTAAAAATTTAGAGTAATATTCTCATCAATTACGTCAGCGATTAATAAAGTTTTAACCTTTTTAATACTTTTAGTGTTTTAGAATTATATTTTTCCCAATTAATTTGACTGAATAATTTATATTTTATATAATTTTCCAATCTTAAACCAAAATTATTCTTTAATTTATTGATTTGAAAGATTTTTAACCAATTGTATCGAGTTATTTTTTTCATTATTTTCATTATTTTTTTCCCTATTGACATTATGGGTAGTTCTACAAGAATTGGGTAACTTTTTGGAAGAAAACGTGCCAATTCTTTATTTATTTTAAATAATGTGTTTTAACATAGAGTAGGGGGGAAATACAATCAATCTGTTCCAGAAAGGAACAGTCACTTTATTCAGTATTTTCGAAGTTATTTCAGTTTTTCTAAAAATTGCCTCCAGGGACTGACTGGTAGACCATGGGACTGACGAAAAATACGTTTTATTGAAAATAGAAATGCTTTTTTTGTGAATTGTACTGAAAATCATTAAGATCCTGAAATTTATTAAAACAACATCATAATCAGTAATTTTTGATATATAAAATAACTTTGTCTCTTACATATTTAAAAAAAAAAAAAGTTTAAAACAATCCCTTAAAGTTCGTCAGAACAATTACAAATATACAAATTAAAAACATTGGCATTCGCACTTATACTAAAAGGCTAAAAATAGAATTAGATTGACAATAATAATAGACTAATAATAATAATAATAATAATAATAACTGCAAGCTTTGATATAATGGAAATTACATCCAAAAATAAAGAATACCTATAACGTAGGTGCTGATAGATTAATTTATAATTATTAACTGTAGATTAATTAACTTTGTTGATTATCTAATACTTAACAAATACTTAAAAGAAACTTAACAAAAGTTAAAAATTTAGAGTAACATTTTCATCAATTGCGTCAGCGATTAATAAAGTTTTAAGCTTTTTAATACTTTTTTGTGCTTCAGAATTATATTTTTCCTAATTAATTTGACTGAATAATTTATATTTTATATAGTTTTGCAATCTTAGACCAAAATTATTATTCAATTTATTGATTTGAAAGATTTTTAACCAATTGTATCTAGTTATTTTTTCATTATTTTGATTATTTTTTTCCCTATTGACATTATAAATGTTATTCATAATTATTTTATAAATAATTTTTTCTTTAATAGTAAGTATTTTAAATTTTTTAAAAATAAAAATTTTTAGTTTTATATAATTGAACAACAACAAAAAAAAAATGTAAAACGTCACTTTTTTTTTTATTTCACACTTGAAACGGAATCCTGTTTTTTGTAGTCTTGAACAATACGGTTTCAAAGAACACGGAACCAATTAATCGTGTTCCTCGGGGATTACCTATTTATGAAGTTTTTTTTTTTTTTTTTATAAATAAGTTATATAACATTAAAAGAAGACAAGAACGCACACAACTCAACAAAACAAAAATTCACTGAGTTATTTTTGGTGTTTATACTGGGAATCGAAGACAGTACTGTTTCTTGTTCTGTTGAACTCTCATCAGTCCGATCCGTCCAGTATACCAAGCTCAGTGAAATGCGACAATATACAAAGCAATAATCCCTCAATTGAAAAACATCAAAACTAAATTAAGAATAAAAGAGTTGAATAATTAGTCCCCGTTAGCATTCAGATTAGTTTTGACTATTTTTGATAGTACTATGTGAAAGATATTTTCATTGAAAACAATTGAAAAAGAAAAATCTCTTACGTATAATATTTGTAAATGGCACGGCTAATATCTGACAAGTATATACAACTTCTTCAAGTTTTGCTTTTCTGAAAATTAATTAAATCTGAAAATGCTTCCATAAATAATCATGTCAAGTTTCAAGAAGATCTGTTTTCCGATACAGGTATAGGCTACATGTATACATGTATACTGATTTTTTGAACCTCACATTTTGGAGAAAAATGGATTGATTACAGTGTAATACTAATTCATACAGTATAGAAAAGTTATTATTTTCTATGTATTAAAAAGATTAATAACAGAAAGCTTAATGTGTAAGTAAAGACTTTGTAAAATTGATAAATTAAAAAACCGCACAATAAAACTTTAAAGGGTTTAAAAAATAAAAAATAAAACCGACAGTTTCGATGGCTACCAAGTCATCATGCTCAAGGTGAAAGATGTGCACAACATTTAGAAAACGTAATTACTTTTTTTTTTTCATTATTGTTTTAAATAACCTTTTTTCTAGCGAAAGTTTCCACGCGTAACTACAGAAATCAAAGCCCAGGAAAAGATCTTCAAGAGAATCTTAATGAAATAAATAAAAAGTAACCAATAATTTGTAAGAAGTAGTCGTGTAAATATATCCCAGCTCCTCTTAGATCTCCTCCATAATTATGAGAGTTCTCGTGTTATTCTGTGACTTTGTGTAGATCTTCTCCCCTGGTGCGTTGCTTATTTACCCATAAGGCAAACAGACAACGGCGACAAAATTACCTCTACAATAAATCCCACGACACAAATGCATGGATTTACTTTTAGTTTCTCTCTACAATCTGAATTGCGATTCACGAGGTTGGCCCCAATGAATTCGGCCATTTCACGATCTTTGCGGTCGGTCAACGTAGTAACTGTCATCCGGGAAACAGAAGCCAAATTTCCGCCTTTATGGAGGAGAACAATTGAACATTAAAGTACTGTACTCCCAGAGATAAAGCGGCGAGGATAATTTGTTGCAAACGGTGTTCTTTTAAGTTTCTGTCTTTTCTTGGACTGACTGTAATTTAATTACGGATACTAAGAGGCAATCGCTTCCAATCCTGCCTTTGTTTTCTTGGGTCCACATATATACTTAAATACACCGCGAGGGAATTTCATTTACCAAACTAATAACAAGCGTCGTTGAATTATTTACCATTTTCTTCACCAGATGGCAGAATACCGACTCATCCTCTGAGAGTATTCTTCTGTAATAATATCAGTAAGATATGTTCGGAATTGATCGAAACAGGAAAAAAAACAATGGTTAGATTAGTAAAACTCAATGAAATTCACTAAAACCAAAGTAAAAAGAAATTTCAATCAAATTGCAGCCACAACGAAGACTGCATGCTTCTTATTACAACAGTGTCTTGTCATTGAAATAGAATAACTTCAATTCTGTTCCGCACAAAACGATGCAAAAATTACTTAATTTTCTTCTTGTAGATACTGTTTTGTAAGTGAGTTTTACAACTTAGCTGCTGCAAAAATAAGAAAATATTTGCGTATTTTAAAGAAATATTTTCATTTATAATATCTGTTGATCAAATAGCTTCAAGCAGCTTCCATATCTTTTATCTAGCTTCATGTAGATCAGATTTAATCAGTTTGTTTAGCAGTGCTTATCTCTTGCTGATCGTAGTTTGGTAATATACGAGAAGTTTCTGAAGAACTTAAAACCTAGTTCCATTTATCTTTATTTTAATTTTTTTAATTCGTAAAAGCGATTCAAAATTAATTCAATTATGTACAGGAATTTTTCCATTTTATATAAAAAAAATAATAAATCCATTTTTTTTCTTAAGTTGATTAACCCTATTATTCATATCGAAGCTTGTGCAAATTAATGGATTAACTAAATGGAGATTAATGGATTAATCTGCATTTTAGATGTTACTCTTTCTATTCTAAAGACTTACTATGTCGCCTTCACTCACTGAACAAATACCTTCAAATAAAAAATCTGAACTACAGTGTGTGTTCTAGGAGAAAAGACATTATTCTGGGAGATTACAGTATCGGTTAGTTTGAAAAAAAAAAAGTTTATATGAATGTGTTCTATTCCGAACAGCTTCCCATACAGAGTTATTTAAATACACAATAATTTGATTGTGGTTTGCAAAATTGTCTTTTTTTCCCGCTGAAATGCGTTAATGATTAAAACCGTGATCTCACACTAGATGCACAACGCATTGGGTGTTGACGGTGAATTTTGTAAACTGTAAACAAAGTTATCAATAATTTTGCAGTTACTGTACATTCCAATCGCTCTCTCTGGGAACCACTCGGAATAGGACACATATTCATACCAGATCAACTATTTTTCTTAGAATAATAAACACTTTGACCTTCTATTAAAAACACCTTTCCTCCCGGGGCATCCTGTATTAAAAAAAAAAATAGTCTCGTGTCTTTCACCTTGCATGTCAGGTTGCAAGAAGATCTATCCAGATGTTTTATAAGTTATTAGGAGAACACACACACAGCTGTTTTAATAAAATAGACCACCAATATTATAATCTTAACTCAACCTTTTCGTCGAGATATCCAACAGATTCGTTATCGATTCACTTTGTTTAAATCCTGTTCAATTTAATCTTCATATAATGAATGTTTTTTCGTTTGTTTGTCCCGTATGCGTTCCTGCACCATTCATCAGATTGCGATGAAACTTTGATGAGTTCTTGTGCGCACGCCCGCGAAGGTTTCTGAATTAGTAGAACCATTTTACAATATCTGGTGCGCGAGGCGTTTCAACAAGTGAATGTATTTCCGGTTTCAACATTTGCAGTTTCCGGTACGACTCGCATTTGCAATGACCATCAACAAAGCACAGTCAATCGCTACAAGTGTATGGAAAATCCATGCTTCACACATGGACAGCTGTATGTGGCCTGCTCACGCGTCGGAAAACCTTCTGATTTATTCGTGTATGCACCAGACGGAAAAACAAAAAATACTGTGTATCCAAAAGCACTTCAATAAATAGAATTAAAACACAAACACTTTCTTTCTTGGAGTGGCATTGCAACACATGCCGGGTAGAACTAGTTATAAATAACTTGTGAGGTGAAGAAGGGAATTTTAGATTTATTTCCATTGCCGACCACTTAGTTTCATTGTTCCTTCCTTATTACACTAATAGAATTCGCATGAGATGTTGAAGATCAACCATTACGTTGAAGCTAAGACCGCAAGCCGATAGTCTCTTTCCTTTAGACCAGGGTTAGGGTCTTTTCTTGTTTGAAATAATATAAGTTTTAGAAAGCCATTCAGTTGCTTTCACAATCCGGTATCATTTGTTTAGAAGAGACTTTTACTAATAATTAACTATTCTGAATTTCTATTTTAATCAGATTAACTGAGATAATGAGAATATGTGGGAGATCTAAAAACGGGAATGCTTCAGGCAATACATTCAGATTTAAGGATTTAAGGAATTCTAAAAGGTAGACGCCTAGCTCGTGTATTTAGTTTAAATCATATCACCAAATTATCTTTATAATTACATAGAGAATAAAATCTTATGCTTTCATTAAAGGGAAGAAAATTAATCATTACTAGTAATAGATTTTAAACTAACCATTTCTTCACAGTATGAAATAAAACAACCAAAAAAAAAGTCTTAAAAATAAAAAATAAAAAATAAAAACGTTCTTTATCATATATGAATGTATACGTTATGTAGAATGGAGCTGTATAGGTATTATAATTTATATTTCTTCAAAATGTAGGGAATTGAATCTTTACGAACGGGTAAAAAGAAGATCTAGAGAGATCTATCATCGATCTTTTCTGTTTTTGAAAAAAATATCAAGAAATGAAAAATTATTTGTATGATTTAATTTGTATTATTTAGCGATGAATCCCGCCTATATTCTTTTAATGCAAATCAGCACAGTGGGGAAGTGTTATGTTAAAATGTGTTTAAATTGTTGTTTATTGTTAAAATATATTTTATTGCTTTAGTTTTTGGATCCTTAAATGCAATTACTGTCATATTTGAAAATTTACCAATTATATCTATAGATAGAGCTTCAGGATTCGACTGTCTTTCCTGGCAGCTTAAGCCTGATCTTTTGCCAATAGAACACATCTGGGACACGATAGAAATGGCATTTTGTCAACAGACTCAAATTATTACTTGGATGAAAGGAATGAAGCATACAGGAATATTTCACATTCTGATATTTTGCATTGGATGTCGGGCCAAATTGCTTGATACCTCCAGCTGAAGAACAGCATACCTTCATTTGCATCTATAATTATGCTAAAAACGAAGAAAAAGGAGAGAGAGAGTTAGAAAAGAAATTCTTCCGCCTTATTATTCTACTTGTCAATCATCTTCCCTCGCTGTAACTTAATAACTCATTAGCCAAGGAAGATGAAATTTTACTTTAGAAGCTCAGATTACTCATTCCCATATCCTCTTCGTGCCTCGGGGCACATAAAGCTGAAGTGCATGTCACATGACCCTTTATAGACTTCATCTTAAATTCTGACGTATAAAAGGTAACAGAAATTATGATAGATGACCACAAAATTCCCCTTCGAATATCGGCCAAACAACCGATGTGAAGAACGTCGTTTGACCGACTAAATAAAATGGTCGCGTAAGTGACGCAATACAGCCGCCAGTTTTGTGAACTAATCAGTGAAGAGATTTCTCATTAGTCCCATGATCTTCTTCGAAATTAAACGGCGGGAATCATTCATCAGAATTTGCTGCAAGCGATTGCATTTCTCCAAAGAGTCGTTGATTTCACAAGTGGAGAAACGTGATGCATCGCGACCCAAACCCAAGGATTCCAAGTTAGTGTCATTTTTGGCGAATAGTTAACAAAGAGAACACGAACTTAGAACTTAGAAACTAACGTCATTTCTGTGAAAAGTAATGTATAATTTCGAAGTTACGTGAAATCGCCTCCGCAAAAATACTCTGAACGCGTACGAAGAATTACCATACGAATTTCTTTCGTACAGATGTCATGTGAAATGCCCTTGAGCTTTTCATAACTGCTGTCATTCTTACTTCTGACTAACTCGCCCATTCAGCTGATCGGCGACAATTCTTTTCGACAATTCTTTGACCATACGTAATATAATAAGGATGTGGATGCAGCACCGCCAAGGTGCAACCAGAAAAGCTTTATCCATGCTGAATAAGACGTTTCCCAATCAATGGATAGGGACGGTGATAAACCAAGGCCTCCTCGGTCACCCAACCTATCGCCATTAGACTTTTGATTTCTTACAACACCACAGACAGAACTGTACATGAATTCTAAGCCTTAAACACGGGAATAGTTAAAACAAGCAATAACTATCGCTGTTGTCTGCATCCTTAAAGGCATTGCTGATGTTCAGTGGATGCAATCACTGGAACCCCGTGTCACAGCATGTCTACGGCCTAGGTAGACAGATTGAACAATACCTGTGAAAAATGTAGTGATTTCAATTTTTATGCATTTCATCTCAATAAATCAACAGATTGTTAATTGGCAAGAATATAGCTTTCATCCAACGAAGTTTGTAGACAACGAAGTGTACACAATCTGTCTTCAACGAAGTGTGTATATTTCGGGAACGAAGCCGAATCGATCTATGTATTTTGTAAATTAAAGTTTTCGCATAGAATAACTACAAGAACAATCTGGAAGTTTGTCGGTTTCGTGTTGCAACACCCTACCTATGTTATCAATTTATTTCATTTATATATAAAGTTACACAGAAAATGAGATATAGTAACTCTAACAATTATTTAATGTAATAATTATAAGTAGGTAGTATATTTCGCAAATACTTAATACAAAATAAAATCAAGTTCTTCATTTAGAAAACACTTAAAGAATTATTTTAAAAGGTAATAAAGATAACCGCAGCATGAATTATTGAATAATAATTCATGTAATAATCATTTAATTATTGAATTCATAATTGTTTATCAAAATAAATGGGTTAACAACAACAACAACAACAACAATCATAATTGTTTATGTTCAACATATATAAGCATACTTATATATAAACACATATTTATTTTTGCCACTCATACAGGATGAAACGCTGGTAGTGATAAGAATCTGGTGTCAATCGACAGATGAGACTGGAATCACTGGAATCACAAACCCTGGAAGTGGGCCACGAAATTGCATACTGCATGGGATAGACACCTCTACGTCATGGCAGTGACCGATCGCACAGCAACATCCATGGAGTTAGCATAGCAGAAGAGCACTGTCACAGCTTTGTCCTTTAACATAGTTCGACGTCGTCTGCAGCTCATTGCTGTGAATTTCTCTGATCCTGAATCACAGACGCCTCAGGCTGCAATGGAATCTCAAATGTAGACATTGCAGCGCTGATTGGCAAAACATTATATTTTCTGACGAGTACGATTCAACATGCCAAGTGTTATGGTTTGGATTGCTATTGGGTTCAATTCGCGATCTCTCCTGATACGAATTCAGGAAACCTTCAATAGCCAGCAGAGATGTTTTAGAGACTGAGATGATACCCTTACTTCAGAATTGCCTTGGCGCTATACTCTGGCAGGATACTGCTCGCCCACATGTGGTCCGGAATGTCCAAGATCTTTTCCATGCACAGCAGATACCGCTTCTTTCCTGACCTGTCGATATGTCCCTGATCGAACATGTAGGTAAGCACAAGCCCGTCAAGCGCCGTCATCCACCACAAATAAACTTTAGACTCACAAAGCAGCAGCCTGACAGACGATTCTCCACGACGATATCAAAAACCTCTTCCATTCTACTCTATATGCCATTACGAGGTATAGAATCGGTTATTGCTGCTCAAGGTGCCTTCACACTACATTGAATTGTGAAGCAACTATATCTTGTAGACCCTTGCAAATATAATTAGTTATTTACTGTAACATGAGTAATCTGTGACATAAATTTCATTTGAATAGTGCGATTCTTTTGTGGTGTTGCAATTTTCACAAGCAGTGTGCATAATTTACTGTTCATTTATGTGAAATTTTCTTTCTTAATCAATTTAAAAGAAAAAGAAAAAAAGATCATTCGTTTGTAGATAAAAAAATGCTAAATATATCAAATCGTATATATATATATATATATATATATATATAAAATTGCCAGACAGTGATGTGTGATTTGAAAATTCCAATATCAAAAAAACAAATCACTGCTTTCGAAATGCCGATCAAAAAACAAATCACTGTTTTTTTGATATTGGAATTTTCAAATCACAAATCACTGGCAATTTTATAGGTTTAGTAATATAAGTTAATTTTTATTCTTATATTCTATACTTTCTGAATTCTAAATTGCAAATGATTGATTGAAATCTTTGCTTTACGAAATTTGAAGACCACCAGCTTCAAGTTTTGTGTTTTGGATTTATATATATATATATATATATATATATATATATATATATATATATCAAAACATCGTCAAATACTTACATGTTTTAATTCCTAAAAAGATATTTCCGCTCGAAAAAGAAAGATTATGGAGAAGGAAATATAATTTGCAAAACTGAATACTCCCGGTCAACCCATAATATTACATGAAAGTTGCATTTAACGAATCTCAACGAGAAACATGAAGCTCTAAAGCTACGCGAACACCATGCAATTTTTCTGCAATTTAGTCCTCCGATTTTGACGTCACGAGTTGATATAGACAGTATTGAGCCCGTTTACTTGCAACTTAACTGCAACTTTTGTCATGCAATTCGAGTTGTTCCTACACCTGCAACTCGAAAAATTGCATCGACGTCACTGGGAATTACCCAATCACAGGGCAGCGTTGGAACACATCAGTTGTGAAACCATGCCCATGAAAAAAATGGCGTCGAAAATAATATTTGCCGATTCGTTTGGAAGACATGCTCACTCAATGAATATCAAGAGTATTGCGAGTTTCTTTCATGCAGAAATAAAGTTTTTACTGAAATGCAGTAATTGTATGCGGCAGAATTTATCAGAGAGGTTTAAAAACCTCGATTTTTTCGGATTTTCGACATCGGGTTTGGGAAACGCATTGCATTATGGGAATGCTGCTGACGCAGTAATGCAACAGTTATGACGTCATTGTTTCCAAGGGAGCATTGTTTCTTATTGGCTGTTGGTCATTCGTTACTTTTGATTCGAAATAATACCATGAAATTCAATTCCACAGCGGCTAATAATTTTGAAACAATATTTATCATATGTTGCAAATGAATCACTCATATATTATGTTTGAAACGACATAACCGAATTTTGCTTGACGTCACACGTGACGTATTTAAAATCTGCGTTGTCATGGGTCGGTCTAAGCCTCGAAACAGTACTGTCTCCGATTCCCAGCACAATAACAAAAAATAGCTCAGAGAATTTGTGTTTTGTTTAGTTATGTGTGTTCTTTGTTTTATTTTACTGTAAAAATGTACTAACGCACGTTAAATCTCTTGTCTAACTACAATACTTTTTGAACCCTTTACAATATTGAGACACTCTACTGAATAATGCTATTAATAGAGTTGCAGTTACATAGTTACAGTTACATAATATCGTGTGTACGCTATTAAAATATTGATTATAGCGATAGAAAAATGTTTTTTATGTATTTTTAAAATAAGCTGAAAATCATTTCGGATAAACCGGATTTAAGAGATCGTTGATTTTTTTTTTTTTAGTTGACAATTGCTTCTTTTAGAATATTTGCTTTAGATTTTGATATTTTCCCAATCAAAAATATGGTTGAGATTATTTATGAAATAATCAGTAACTGCTGAATTGTTGTCGTAATGTTATTTTTAAAATCCACCAATTCCTGTTTCATACAGTATTAAATTTTTCAGCATCCTGACCGTTTACGATTTCTGAAACATTTATATATGTAATATGTCTGTACGTATGTAAGTGTCTGTGTATGTTTATAGATCTATCAATATATACAGGGGGATTCACGAAAATATGCAGAAACTTCGGGAGCTCATTCTGCAAGTAAAAGTAAAGAAAAAAAGTGATATAAACATAGGTCCGGAAATGCTTCGGTATCGAGTTACGGCTAGC
>JAFIDM010006943.1:16193429-16209611 GCA_023159025.1 Thereuonema tuberculata | reverse complement strand
AGATATGCAGACATGCAGTAACATGTAATGTACATATACTATGTATTATGCTTCTTATATAGATATATGTGAACAGTAATAATTTATTTATCTTCTTATAACTACAACTTATAATATGCCCATTTTCTTTATCATATCTTAACCATATCTTAATATTAGATTCACTATCTCATCTTAGTCTTTAGTTAATATCACTGCTCATTCCCCTGGCTAAAATTTTATATTATGTAAATTAATATTCGTTAATAATTAGTTATTCGTTAATATACATTTTAAATATTTTAAATATGTTTACTTCAATTAAATCACAGCTGTTGAACCGGATATTAACTTCCCTAACGAGAATGTAT
Source organism: Thereuonema tuberculata (assembly GCA_023159025.1). Lineage (NCBI taxonomy): Eukaryota > Metazoa > Arthropoda > Chilopoda > Scutigeromorpha > Scutigeridae > Thereuonema > Thereuonema tuberculata. The sequence goes on along the minus strand of JAFIDM010006943.1, from coordinate 16,209,261 downwards.
TTAAAAGTTAAATGATCAATAATAATAATAAAAATGGTTAATATAATTGCTGTGTGACTTGTCAATATATTTATACTATATCTAATACTTGTCATTTCACAAATAACATCTAATTATTGATCTGTTGAAAGTAATTATAGTGTTTTCTGTTATTTGTATGTTGTTTTGTATTTTGATCAATATATTTTACCTTTTACCCGCTGTTAAAGATTCAGTATTTATTTTTTATTACTAATACATCTGCTAGTCTATAGAGTTTTACTAAATTTCTGATTATAGATTTTTATTTTCACTGTCGTAATTTTGTCTGTCATTCTGTGATTGGTTATGCTCCAGTTTACCATTATTAGTGAAGTTGACATTAACTATTGTGCAATGATTTACTGATAACACTGTTTCGAAACTTCTAGCGCTTAAAGTCCTGACTCAAGCAACTGCAGGCGACTGCAAACTTTTTATTTCTTTTATATATTTCTTTTACCAATGCACGTAAAATTCTGAAAATTTAAATATGAACTTGTGAAGCATGTGGGATTTATATTTTCCTATTTTTAATTTTCAAAATATTCTACAATTAATTAAATTAAAATTCAAAAACAGTTAATGCTATTAAAATCTATTTCAATAAAAAAAGTTTTCAAAACAAATTCATTTCTGGAAACGAACAGCATCAAATGAATTTGCATGATATTTAGAAAGTCTTTAATGAAATTGTTTTTTATTATAATTATTTGATAACACACAAAAAAATTAATCTTAATTTTAAAACATATAGTTTTTATTTTTTTAAAAAGTAACTTATTGCACTAATAATAAATATTTTAAATACAAGTCAGTATATTAAGTTTTTTTTAAGTTGAAAATACCGAGTAATACCTCGAAAACGCCCAAAAAAATGAACTGTTTTTGAATTTTAATTTAATTAATTACAGAATATTTTGAAAATTAAAAACAAGGAAATGTAAATCCCACATGCTTCACTTATTATTTAAATTTTTAGAATTTTAGGTGCATTGGTAAAAGAAATGTATATAAAAGAAATAAAAGGTTTGCGGTCGTCTCAATTTCTTGAGTCAGGACCTTAAGAATAATCTTACATTGGAAATGAACCGTCCAATATTGTTTATTAATTCTAAATACAACTTAAACATGAAGCCAAGTTATCTTGAGAATTGCGGAAAACAGGGTCCGTGAATTGTAGTAATATGGAAATGATAATTAAAATAATTACCATACAATGTACCAATTTTGAATTTGCCTATAGTTTACAAACTTTTAGGATTTTTTTTGAACTCTTTTCGAATTGTATTAAATTATAATCAGTCTGTCTGTATGTCAGTGAATCCTTCTCCCCAGTAAGTTTGAGGCGTTGAATGTGTCTTCCTGAAACGTGGTATGCAAATTGGAGGATTAGGGACGATCTACTTTTTATTTGAAATCTTTTACAAATGGATCCTATCTCAAGGCGACAAAAAACTTCTCATAGAAAATCGTAGGAATCAAAACAATGGATTTTTATCTTATATCTCTTAATACCTCAGTTATCTTAAACAACTATTAATCTCTAATCCATTAATTTGCGCGAGTTTGATACGATTAAAAGTAATTAATAAATTAAAATTTAAACAATTTCAGTAAATAATGAGGATTTTTTTCATTTTTTTCCCAGAAAAAGGCAAATTTGTACAGTTTATGAACAATAAAAAACTCACTAACGAAAAATAAGTGAGAAAATTCATGTGTCAGCCATTCGCCGGCCTCGATGAATTTTTTTAAAGTATAAAAGTGGGTCACTGCGTTTCCGATTCCTATTGGCCTCAGTGCGGAGACCTCATTGTTTTACTGTTGACTGCTCCTGGCTGATGATCGCCAAAGAGCGTGAAACAGCTGTTCCGGGATGTCATTTGTAAGCAATTTGGTCTCACCCATTGTTATTATTAATAATTCAAATGCGCAGTTTGAATTTTTATGCTTTAAAAAAAATTATTGAGGCCTGCAAACGGCTGGCACATAAATTTTCTCACTAATTTTTCATTAGTGAGTTTTTTATTGTTCCTTTTTCTTTTGAGGCACCACTGCTCTTCCGATGATCATTTGTACAGTTTATATTCAGTTGATATTATAATGTGAAGAACGACATGGACTTTTTTGTTTTTGTCTTTTTCACGAGAAAAAACCCGCAGACATTTTAAGAAATAACGCTTTAATGAAATGCTTTAATTTCTTTCGAGGTTCTCGTCTTTTACATCCCAGCAAAGTCTTTCCGTGGTATCAACACTTTCTGTCAGCCTGAAGTGGTTAACAATGAAGCTGATCTAGTAGGAGAATCTATATATTTTCAGTTATACTTTAATTTCTTTTTAATTTCTGAACCTCTTTCATTTCCGAAGTGCGCTTGGAATTCAGCTTTAAATAATCAATTTCATTTCAAATACCTTTTATAAATTTCTATTACTCCCCCCGTCATTTTTGACAAGCGAAAAAATTATTGCTGTATACCTTTCCTTCGTTATAAAATTCAATGAAGTCGATTATAAACCGTCTCATTATTATTAGTGGCGATGCATATACTAGTAAATAAAACGACTTGTAGATACCATAACTGTAATAATAATAGCAGTACAGTAATTACGAATTACTTAAAAAAAAAAACTTACTTATATTTACACTCACATGACTAAACATTTAATCTATTTTCGTGAATATTTTTAAAGCGAAGAAAGTACATATTACGATTAATCACAAAATTTGATGGATCCGTTGTATCTTATTTCTGTGTTAATAGGTTATGTTTATTGTAGAGTAGCCGGGTATCGTCGCTTCGCTCCGGAACCGTTGCATATACTTAAGAAAAAACTTTATTTATTTAACAAATTAATATCGAGATCGGAAAATAAGCGAGTTCCCAGCCCGTTGTGGCTTTCTCCGGATAACTCAGATGTATTGCGGGTTGGCCGCCACACAGTTCATGATCATTTTAAAGCGAAAATATAAATCCTCTTTATTCCCTTTCCCGTGGGAATTTCGAAAAAACCGGCCTTATTCCTTCCCTACATCATAAATGGAACCTCTCTGCAAAATTTCAGCTTTCTAGGTCCAAGGGTTTGGGCTGGATGTTGGTGAGTCAGGACTTTTCTTTTAATATATTGAGATACAGAAAAGATGACTGTTCTCAAATTTCACGTCATCTGATTGTATTACACTTAAAATTCTTAGAAAAAAAAAATAAATAATAAATCCTCTCTTCGTTCCTTAACTACTTACTCCTGTTTCAGCAACATATGAATCAACAGTGATTTGGAAAAAATCACTGTAATGGTGATGCAATAAGAGAGGGCTTTAGTTCAACAAGCCATTGGCTCCTCAAAGCTTTCAATCGCAAAATAAAAATTCATAAAGAAAGTTTTCACAATAATTTGTGCTTGTCCGAATTATTGAGGTTTTAAAGCGTTTTCGTGAAGCATTAAAATAAATAAAAGAACAATAGATTAAATGGAAAAAATGGTCAATCGAATATCTCAGTCAATGATAATAACTTGATCAAGAATCGGAAAATTTAATATTACTAATATTACACATAATACTACAAATTTGCCCAAAGGACTTGTCTCGCTTCGACAATTTAACTGTGGTCTATATGAAATTGAATGAATTCGATACTATTTTAATTCTCATGTTTTTAATCTTTATTTACTTCACCATATTACCACAAATATATCTCTGGAAATTACTAAGTACAAAGGACATCAGGGAAGCATGTCACTTCCCCAAATTTTGAGCAATTGAACAAGATTTTTTTTGGATGCCAGTGCTAAAAATTGAAATACATTAACAAATATATCAGTTGAGACAGCCCTTTCGATAACTTATTTCGAAGAAAATTTGAATGGTATTGTCCTCACGATTCCAACTTCAGGGATGTTAACAGAAATGAGGTGAAATGTATTACGGCTTTATCGCTCTTCTCGTCAAGACTGTCACATAGTCAAAATCAACTGTAAATGTTGGTTAACTTGTATCGCAACAGGCCAAGGGGTGCGCTAAAGGTATAGACTTCCAGAGATTCTCGACCGACTGGAATAGCTAAGGTCGGATGGTCAGCCCGACGCCCTCCCGGGTTTCACTTCCGAGTAAGGAACCCGGTACCCGTCTGGAGGAGAAATAACCGTGGAAAATCCCCGACCACAGCTGGGAATTGAACCCGGCTCCTTCAGTCCGCAGTCCAGCGCCTAAACCAGTGAGCTACCGGACCCACCAAATGTAAATGACTTCTACGTAACACAAAGTGCCTAACGATACACGCATTTATGGCTTGCTATAGTTGTTTTATTTAAAACTTTTATTATTTTTATTTATCACGTTTACATTACAGTAAGCAAAATAAGATATAACAAACAATATCTCTAACATAAGCTTTTTACGCATTATCTTAAGTCATTAAATCTTAGTATTTTGCTATAATTTGTTTTTGTTTCACTTTTTTAGTTCGTTAGTTATTTTTCTGTGTTTTATGTTTTGATGTGATCTTACTTTTTTTTAATCAACACTGTGAAAAAATCCTTCGTTTGCATTTAACTGACTCGAACATTTTGTGACTGTGCTGACAGTCTCACTGAATTTGGTCGAGGAAAGAGAAAAAAGAAAATAAATGTATAATAATCTTCATCCTTTTCAACCTTTTGCAATCCATTGCAGGAAGAAGGTCCCTCCAAGTTTTTTCCAGTTCTTTCGGTCGAAGGCTTTCTTTGTCCAATCGAATCTAACAAAACTTTTAATTTCATCCCTCCATCTACGTTGTGGACGCTTTCTCGACCTCTTTTCATTCCTCAGAATTCACTTTAGAATTTCTATTGACCATCTGTTATGATTACATCTTGCTACACGGCCAGCCCAATTCCATTTGAGCTTCTTTATTTTAATAATAATATCAGATACTCTTGTTTGTTCTCACCCCTACATTTCGTTGCAGTCTCGTCGCGTGATTCTTAACTTACATCTTTCCTTGCATATATATCTACAATCGAACAGCCAAACTCAAAGCATACTCTTCGAGTTTCGCAAAGCAAAGATTTCAATCAATCTTTTGCAATTAGAAAAAGTAAAGAATATAAGAGTGGGCCCGGTAGCCGAGTGGGTAAGGGCGCTTGGCTGCGGGTTGGAGGTGGCAGGTTGTATTCCCCGCCTCGGCGGAGGTCGGGAATTTTTCCACGCTCCATTCTCCTCCAAACGGGTCCTAGGGCCTACCCAGCCCTCTGTAGAATGGGTACCGGATTTCTTTCCTGGGAGTTAAAGGCGGGCGGGCGTCGGGCTGACCTCCCGTTGGTCATGAAGAGTCGGGAGCCTTACCTCCCGCTACCCCAAGGGTCTGCATAGACCTGTAGTGGGATACTTTAACTTTAAAGAATATAAGAATAAAATTAACTTATATTGGCCGTATCTTCACAGAATCAGTGATATGATTTTTGTATTGACATTTTTCAAATTTCACATCACTGTCCGGCTTTATATACATATATAAATATATATAAAAGCAATTAACTTATTGTTTAAATAACAATAATGAATAAAAGTAAATAAAAAAAAAGGAGTTATGTAGAACGCAGTATTATGGTTAAGATGTACATCTGTTATTTTCGAACCAAACTATATGAACACATATAATCAATATAGTATTATTGATCACGGTGTACATAGCCTTATTAGCCTTGATCTTTTTTATCTCAATTTTAACCTGACGTAGTTGTCTTTCACTTAAAAACTTTCCGAAGCAGAAATGTGAATTTATGGCGCCCTCTCATACTTTCATTGTCTCAGTTGTCAGCTTTTATTGCTTAAGGGAGGAATGAAATGTTTACTTATAAGTGGAGAGGAGTGTCTGAAAAACCCCCACCATAATTTGAAATTTCGGAATACCCGCTCCTTTAAAAGCCCATTCTCAATGACCCTCAATTCCAGAAGTCGTTCTCCGCCATCTTGTGTTCATCTATTCTCTTGCGAGAGTTTATCTCATTTTCTTAAAAAGGAGGGGGAAAAAAATTCACTGATTTCCGAGTTGTTACTAAGTACTTTTAAATCGTGTTCTTTTAAGATATCGAATGTGTGCCTTGGTACCCATGGTACCATGTCCTACATAATAGCTACAAAAAAATATTCAAAGAACCTAATAAAACATAAATGACAAAAAATGAATTAGACAATGTAAATGAATAAAAATTTTGAATTAAACTGGTTTTTCATTTATTACTTTTTAAGAACAACAATCTGAGTGTGATTGTCAAATTAACTTTCATTGGTCTTAAATATATTCAAAAGAAGTCCTTATAGTAACTCTGGAACATTCAAATTTTCATATTGTCAATCATAAGAAGCTGCACATCACCAAAATTTAAATTTCGTAATCAACTATGACGTAATTAAGAATGGGAGTATTTTTGCCGTTCCGGCATGGCCTTGTGGGCTCTCGCCTGAAACTGTTTCGTTAGAACCCTGGGTTCGACTCCCGGTATCGGTGTGGATGTTTGCTTTCTTTCCTGTCTTTGTCTGTTTCTTTCTCCTCTTTCGCCGTCTATGGTCTTTCGGTTCTATAATACGGGGTTGGTGTCAGGAAGGGCATCCGGCCGTTCGGTTACAGAAGCACCGGTCGTGCCGACAGCGACCCCTTATGGAAGTGGGAAAAAAAGCTGTAGTTGAAGAAGAAGAATGGGAGCATTTTTAAGGAGGGCCCACTATTGCAGCCATATTGTAGCCGTATTGCAGCCATATTGTAAGTTCTCAGTTAATAACTTAAAGTATGATAATAATCTTTTAATATATTTTTTATAAAAATTAAAAGACCATAAATTTCAGTTTTAAGGATAGTTTTCATTACCTGATAAACATATTCCATATAACTAAATATTTCATATTTTATTTCAAGTTGGATATATTTAGATCAGGGAGAAAATATTTTACTTTAAAAAGGAACTACAGTGCAACTTGGATAATTCGAACGTCTTTAATTCGAAATCGTGATTAATTCGAAGATTTCTCTTGGTCCCTTGAATTTCTTATTAAATCAATGTTAAAAAATCGTGGATAATTCGAAGTTCAACTTCCTTAATTCGAAGTTTTTTATAAAAAATTTCGAACCATAACGACTGTTCGGCGTTTCATCGTTAAGAAATTCGACATGTGACAACTGAAATCCCCGTCCCGCCACCGTTCGACACGTGACGCTTCAGACGCCATTCGAGCTTCCTGCTGTCAGTGTCACCATGTCTTTCAGTAAACCACGCGTGTACAAGAATTTAACGTTCGCTGAAAAGGTCGCCGTCATTCGCGAGGTGGAAAAGGGTGTGAAGAAGAAATGCCAAATCGCCAACGAGTACGGGATAGCGCCGAATTTCGTCGGTACATTGAAGGACAAACCAACGTAAGTGAAGCTGTTTTCCGTTCACTAAACAAGCTTGATTATTTTGCTAACCTTAAGCGACTGAATTCTACAAAACAATCAGACATTGCACAATTTTTGGAAAAACTATAATTATCTATATTGAATGTTATATGTACTGTAGCTCACGTTATATAAATCTTATTTTGTTTACATACATATAATGTTTAAGTCTTTCATACCATGATTTTTCTGAATAAATATTTACTTATTGACAGAATAATCTTTTCAAGCATTCAGTGGACCTGAAATTAAAGTTAAAAGATGTAACTTGTTTAATTCGAAATCTTGGATAATTCGAAGTTTTGTAGTGGTCCCTTCAGCTTCGAATTATCCAAGTTGCACTGTATATTATTATGCATTTACTTTATACGTACTTACGCGGATTTCTTTTAGCAGTATCTACGTTATTATGCAAACTTCAAATTACTTTATAAATTCATCTTTCTGAATCTTAATTATATTATGAATTGCTTATAAGTATTCATTTTTTCATTCGTTTTCGAAATTTATTGCTATGGTAATATATATCTAAAGTTAAGAAAATGCGAAGAAAAATTTTGTTAATTTAGTTAAAAAGAAATTTAAAACATTAAATTAAAAAAAATAATGCTGTCGAGAATTTGAAATACACACTAATTATATAAATCCAAAATATAAATTTCGGAATATTTCGGATTAATATCAATATTTTTGGGCGCTATTAAAGTAAATAAACAATTAAATGCTTAGAGTTTAAAAGAATTTGATTCTTATACTCCATATAATCTGAAAGGGATTAAATATTCTTTTAATGTGATAGAATTTATTTTACATAATTATGTCTACGCAAGTAAAAAAAAATTTTTTAGCAATATACTTTTAAACTCTTTTTAAATTTTTTATTTTTATTTTTTTTTTTTTCCATTTGATTTTATTTTCCTTTAACTTCTCGCTGCTGACTTTGGAGGGAATCTCATAAACAAGAAATTCTTATGTATTTAGTCCCCAGATTTGTTCTTGCAAATTTGTAGACTGTTCTCTTTAAGCGACCCCTACCGACCATATTGTTCTTGGCGCGAGAACGTGTGTCTTGCGAACATTGAGTTGTGAGCTGCAGCAGGAGAGGCGGCGGCGCTTTCGGAGCCGCTAGTTTGAACGGTGCAGCTCCATTAGGACCCTGGCTGCTACCGCACCTAATCCCCGTCAGGCTCTCGGTATTGATCGGAGCTGTCAACCCCGACGCTCACCGAGCAGGGTGGGAGGCAAAAGACTAGGGAAGTCCATCTCCGTCGACGCATGCGCCTCCGATTTACCTCTGGGCGCCTAAAACTCGTCGGACGATCGCGGCAGAGAAAGTACGAGCATATCATCGGTTCGTAAAGATTGTGTTCCGTTGGGAGTTGATGCCACGACCGCCATATTGTATCATCGGGATGATTCTTGTCTGGCTATGAGTAGAAATAGAATATCTGTGTTCAAAAGGCCCTAACAGAAGTAATAATTCGTGGTGATTTTTATTTTTTATTGTTTTATTTATGTTCTGTAAATTCCTGCAAAATAATTAATGGAAATTAATAATTGCAAGTTAAATAATTCCTCTCAATTTTTAAAGTTATCTTATGATGAAACATTGAGATTTCTGATGTAACTGCAGATTACAATTGCTTCATTAGTAAAACAAAGGCAATGTTTGTAATTCAATCAAAATCAAATAACGCTGAGTCTTTAAATAGGTCAAATTCTTATTTAATATTCAATAAGTAACACTTTAATTTTAAAGAATGTGTTCACTAAACAAAAAATGCCATCCAGTAGCATAAAAACATGTAATACAATTTATAATTTTATAACAATTTGTATATAAATGTTTTTAGATATCATTTATTTATCTCCATCTTTGTAGAAATTATTTATCTGTGTGGATCTGTATTCATTATTATCCTTAACTGTTATTTATTCCTTTTCTATTTCCTATTTACTGATGTTCTGTTTATTTTTAAATTCTTTTCCGTTGAATCAGTTAATTAATTTAAATTCGTTATGTTTTTATCCAATCATTATGTGTATTTTTAATTACTTAGCCAATCAAATCAAGCTTTGTAATAATAAAAACTAATGTTTTCATTTAATAAATTAATTCAGTTCAGTTCCAGAACTTGACTCGTTGTCTTTAGATCTCAAAGACTCTCCAACACTACAATATCACGGATATAAAATGCATTTACTTCTGGACTTTCATAACATGAATTATCTTTTAATATCAAAGTCCTTTTTGAAATTGTTCCTAAATAACATCGTAATTTGCTGTTGATTGGAATTTTTTGATTGGCGAAAAACAGATCCATAATGTCATTATGTAATTAATAAAAACAATTAGACCTTCAATTTTTTTTAATTTTTTTTTAGTAAAGAGCAAATTTAAAATTGACTCTTTAAAGATCTTTATATAGTATGTATCTATTCCATATTTTATATACAGATACAAAACTAAATATATAGACAACTTAAGTAGGTACATATACATTTATGATACATCTATATGTAGACTGTAGCAAAGAAAGTCTATTCAATTTATCTATACGTATAGTATTGTAGAGTATATAAATCTTTGTATTGCCTATCATCTATTTTCTATTTCCTACTCTTTCGATTTTTTTATGTGAAGAGTACTGAAAAGTAAAACTATTATTTTCTAAAATTCATGAAAAAAAAAGTAATTTTGAGGTAGTGCAACATCCTGTATATCTGTTGTTTTTTTTTAAAAAAAAAAAATTAGTGACATTTAACTTTGAAAAATTTAAATTTAACAAATTTTTTATATGTATTTTATAATATTTTTATGTATAATAATATATAATATTTAATAACATTTTTTCTTATATATAATTCCTATATATAATATTTATATAAATATGTATAATTAATTTTGCCATTGTCTTTAATGTTTGTGAAGTCATTAAATTTAGATATTGTATCAGACTTAATTGCCTTAGGTAAAAGGAAAAGTTTTACTTAAGGATTGATTCGTTTTCTATGTAAATCCGAGGTGAACACATCCTTTTTAGCTTATCGCTGATTATTTGGCTGAATCTGAAATAGCTCTCACGCAATATACGAGTGATTTCCATCTGGGTGAACAGTGTTGCTTTGTTTGAAGAACCTTGACGAAATAGGCAATGCTTCTCTGTGCACTTGAAGCATAGGAATTGCATGTTGTTTATCTAATGAAACGGAGTCCCGACAAACTGACCTATATCTGGTAGGTGGGCGAGGTACAACATGGTGTCCAATCGTGCCATAGCTTGGCACGCTTCCGCGGGCGTAGGCGAGCCCAATTGGGGTCACTCCCAAATCGACTTACGCCACCGTGGATGGCACAAGAGGAGGAAAAACACCGCCACCCCTAACCACCAAATCCGTACATCCAGAGCACGTTATTGATTTCCTTCTCCATTCTGCTTTTAAGCCATTCCAAGAATGTTTCAAAAACTTCAATCACCGAACAATAGCGATCTTTTCCTTGAAATAATCAAAGTTTAATTAACTTTGGTTTATTAATAATTTAAATAAAAATTATACATTTTGACGTAATTTATTTTTATTAAAAGCTTCAGAAATTACATTTTCGAAAAGATATCACTCGAGAAGTAGCGGGAGAGACTTGAAATTTTATTATGGGAACTATTTTGTTTCTCATAAACATAAGAATTTAATATGTGTTGTGATTGGTTAATCAATAATCACATGTTTTGATAATGATTGGTTAATTGGAATCAAAACAAAAAGACAACGGCTAAATTAACGGTAACAGAATCAAACCGAATAACAAATGTCTAAAATTGGATCTAGAAGTTTAATTGATAAATCTAAATAGTTTGATGAATAAAAATAAAAGGAATTTGAAATAAAAATAATCATTCATTACAGTAATATTAAATACTGAATGAATAACATTAAATGATAATATTTTCGTAAATATTTTTAGATATTCAAAAAAACTTTGACTATTTTTAACTAAAAAGTAACATTGGCATTTTTAATCTCAAATAATAATATTTTTAAAATACTATTTGTATTTTAATAATCATAAACACGAAATTACATAATTTTGATGAAACTCAAATTCAAATGTTCAAAATCAAATACTAATAAAGAAAAAAAATTAATTTACTAAGCCTATGAAATCTCAGTACAGTAGAATACCCACCATATTTGCTGATTCAATACCCGCGGTTTAGCGGGGGAAAAAAATTAAACATTAAAGAAATACGATTGTTCATAAGTCCAAAAAGCGCGTGAAACGAGAACAGACCGTTACATTGTAAAATCCTGCAGCCCAAATGCGACCAATACTCGTCTTTCTTTGACTCTGTACCCACGCTTCCCCATAGGACTTGCCTCTATTCTGCTTCTTCCAAATGATTTTTAGCGTATTTTGATGGATATAATTAATTTATTTCAGTATAAAGGTTGTTCCCTAATTTTTATCTTTCTTAAGCTTTTTGATGGTTTTTAGTGAAGTTGAATTAAAACATTCAGTGGAGCAAACTATGAATGATGTCACAGTGATGTATTTCAATCCTTCACTCTAATTGGTTGTATTCGCGGAAAGTCTGCCCGACCGTGTTCTACCCTTGAAGTCGCATCAGACAAGTTTTCGCCAGACATGTCACTTCAAACCGCCCAACTAGGTTGGTTAGTGTTCGCCTTATATAAAGATTTTCGAATACCAACTTTATTACATTTTTTTTTAGTTAATAGTTTTTTGTAGAAATCTCTGTGAATTAATTTATTAATATTTATAGTTTTTCAGCGATAGATTTTGGGGATCATTTTAAGATATAGAAGAGTTGGAGATATGGAGATGGTCCTGAGTTTGAAGTTAGACCACAAATAAGCAATCCATTTTTTCGTTATACCATACAGACAAGAGATAGATAAATCTGCAAAAATCGTGTGAATTAGTGATTTAATCATATACATATATTGCAAATTTACGTATTTATCTCTCCGTCTGGATATATAAATATATACAGTATATATCCTAGAAGAATCCTAGAAAGGGTGGTAAACCCCTAGATATAGAAAGTTAAGTATAATCAATTTATGTTATTTGTATTTTGGATTTGATTGATGTGTATTGTCTTAAAAAAAGTTAAATATTAGAATGATAAGAATTCTCATAAAACAATTAAGTTCACTTAAGTTTGATCTCATAATCATCATTTACTGTACGTCAGAAAGTGCCTGGATTATCATTATATAACTATAGCATTACTCAAAAACAATTTTACACAATTATTCGGCAAACAGCTTTTTAAAAATATATTAACTAGTGTAAAATGACAAGTGATTTACAAAATTAGATCCTCTGTATAGCGAAAGATCTATCAAAAATGTAAAGCCTACTGGAAGTATCCAATAAGTATTTGTATAATAACTCAGTAAATAAATAAATGGAAATGTGAGATTTTATGAGCAATGTATAAAAGTGACCAAATAAACCTAGGGAAATAAGTAGGGGAGATCGGGGCAGAGCGGTCCACTTTTTTTTGTTGAATTTTTTTTTTTTTTTTGTTAAGAGATTTTCCATTGCATTTATTTTTGTCAGAATCGGGAACTATTCAAGAATGTAAATACTTGATTTCATTTCATTATATTCATAAATAAAATTGGTATTAATTCGCAAAGTAAAAATGGTAGAGTGGTCCAACCTGCCCCGACCACGGGGCAGGCTGGACCACCCCATGGGGAACGTTGGTCCGGAGAAGAATAACAACATTTAAAGTAAGATTTTTATTGAATATAAAATAACATGCCATTTAGGATATCATGAAATTAAGTTTAACTTAACATAGACTACCTAAGGTATTACATATTCAAGTGAAAATTTAAAATAATCATTATGCAGTTGAAAGTCGTAAATGAATAATATCAAATAGGTTTACATGGAATTAATTAATCACTTTCACTAGAGAAATCTTCTTTGCAGTTGAGGCATTCGTAAAATAAACCCCGAATATCACTGGCTACGCAAGAACTATGGTCCCATCTCTTGCACTGCGTTCATTGAATCCACTCCTGCCGTGGTTTGCTTTGTTTAAAGTTCTTCAAACAGGAGAGGCGCATAGCATCTTCATCATCACTAATCATATGTAATTGTTTCTTCTTTATCCCTTTGCCTTTGCTTCTATTTGTTTTGTTTTTTGTTTATGTTGCTTTTAGAGACTGTTGGCCGAGTCATGTTTTTCGTTGCTACTCTTTCTTTTCTTTCTTTAGATTTTCGTTGCTCTTCTTGCAGAGCTTTTTTTACTGGCGTATCCGTCAGTATTGCCGTTGACCTTTTTTTGTTCTCTATTAAGATTATTAAGATTATATTGTTATTTATGCCGTTTTTTAATGCTTTCTAATGTAACAAAGTGTGCATAGAATTTATATTTAATTTAGAGTTTCACTTACTGAAAATTGTGTTAGTTCACTTAGGGATGTAATTGTGTGTGTTTTAGAATACGCTCCATCTCCTGAAATGTTTAGACTGATTGGGTGTACTTTTTGCCCGTGTGTTTCAGATTCATCAACTGATCTGATTTTTCCACCCAGAGTATACTTAACTTTTCTCTTTTTCTTTCCATGGGAAAACGAAACAGATAAAACCACGTGATCACTCAATCAACGCACAACTGTTTTTTCGAAGTTTTTCTTTTTCTTTCGCACAAATTGTTTTCTAAATAAGCTCAAACCATTAAAATAATATTTAACCATGAAATATCGCAATGATAATATATAAGATTTTACCAAATACAAAAATTCAAATACATAATTACAACAATACAATTATTAAAAATCAAAATATATTCCCTCAGAGACCAAGATTTTAATCGGGTCATGTTGCCAATTCCACAACGTGACAGTTTGCATAGTTTTTAATTAGAATTTAATAATAGTTAAATGTGTAAATTGGCTATTTTCGAAGATTAAGATGCCTTCGCACGAAGTCTTCCCCTATTACGGTACTTGCTGAGAGGAATTACTAAAGGGGTAATATCCTTTAATAATATAGGCTATTATTACGTACTATATATAATAGCCTCCATAAAAAAATATATAAAAAAATATAATATGTAATAATATAACACAATATAATATAATAGACCTAATAAATATATAATATAGAAAAAAATATAATGTATAGTGCCAAAATATTTTATTGTAAAAACAGCGGGGCAGAGCGGACCACTGGTCCAATGTTGGTCCAATATTACCGGTCCAATATTACGGTTGTGTTATTCAATGCATCGCTGAACGGCAATATTAAAGTAAAAACAACACTAAACATTTACTTACCTGAACAAAAACAAAACAATCGATCACCTCACTGTCACCAATAAGCCGAATTCACTTCTATCCGATTTTTGGCACATTCTAGCATCTACACGAATTACTAAAGTCAACGGTCCACTCTATCCCTAGGTCCACTTGGCCCCGGTCTCCCCTACAAGTAACTACTTTCATAACTGAAGAAGTAAGAGCCGGGTTCAGTCCGCGGTAGAGGTTGGCCTTTTATTTGGGCTCGTTCTTCTCCAAATCCATCCCTTTGTCAAATTGGTACCTGGTTTATTTTTTTACTTAGAGTTAGAGTTGGACGAAAGTCGGATTGGCTTTTCTACTTGAACATCGTCCATCTGATGAGTTAATGACACTAGAACGTGATGGTTTGACCTTTAATAAACTGTAGTAAATTTTAATTTTAAATTGGTCATGTTATTCTACTTCATTCATTCTCTGCCTGAGGGAAACTACATTTTATTCAATTAAATTTTCTCTGCTAAAAACTGCACTAAAATTAGTTTTGCATTTTGAAGTGAACTGGCATTATACTCCACATAAATTATTTTGTGTATGAAGTGTTTAGTTGGTCTTAGATTTTGTGGATCACTATTTATCACTATTTATTTACACTAATGTGTAATAAAACTGTTTAACACCGATGTTGATGTATGCTCTTTTTTATTTTTATTAGGTAATTTTTGTTAGATAATTACCACAAGTTATAATTAAAATTCTTTTTTAACTCAAATGAAATAAATCTCAATTAACGGATTCGTCAGAATAAAGTATATACAGCCGCTTTCTGCATTATACATCAAATTGATTTTGATTCAATAGATTTGTATGGAATTGATTTTTTGATTTCGTAGATTTTCAGATGTTTTTTAATTTTATTTATTTCATGAAATTAATTTTTAATTTTATACTTTTTAATGAAATTACTTTTTGATTTCATACATTTCATGAAATTAATTTTTGATTTCATAGGTTTTCATGAAATTAATTTTTGTTTTTATAGGTTTTCATGAAATTAATTTTTGATTTCATAGGTTTTCATGAAATTGCTTTTTGATTTCATAGGTTTTCATGAAA
>JAFIDM010006943.1:16177054-16193419 GCA_023159025.1 Thereuonema tuberculata | reverse complement strand
TGATTTTATAGGTTTTCATGAAATTGCTTTTTGATTTTATAGGTTTTATGAAATTGCTTTTTGATTTCATAGGTTTTCATGAATTGATGTTTTGATTCCAAAGTTTTTCTGAGAGCGATTTGTAATTTCATAGGTTTTTATATAATTTTCGATTTCATAGGATTCATGAAATTAATTTCTGATTTCGTAGGTTTCATAAAATTGATTTTGATTCCATAGGTTTCTTGAATCTGATTTTGATTTCAAAGGTTTTTTTTATTTCATAGATTTTTATGAAATTGATTTTGATTCCGTAGATGCTCACGAATTTGACTTTAATTTCATAAGTTTTTATGAAAGTGATTTTTAATTTGGTAAGTTAATTTATATGATTCCATTGGTTTTCATGAAATTGATTTTTGTATTATAGGTTTCTAGGAAGGTCATTTTGATTTCATAGGTTTTTCTGAAATTGATTTTGACTTCACAAGTTTGTTTTTGTTTTTGATGTTTTGTTTTTTTTTGTTTTATTTAGAAAGGTTTAGGTTTTAGAAAGGATCTATATTTTGGATTTTAAAAATATTTTTTTATTGTCACATAAATACGCTAACAGATATTTAACAAAAGTCAATTTTTATGTATGTTTTTTTAAAAGAACTTTAGACCAAATATTGAGATTTCTTTTTGTTTTTCATCGTTTAATTTTAAAAATTGATATTGTTGTTCTTTTTAACAGATCTTTTAAGAAAATATGGAATTTTTAATAGAAATGAAATGTAGTATTTTTCCCAAGAAAAATGGTTTTAAATATTCTGTCTTGAGGTTTTTGAAGAATTTTTTTTATCAAATTTGTTGTCATTGAAAAGTCTTTATTATTCTACTTCTTAACTTCTATATGGTTCTGTAATTTTGCTTTGTAAAGTTGCGGCCCGCGATAATTTTGACGTTATTTTATGTCCAGCTTTAGACCAAAGGATCTCATTTAAGAAAGAAAGCATATTTAAGGTCGCTGAATTAAAAGAATTGGTTTTTATTTCAGATCTTCGAATTTGCTTAAATTCTTCGCTAATGTTCTTAATTCCTTAATAAGTATTTCAGTTTGCTGTTTAGTTACTTTGCTATTTTCTTTGATGTCTGTCTTTATTAAAGATTTATTCTTGCCATCTAAAATTCCATCTTAATATCTTACACAACCCTGTCAGAAGATGCTTCAAAGAGCTCAGATTAAATAAACTGTCTTCTTTTATAATGATTGGAATTTAACATTTGAATAGAAATCAGAACCAAGAAAAAATAAAATTTTAATGTGCATAAATAAGTTTACGACAACTTAAATGCACAAACGAAATAAATTAAAGGTTCTGGCACCCGGAGCCACCATTTCGGGAATCTGGGCCAACTGTTTCACCTTTGTTAGGCCTCTTCAGCCATAGTTACGCTATATGATAGACTCCGAGTGCGTGCAAAAGATAAGAACGCTACCTCAGCAACCCGGAGTAGCACCTTTACAAAAAAAAAACACACAACAAAGAAAATACCCTTGTCCAGCAAGGCCTCAAAACATAATGTTGAATTACAAGTTATAAATAGAATTCTTTTCTCAGTCATCATAGTGGTTCCTTGTGATAAAGATTAAACCCTTAAAAATTCAAAAAAGATATTTCCACTTAAAATAATTTAACTCGTATTTCTGGGTTTGCAAAGTCATTTTTATGAAGCAAAAAAATTAAGAAAAAAGCAAAAGAAATAGAAATAATAGAAGAAAATAATCACTCAAGTTCCCACAGATGACAAACAAATTATTAATTTTTTGTTGCGACCGTCCTTGGCATCTTACTATTCCAGGATCGTTGTCCTATTCTAGTAAAATCTTATTAAAGAGAAAAGCAGGAATAAAATGTGATTATCTATAATTTTTATTGGTGTAGCAGTATCTATAGAAAATAGGATTTTTTTTTTTTCATCCGAAATTTCTAAATTCAGCTGATCGATAAACAGCCTCGAGATTAAGTTTCTTCAAAAGGAAGACCTTCTTCATAAGGAGAGTGCAAAGATTATTTTTTCTGCTAAGATTTGTGAAGGCAAATTAATTTAACCTTAGAGAAATTACCTTTCAAGATACGTTTGAATACAAAAGAATAGTCAAGAAATGGGGCCAACCATAAATGACGTCACGTTGCTTTCTCTTACATTGAGATCTCTTTTTTTTTAATGGCATAATAGACATTGTCTCATCCATTTAAAGAAAATGAAATAAATAAATGGGATATTCCTCAATGGTCAGAATCAGTTACAGGAAATAACATCATTTATTTAGCTTCGGTTATTCAAAGTTCAACGGCGCTGGGGGAAAATAATTTTCAGTTGTTCAAAAATAAGTATTTGAACATGTGTTTATGGATAACTTATCAATATTATTTATTAAAAATCCATCACTAAACAAATATATAACACTTCCACAAAAAATATAGTCACAAATTATACCTATTAAACAAATTTTCGGAAAGTATTCCTTCTTTCCTCTTTCAAGCTTTTTAAAAATTGAAATAATTACAGATGTCTACATATCACATAGACTCTCCTGAACACCATTTAAAATACTTAATAAAATACTTAAATACACTTACCTATGACTAACAATATTACTTCTAACAATCTCTATATTTACTTCAATTCACAACTTCAATTCTTCAAATTTTATGAACCTTTTGTTACCAACACATGGTTTTACCATCTCCTCCTGCTAACTTTACCAGTACTTTATCAACTTACATTCCGCCGTTACGATTAAGATTACTATCCTAGTATTTCTTATAATGATACTCTCTATTATTTTCCTCGAAGTTTTGGAGGAAATTTGAGTCTTTTTCCATATATAATAATTTAAACTCATTATTAATGCAATGATCTAACTCACAGCAGTGCTCAGCCAATTCTGACTTGTCCCCTTGTTTCTTCTTAATGCAATTCGCATGTTCTAAAACCCTCTCCCTAATCATACGTTTGCTTTCTCCAACATAAAAATTTCCACAATTTAAACATTCTATTTTATAAATTATTCCCCTTATCACAATTACTTCTCTTACTTTTATTTAATTTGTAACACACAATATTTTTCAATTTATATTCAAAAGCTAGTTCTATATCATACTTTTCGGATATCCTTTTTAATTCAAAACTGTTCATATTCAAATAAAGACTACTAATCTTTCTTTCTTATTCTTGTCCAATTCTTTAATTTTGATGGTATCATATTCCTTAAAAGCCTTATCAGTGAACATTTCTCTTTAATCATTTTTCTTCAATATGATTTTCATTTTATGTACCTCATTGTTTCTAAATTACTTCGAACAATTCCTATATTTACTTCAATTCACAACTTGAATTCTTCAAATGTTATCAATCTTTTGTTACCAACACATGGTTTTTACCATCTCTCCTGCTAACTTTACCAGTACTTTATCAAATTACATTTCCTCATTACGATTAAGATAATTCCTTATCTGAACTTGTGAATCTATCAATTCTGCTAATAAATTTATCCACTACATTCTTTGATATGTGAATACCATGACCCAACATAAAATTTACAATGTGGTCACTTTGTGATTCTTTCCTGTAATGTTTCAAAAACAAATTATTATTATTTTTTTTTTTTTTATCAAATAAACATCCAAGTTCAATCTGTCGTTAATCTCTTTTTCCATTTTAAAATTGATATCTACATTTCTCTCATTAATATCATTAAAAAATTTTTGGAATTGGCGAATCGTGCCATATTATTAGTATGTTGTCAGCATACCTGAAATAGTCTAAATTAAACTTTGTATCTTTCAATAATTCATACTCAGAAAAATTCATATAAATATTACATAAACTCCCCGATAGTGGAGATCCCATCGGGAATCATTTCACTCGTTTAAAAATCTCATTTCTATTTTTAAAGAAAGTATTACTAGAAGCCTAATTAACTTTATTAACTCAAAATTGTCTATCTTGTACTTTAATAGCCAATCCTTATTTTTATTTGCCAGTTTTTCCAAAATCAGCAAAGTCTCTTCAACAGGGATGTTCGTGTACATGTTATCAATATCCAAAGAGAACAAGTAAAATTTCTTTTTGTTATTAAATTATAAATGTTTTAACTTTTGTTCTAAATCCTTAGTGTTCTTAATTATAACATCTTCTCTTGGAAGTTTCAAGTTTTTCGCCAATTTCATCACAAATCTCGTTATGTTTCGTAAGAGACTTTCATATGCATTAATTACAGACTTGATTGGGTTTCCCTCTTTGTGTGTTTTAATTCTTCCATCTAAAGTTGGAGTTATACATGCTTCCTTTAATATTTCTTCTTTTTTGTTTAAAATTTATCGGTCCTTGTTCCCTTAATTTTTTGTTGTATAATTTTACCGTAGGGTCTTTATCTAATTTCTCGTAATGACCATCATTTATCAATTGATCAATTTTTCCAAACACTCCTTTCTATTCATAATTACCATATGATTTCCTTTGACCGACTTAGATATGTATAATTATTTATCTTATTTAATTCTTCTCTCTTCAAGTTCATATCTACCTTTTTAAAACCAATCGGGAATCTATTAAATTCACTAAGGAATTTTTCTTTCCGTTTTTGTTCCATCTTTTCTGATGCTTCTTGTAATTTAGCCACTTTCTTTAAGTCCAAACATTATTTTTTGTCGTACACAAGCTCTATCCTTTATTTAAAAGCTCTAATTGCTTATTGTTTAACTTCCTGTTACTATGATTTCCTACATATTTCGTATCATCCTGATTTTTTTTTATTTTAATCGTCTTCATTTTCTTATCTCTTTCTTTATGTTTATTATTTATATTTTCTTCATGGTGCCATTTCATTATTATTCTATAATTACTATTCTATAATCATCATCTTTACTTTTAATCTTATTTAAAATTTCTTATTCTTTCAAAAGTTTCATGATAAATTTTCCCGTTCTTAATCTATTAATTCTCTTTCCGCTTCTTTCTTGATAACCTCCGTTTTCCTCGTTTTTATAAAGACCGGGTTGTTAATTCTCAAAGGAATATATTGGAGCCCAACCTTCTGTAACACATCCATCACTAAACTTTTCACAGTAGAACAGAGGTATCCAGCCTAACCGGATACATTTTCAAATTATCTAAAGCCAAATATTTCGGCAGTTATGAGGAAAAAAAAAACAAACACAGTGACGAAAATCCAATACCGAAATACGAATATTCTGTAGCTTTTATGCTTTTTTTTTTTTTTGGTTGGGAAAGTGTGATCTATTTGTTTCCTTTGGCTGCGCAAGATTTTCAATTGAACCTTTAAACTATATCAATTTTTGAAGATAGAAATATTTTACGTGTGCAGATTATTTTGAATGAACAAATGAAAAAAATGACACATAAAACTAAAACTGAATATAACATATTTATTTACAATTAAAAAGAACCGGTTTTGCTATATACAAATAGCTTCCTCAACTAATACAAAATAAATGAACTGGTGCTTAAATACAGTCAAAGCTCAATACATCAGATATAATTAACCAATGAAATAATTTAGAAGACGAAGCCAATGAGATGAGAAGCTGCCAACATGACCTAACAGTTACTGCTACATATCCCTCGGAACAATGTGGTTGATGACGTCCACTTACCTGGCAGACAGTTCCGAGGGATATGTAGCAGTAACTGTTAGGTCATGTTGGCAGCTCATTATCTCATTGGCTTCGTCTTCTAAATTATTTCATTGGTTAATTACATCTGATGTATTGAGCTTTGACTGTATTTAAGCACCAGTTCATTTATTTTGTATTAGTTGAGAAAGCTATTTGTATATAGCGAAACCGGTTCTTTTTAATTGTTAATATATATGTTTCATTCAGTTTTAGTTTTGGGTGTCATTTTTTCATTTGTTCATTTTATATCAATTTTTCTTTGTCTTTTAAGTTAAAAATTAAAAATTCTTTTTTTATTTACTTATTTATGAAAGGGTGCACTTAACACAATTTTGATTTCTAATTTAATTTACATTCCTGTTCTCATTACGGTAAGAAATGTCGTTCAAGCGTCGTTATATGGATGGAGTTTTCAGGTGAAATTTAAACCTTCATCCCTTCAGTGAAATTAAATTTGACGTTTGACCTTTAATACCAAAATAACAACATCCTTCAATTTTTCATGAATTTTCAGGAAATGGTTGTTGCAGTTGCCGTGAACGTTTCATGCTGACATGTTCATGGGATCATGAGACAGAAAAAAATTCAATTGAATTTAATATACAGGGATTATCCTTTTTTTATGATAAAAAGCTGGACTAAACGGAGTTGGGAATTTTATTCAAATAGAAATTTGATCATTGTCTCTTTTTTTTGTTTGGATGCATGGATCTGGGTTTTTTATCTTTTTTTCTCATTACATCATACATAAGATGCGATGATTATACAATGATATCAATTTTTAATACTATCGTTGTCATGCTTATTAGGTTATTGGTTAAAAATCGGAAAAAAACTAATCAATAATTTTTGATCTGTAAACCTTTTTGAAAGTGACATATTTCAGTGAAAATGACCGTTGTACTTGAATTATAAATTTGTTTTAATACTACATATTTAAATAGCTGTAATTTCAGGTAAGTTGAATATTTACTCAGCTTTTAAAAAAAAAATAGCCTTTATTTAATGAAAGCAAAAGTCTTAATTTGTAGGCTTTATAATTTTTCTATATGACTGTTTTCGTATTATACTTTTTCAAAGGTCATGTAGCAGTGCTGGAAAAAAAGTGCCAATTATTTCCTGATAGCATTTTTTCAAAAATTAAGGCTGCAATTTTTTTATTTTTTTTTAGAAAAAAGCTAATTGGTTGGAAAATTGATGAGAAAAATATCAATAGTAACAGAATCAGACAAAGGAATCCAGACAAAATATGACATTGAAAGCTGAATGTCGAGTTACATCTATCTTACAGCTGGGAAATTCCAAGGATATGCTTCTTTAAATTGAATTAACTTTATGAATCTAACAGCTGTTGAAGTGTCAAGGTACTGTAAACTACGCTAACGTCATATTGCTAAAAATTTCCTTACAGTTTCAATTGAAAATACCTTTTGGAGCTGCCGTAGTTAGTATCAAACACGTATCTCGGCAATTGCAAGTGCCGTGGTCAAACTGTCGTAAAATTCTACGATTCTTCCTGAAATGGTATCCTTATAAAATTTAAAGAGTGGAGGAGCTGTGACCCATGTAACCCTGAACAAAACTGGGTTTCCCTGAATTTCTCTCTGCGATTTCTGGATACAGACGACTATTGACCTTCGAAAGTCTTATGGACAGTTGAGATGCATTTTTTCCTACATGCAGCAATGACTGTTGAATTTGGGTCCGACAAGTCCGAATGCTAAATTTGCTGAGCTTCTACACTTCGAGTATGTAACTATATGGTGCGGATGTATCGCAAACTTTACAATCGCACCATTTTTCTTCCAAGAGATCACGCCTTAAGGCCCCGTGCGTCGATCGGTAAATGGACAAAAGATCTTCTCTGCGACAGTTTATTCCCGCTTTGCAAGAACGTAATTGCTTAGACTCCATATCTTCCAAACAGGATGGGACACCGCACCCCATACTTCATGTACTTTGTTGAGTTCCATTTTTGGTGAGGACAGAGTAATTTCTCGATAGTTTTCTAGTGCTTGCCACCTCGATTCCCGATCTCAAGCGATTTTTGGTTATTGGGTTATGTAAAAGCCAACTTCACCAAAGCCAAGTTCAACCGATTGCTGAACTGAAGATAAGAATATGACAACACGTTGCAGCCATAACCGATGTACAGTTTACGTGGTCATAAAATAACGTTGCACAGAGACAGGTTAACAAGTACCTACTAACTTTACTGACTACTTTATTTAAAACAATA
This sequence comes from Thereuonema tuberculata, assembly GCA_023159025.1. Classification (NCBI taxonomy): domain Eukaryota; kingdom Metazoa; phylum Arthropoda; class Chilopoda; order Scutigeromorpha; family Scutigeridae; genus Thereuonema; species Thereuonema tuberculata. The sequence continues at coordinate 16,185,514 of JAFIDM010006943.1, read as the reverse complement.
GAGGCTTTACATACCAGAGCTTTGGATTCTCATTGCCAAGCCAATCTCTCCTCGGTCCTCCTGTGCTAAGGACGAATCAGGTGAGACCTCGATTCCAGAAACAGTCTTAATCCTCACGATGCCAGATAATCCTTTAATCCCTTGACCTATGAACTCCGCAAGAATATGATTCAAAAAATTGTATACCGTATCGTTTTACGTTTCCAGCACGTTTTGCATTCAAATGGTTCACAAATTGAGCATCTTGATTTGAATTAAAGAATATATTTGTTCAACTTGGTATTTTCTTCCTTTTTCTTTTTTTGCGCACAAACGCCACCTCGTGGCACTCAAAATAACTATTTTTTTTTTATTATTATTATTATTATTATTATTATTATTATTATTCAGAAATTCTCTCCCCATGTTCTTATAAGTATCTACGGAGTATCGTTGTGCTCCGTCGATTGTATCTTTCTCTACATCGCTCTAATTACTATCAGTTTAATTATAACCACCCGATACTTCTTAGAATTAAAGTAAATGTAATTATTCTGTAAAAAGTTTTATATATTTTACTTATTTAACAAATTTTCATAATTATAAAATTTGATCTGGGAAAGTGAAGATCATAAAAACAATCAGTTTTTATGTGTACGTGGATGTCACTCGTAACAATTTTTGGACCCTGAATGGTTCTTCTGGAAGCTTGTCATGCACATTTATGGACAAGGGTTCCTAACTTTTGCATTTGAAAATTTTTCAGTGAGTGATAAAACTTATCTTTAAAAACTTTAGATACGAAACAATGGGTTTCTTTTGAAGTCTTAACAATACATAATAATTCTTTTAGTAATCCACTAATTCATGCTTGCTTTGATAAGATTCAAATTACACAACTCAAGTAATGCGAATGTAATTGATTATTTTTTAAAATAATTCTTTTTTATAGTTTTTATACAGTAGATATTATAATTTAAAATAACGCCAAACACAGAAATGTTCATTGCTTTAAAAAAAAAAAAAAAAGGTTTTAAGTAAAGTAGTCTACATGTTCTTTCACGAACTTCTTGTCTTCTGTTACCAGTAAAGTAAGAATTCTTTATTTTTTAACTTTTTTCCTGAAAGGTTTTTTACTGTGCATGTATTAGGCTTATGCTGAAACCAAAGTGAATCACGTGATTTGCCATTGCTTCATCTTCGACCAGTTTCTTATCATTGGTTTCGACGAAGGACAAAACACTCGAGGATCCATAGATCACTCGTGGCACACAATGTAACTAATATCTCACACGATCAAACAACTCCATGAATCAGTGAAGGAGAAATCACACGATTGCACCACTTGCAACAACGTAAATACATCAGGAAATTAATATAGAAGATAAATACTAAAAATATTAAGAAAGGATATATAAAAGGAAAAGAAAAAAATCAGTAGAAAAACAACAGCTACTTTTTGGATAAGCTTTACGCGTAATACTCATTTATCCTTAAAAAAAAAAAAGCGAATGAAATAAATAATAATAATAATAGAACTGAGGTGTAACAAAATAAATAGTATAATGTATGTGAGTATCCAGCTGGTAGTTCAGCTCTTCATGCTTGGAAATTAAAGCGATACTTGCCGAATTTCGCTCAATCTGAAATTTTTTGGATAGTTAGGTTAACTCCTAAAAATATTATAAAAAAATTGAAGTTTTAGTATAGCTGGGTTTATAGAGATTCCGAGAAATAAGGGAACTCAGTGTGTAATTCCTCCTAGAATTGCAAATACTGCTCCTACAGAAAGAACATAATGAAAATGAGCTACTACATAGTAGGTATCCTGTATTACAATATCAATAGATGAATTAGCCAATTTTGTCCAATTACTCCTATTTTTCATTGGGTCAGTGGTCACCTAGAACCGAATGCAGCCGAGACCAGAAGTCCGATTTTCGCCAAACCTCCAAGATATGGGGAATCCAATGAAGTACCACTCATGGGCTCCAACTTTCTGTTTGGGCTGTGGGAGGCATTCTGGACATGCACACACACAAAAGAGAATTGCAATAGCTTCTCTCCACGGGATCGCTGAAAAAAATTAAAAATTAAAAAAAAAAAAAAGTATATGATTATATATACTTTAAATTTAATTTTGCATAATCTATATTACTAAAATCTTTTATTTCTCTATTTGTCCGGCGCAATTGTTAATTATTAGTTTCCCTTGCTGAGAAAGCAGATAATATTTTTTTTGTTTTTTTGCCTTGCATGGGATTCGAACCGAGGGCCTTCGGTTCGCAGTCAGGAACGCTAATCATTGGACTACTGCTGGTCCCTCAATATCCAATCCTACTTTTATTGTATTTGTTCGCGGCTATCAAATAATGAGTTCATTCAAAAAGGAATCAAATATAACTTTTTGCCATAACCGCTTGGAATCGATTCTTCTTGGATTACTTACCAGGGCGAGACAGAGGGGATGGACTAGTGAATATGAAAAAAAAAACTGTACAAACAGTAGCTAAAGACAACAACAAAAATTAAGCATTTGTGAATTTTTAACTGTATACTACAATACTCTATCTTCAAATGTACAGCGCAGTATTGTACAGCAACTGTGCTTAAGAAACAACAACTGCCTTTACCAGCAAGGCACTACAGCGCCAGTCAAGCAGATGCTATAATGTGTTACATATGCTCTCTCTCTCTCTCTTTTATTGTTATCATTACTACATTACAGTTGTTTTAATTATTTTTGTATGTTACACTTGTATAAAGGTATAATTGCGTATGTCTGACAGTATATTTGACCTCTCCTATACAATAATCTACTTACGTCCAAATGTTACTTGTAAATCGACGCACACCTGTACTGTAATGTTCAGAGAGTTCAAGGACTCCGAGCTGTTGTCAGTTGTCCTGGTGTAAGTCTCATCCATAAATAATTATAACTAAATATAAAATCACTACGATTATTAATAATGAAAGTATATTGAAAATTGTAATGTTTTCAAATGAAATATGTTTGGTTTTGATAAGCAGCAAGATAAATATAGAATTACGAAGAATTTATATCGACTTTATAGCCTATTTAAACCAACAGAAGTCCTGGCATCAAGTGTTCGAACTACAATATTTTGAACATATCCAGTCCGATTATCGTGGGCAGTTGTTAGGTGTGACAAAAACGACGCGTGCTTTCTTTCTATTAGGTCGTCGCAACAATGAACAGTGTTACTTAAAATTCATTATTAAAACGGGGTCAGAACGCAAGGGTCAATGTAATGTTAGCTGCTTAATATTGCTTGACAAAAAAGTTGAAGCGGATTAATATTAAGTGCTAATAAGTGCTTAAATAAGGTCGCTTCTCTTCTATTTCAATGTTAGCGAACGGCCAGGAAAGGACAATCTATAAACTGCTTTGCATTCTGGGTGTTTCAACTCTCAGCGCGAGCACTGTAGTGATATTCACGTCTGCTTCTTTCTATTATGTTACCGCAACAATGAATAGTGCTAATTAAAATTCATTGTTACTTAATCAAACAAAAAGAAAACTTTGTATTAATGACATTGTCAGGCATTTAACAATGGTGCACTCATGTATTTGAAACAGACCAGGTGTAATAACGAAGAATGAGGAAATCATTTGGCTTAGCTGAATTAATTAAATTGTTTATTATCTGATATCTTTATCTTGTTTTTGGTTTTTATTTAATTATAATTTTAATTTCACGAGAGCTTTAAACATTGCTGCTCCTTCCTTGTTTTTTGCTGTTTAGTTTTTGAAGCAGATGGATATGAATTTCCAGAAGGTTCATTGGTTTTCAATAAAGAGATTTTCAAGAAGTTTTCTGTTTTACAAAATAATGTCAGACGATTGTTTGGGATGAGTTCAGTGCTTCGAACGTTGACTCCCGGACTTATGACATATTAACTGTCATTAACTATTTAAAATACTACGTGCTTACTATTGTTACTTGGTCTTCGTGGTAATAGTTAAACTTGTCACAAGATGAGGGAGTTGTTCCAAGAACGACAAAAGACCAAGATTTAAAGGGGCTGTTCTTCTATCCATAGTTAAGTCTTTTTACAATCTTACGGAGAAGATCCTTGAACACAGCTCAGTATCTATCAGAGAAAGCAAACCTGTAAAATAATATAAATAGCAAATACTGTTGTTTCGGATTTATAGTGATACAAAAACTTCGCTCAATAATTAAAGAAAAGGGCTTTTAGGTTTTAAATCAGGTTATTGGGGAAAGCGAGGAGAGATGACGCAGGTAGGAAAGTTGACGCGGTTTTCAGTTTACATTTCTAACACAGCGTGGTGATACTTACCCAAAGTCGGATTGTACAGTGGTGTGGAGTGGTTATCAAATTCTTCTACATTTTTGTCAATATTTGTGGATTCTGCGAAGGAATTTCTACGTCTACTCACCTTGGCAAGTGTCTGAATTTTCAAGTAATTGTTTTATTATGTTCACACAGCATATTTATCGCAGCGATAAAGGATTTTCTGCTGTTTTAAGTTGAAACTGGATTCTTGGCGGTATTGTATTCACAATGCTTTCGTGTTCGGCCATGTTTGTTGGGGAAAAATTAGGTGCGTTGTCTCTCTTATCGTTTTAGGAGAGATGACTCCTAATAATGTGAGGAGAGATGACGCAGTTTTGATTTTTCAAAACCAGGAACAATAATAACGATGAGACCCAAAAAGACCTGTCTTGCAAAAGATGGCTACCACAAATCTTGTTCGCTGTATTTAAAACTATGTTCTTTATGTGGAAGATTGGGGAGAAAAGTTAATCAGAGGCAATACGAAAAAATAATTGTCTCCTGTTAGCATTAAACTTTATTAATATAGTCTGATTAATTGATGTCAAATTCACTTTCTATTCTTTTCAATTACCTGTCAAAAACGAGGAAAATACATGAATAATGTTTCAAAACTTTAATTTCTGGCTTTTATATTTACTATACTTTAATTTTTTAATAAGGCTTCTCTCCTACCCAGAGCGCGTCATCTCACCTACCGTATGAGGAGAGATGGCAAAAAATAGTATTTTTATAAAATGTAATTTTTTATATGTTTAAATGATGCAATGGGTAAACCAAATTTTTTTTTTTAGGAATTAATGTCTATAGAATGATTTGGCATAATTCATTCTCAAATGAATTTCAAAATTTTGGAAATATAAATTATTATCGAAATGTGCGTCATCTCTCCTCGCTTTCCCCTTTATTATAAAGATCATCTTAAGCCTTATAATTGGTCCGTGAAGGTTTATTCACACTCCACAATAGTGAAATGTCCTGACAATTTGAATAGCAATTTGGATAACGTGGATGTTACTTTCAATCAGCCAAAAATAAATAAATAAATAACTAATGACATCATCCAACGCAAGGAAACAAGGAAACATTTCAAATAAATTTTATGTAATCTAGTTAAGTTGAAAGTTGACTTCACCTTTTCAGATTATAATAAAACGTGGGTACTATCAGAGTTATCAAAGAAACGGGAAAGGATATTTTTTTCTTTGCAGAACTGTTAGTTTTTAATTTTGAAGTTAAAAAGACTTCTGTATATATCTCATTTTGCATTTTGTAAAGAGATGAAAATTTGTAATAGTTGCTGAGTCCAGTTCTAATGCGCAGAGGAAGATCAGTCAATTATTTGGATTGACTTTACAGGTGAGACGCAATAGTTGATAAAGTCAGTGAATTTGCAAATATTGTTTTTGACTTTATAATATATATATATATATATATATATATATATATATATATTCAGGAAATGATGAATTATTAATAATTATTACAACTCCTGAAAATCAATAATTAATGAAAAATTGAAATTTTGATTGTGAAGCAAATTAGAAAAGTGTTCATTACATTATATAAAATGATCAGAAAAAGGAAACAAGAGCTGTAACTCCTATTAAAATCCCATTTTGTTTAAACCTTAATTTTTTGCTGATAGGCTGGATAGACAGCTTTATTGTGCAGTGTTTTAATTTGAATTGGAAAGAACTGCATGGGGCAGTTCAAGATGGTGATCTGAATGGAAAACTCTTCCGTTCTCCCTTGAAAACTCTTCATTTAGAAAAGTGTGTGGAGTTTTATACTTTTTTTTATGGATAAAAAACATCGATATTAGCAACGGAAGTGGCTTCACTTCACTTCCAATAGTAAAAAGATCATCAACGAACAAGTTTAAGTTGAAACTCGATGCTGCAAAAGATCTGGAACTCCATCTTCTGGTATGTTTTCAGAACTTATCAGTACAAAATCAAGCTAAAAAAGTTACGCTAGGTGCCCAAAATAACAGAAACATTCCTTCTATGCATTCCTTAGGAACAATTCATTATAAGCTGTGGCAAGTGCCTCAACCACCAAGGTGACTACGTAGAAAACAGCAAATCAATGGCATTTCTAATGTATATACTCAATACCTTCTAATAAAAACTACTTTTGACTTGTGCGTAGATATAAACTGTTTGTTTAATGATCTCGTAATATTTTATAAAGAGCTAACGGCTAAACTTAGCAAATTCTGATCAATTCTATTATAATTTGATCTTCTTGTATGCGCTATCCTGTATCCATTTATATTTCATACGACAGTAAGTCGAATACTTTCGTAAAAATGTCCATTTAGGGATCTTGTTATCTGACTTTCTGTATATATGTCTGCCTGTTTGCTTTGCATTTGAATTATCAAAACACCACAATAAAATTTTGCATGATAATTGCGTTAAGAGGAAATTCATTTCAGAGCTTAAGTTATTGACTAAGATTTTTCTTTTGAATGAACCTCTTAAGTATAATCTTAAGTGTAATACTTAAGAGGGTAATTAAGTGTAACCTCTTAAGTATAAACCCGTCCCGAAAGCAGAATTTACTAAATTTAATTAATAGTAAATCTGTGTTAGCAGAGTTGTGAAAATTTAGTTTTATTAAATTGAAAATCGATCTGATTTTATTTTCATCTGAGAAATATTTTGTATATATTATTCTCCGCTCAATAGAGGGCGCCAACTACCTTAATATATTCTACGGAATCTATTGAATTCTAAATAACTTAAGGACTTACAAAATCTATTTTTAACAAATACGTGATTGTAAAATGTGTAGCTGTTGATAAATCCATTTTCTCTTAGAGAATATTATTTGTATTCAAATTAAAGTTAAGAATAAAATTAATTTTAAAGGAAGCAATGGTTTGCCAGTGCAAATACATCGTTTACTTGTCGGTATCAAGTATCACAGATACAGTCGTTTGAACTTTAATATCAATTTGAGCATTCTAACATTTTTCATAAAGTATTAATACATATACAGTATATATAAAAAAGCTTTTTTGTCACCTATCATCATCATTGTTATATTAGTAATTATGTTCTTACATTTCATAAGCTGAAAAATCTTTTTAAAATGTTAAATTTATTATAATAGACTATAACATATTGAGGGGCATTAAAGAAATAATAAATAAAGATACATTATGAGCTGCCGTTATGGTAATGCTTACAGTTACTCAGTCACTGGAGAGATCTATTTGAACTATAATTTGAACACAGATCTAGAAGTTTCTTAAGTAGTATTAGTTAATATGATCGCTATGAACATTCAATAAATGAGAAAGTCTGTGATTTTTGGAGGCTTCTATTCCTGAACACTTTCTTAATTAGTGTATTGCGATGTGTAAAGAAGTTACCACAAAACATGAAGGCCCAGAAGCAAATAGACAATGCCTCGCACAGTGAGACTTTAAAATTAGAATCACTTAATAAGGTTTTTTAAACTTTTAGTTATTAATTCAAAAGTTATTAATGTGAGAAACTTTCACAGAGACACGTGATCATCTTACTTTTTACCCTTTTGGAAACTGGACAACTTTTTTTATTATTATTTTTAAGTTGTGAAAATGGCAGAAATGAAAAATTACAAAAATTCTATTTCTTTTAAGATTATATCTACCAGTGGCGTATATAGAATATATTTTCGGGGGGGGGCCGACACCCCATGGAAACCTATCTGTTCAACAAAAAAAAAAAAAAAAAAAACGTTGGGAGGACATTTCGGGGGGGGGCCCGGGTCAAAAAATCTATTCAACTAAACAAAAAAAACAATGAAAATCTATCTGTTCAACCAAAAAAAACGTTCGGAGGACATATCTTCATTATTTCGGGAGGGGCCCGGGCCCCCTCGGCCCCCCCCCCTTATATACGCCCCTGATATCTACTAATACAAACAATAGAAGATTTTTCAATGTCTGGAAAAAAATAATAAAAATATTGTTTAACGTGCGCTGATAAGTTACAATAAACAGACGCCGACGCACTAATTAAAATTAAAATAATACATTAAAAGGTTAAAAAGGACTAGTTTCGATTCATTAAAATTTTTGAATCTTCATCAAGCTTGGTTTCAAAGGTTAATTCATGCTTATATGGCAGAAAAAGAGTGATGGGTGCGGAATTATTATCA
>JAFIDM010006943.1:16155809-16176654 GCA_023159025.1 Thereuonema tuberculata | reverse complement strand
AAAAAAAAAAAATCACTTTCCTTCCCCTCTCTTTACCTCTGCAGTCCGTAAACCTTTCCAAAAAATTTCCACCAACCAAAAAACGGCTTTTGATAATAATTCCGCACCCATCACTCTTTTTCTGCCATATAAGCATGGAAAAAAATAATGAAATCTCGTTTCTTTACTTAAGTTGCCTAATCCGATTAATTTTAGTCAAAACGCGCGCAAATTGATGGAGTACTTAACGGATTAATATCCATTGTTAGATAATGTTGTGTAGATTCCAATGCTTTTCTATGTAAACTATATATCACCTTCTCTTATGATTTTTCGAAAAGAACCCAAGCGGAAAACATTCATAATTCAAAGTTAGTTTCGTGTCCTTAAACATGCACGAAAGTTTCAAGAAGATCTAACCAGCAGTTCAAAGAGGACATACAGAGGCACAGACTGACTGACTGACTGATTTGGTGAATCTCACTGTTTTACGAAAATATGTTAAAAACGATTTACTGTTCACAATTTCCATCAGTAGATCTGGAAAGATCCATTGACTATATACGTAAACACAACAATTTGCAATATCTTTTGCAGCAAAGTCGGTTATCATTCTCCCCATGTAAAAGATAGAATTCTTAATTGACGGGAATCTAGGACAAGGAACGTGTCTTCTAAACAAACTGGCGGCGTTTGCAAACCTACGCACAGCCTGAAAAGGAGCGCCGTTGCGTCTTTTCTTTGTGACTGGCTCTGACCCTTGCTGAGAAAGTTTCCATGTACAAGCAACGGATTGTTTGGAACGGAGGTGGATCGGGCGGGCTTTCTTGTACCTAATTGACGCAGTATCAAACTACTTTCAAGCTATTTCCCTGTTCGTTACGAGTTAAGTAATGCCTATGTGGGTATAATTAATTATTTTAATGGCTTGTTGCCATGGCAGACGAAGGTTCGGGTTACCAACAGTTTTTATACAGGAGGCACGGATCAGTTTTCCCGTTAATTCTTCCGTTAATTTTCATTAATGACAGGAACAATGGGTTCTCGTAAGATAATTTAATTAAATTCGAACAAATTTCTGAAGAGCTATTTAAGTTTTTTATCCACTTCTGGAGGGTTGATGACGCATCAATTCCACAAGAAGGATTGCTGCTAAGTTTTGTTGATTGTCTAGTTTTAAATTTCAAAAAAAAGCCGTAGGAAAATATAATAAAGATATATCGATTAAAATTGCATGTTTTTATTCTTCAATTTCATGATCTTTCGTATTCCCCCCCCCCCCAAGGTTCCAAGTTATCATTTCAAAAAGTACTTAGTTTTTAATAGCGTTTACATTTATATAGTCCATTTCACATATCTCTAAAGTATTGTTATTTTTAACAATATGGTAATTATTTTCTTTGCCGTTATACATTACAATAATAATTTGATTTTATTATTGACTGTTTATCTTACAGAAGGAAATTCTACATCGACATTACATAACCAAGCTAAGTTATTAACAAAATAGAAAATTATTTAAGTAATAACAATAATATAGAAAATTATTTAAGTAATAACAATAATATAAAAATATATTCGTAACTTTAGATCAAAAATCAGAATGTTTTCGTTATGTTAATAAGATTCAGTTACGAATTTGGGCAATAGATGTCGCTGTTACTTCCTGGAAATATCAATTTATAAACATGTTATGCCATAAAAAGTTTTTCTTTCGTAAACTTGATTTTAGTTCATTTCAAAATACTATTGTTATTAATAACTATCTAATAGTATGGAAGTTTCTAGTATTCCTCCATACGACAGGTTTTCGTTGCATTATCGCCATAATAATTCGTATTACATTATTTAATAAGTGGTAATTTTTAAATAAAACCTTATTCACAGAATACAAAGTATTAACATTATTTTAAAGAAATTTAAAAAGACTTTTAATAGATGTTCCAATGTTTCCAGAATTATTATTATTAAAAAGTATTGCTGTGATATTTTATATCAGCAATTCTTTTGTTTTATTTTAGCCTTTGGAAGAAATAATTTATCTTAGACAGAAAATTAAATTCTTCACTTCGAAACACAAATAAACATTTAGCATACGAAAACTGGCAAATAAGCTAGTTTGCATGTTATTTATATATAAATAACATGTGTTATTTGAACTTGATTGTAATGTAATTCCTGCACATAGTTTATAAAGAAAGGACCTTGTTCCTACAACGAATAAAATCAATATAATCTGCAAAAGACTGGTATGAAAGCAAATAGGGTTATGATAATGGTTCAATCTAGGAGATTGGAAGAGCTCTAAGCGAATTTTGCAAAATCCATCACAACAAAGGCGCTATCATAACCCTTCTTTAGGAAAGAGGATGCCTGGAATAGGGGAGTCCTTATCCTAATCACTTACTCTACGTATCCAGGACACTAATTGAAAAATCCACAATTGAAGAGAACATATACGACAGTTAATGTCCCTCTTTCGTAATTACGCGACATTTAAATGATATTATGATAAATAAGGATATTTTCCTACATATCAGGTTGCCAGAAAAAGAAAAAAAAAACTTAATTCAAAGTTTTATAGATTTTTCTTCCCTTTTCATATTACATTAATGCACGTTAAACCTTCTTTATTATTAAGTTTAACTTCAATTCGAACAATATTATTATTTTTGTTTGGGGGCCATAAGCTCATGCTTATTTTGCTTAGAGGTTATTCAACCCCTATATTACATAACAGCAAGTTATCTAAGCTAATAAATCCTCCTTGATCATCTTATTTATTTATTTATTTATTTATTTATTTATGATACTTATAACATTTTTCCTAATAACCAATTAATGAAATGTCAATGAACGAATTCTCTGGAATGTTCCAATCCTACCTTTTCTGCTTTTTTTTTTTTTAATCTATAACTTTACTTCTATTAATTACTTCAATAAAGTCTCCACGTTGATTTTTTGCAATTAATATTTATAAATTCCTAGTATTAATACAAATATTTCATCCTATAAAACGTTTTTGATTTCTAAGGATAAAAATCCATTTGAACTTTCTAGAATATTACTTTGTGACGTATCGTAGACAGAAACTTCATCAATGTTTTTTAGATTTTTTTTTTTTTTTGTAAAGGATGAAAGATTAAAGTTGGCGACAGTCGAAGGTCTGTGTTCGCTGCAGGCAGTGATCGTAAACAAGAAGCCAATGCGATTGTCGCATTACTCACAACACCAACCAGAAGACACCAACGCTTGCCTCTGTCTACAAAACAAGTGAGTCCTGTGAAGAGTCATTTTTGCTCTTCATATTATTTCTTTTTCATCTTTCGATTGGAGATCGATGAGCAATTAATTACGAAATGGATAATGATGAATAAAGAAAATGAAATTGAATTATAAAGTATACGACAACAATATTGAAGAATTCAAGAATAACATCATTCCTTTGTCTTTGGAAAGTTCAGTGGTCGGTTTTCAATCTGTAAGATTTTTTTAAATAAAATAAAGCATCCCAAGAAAATTTGAATTGCAATTTATTTTGCACCGATTGTCACCCAGTCCCATGTGTACAGCTTTTTAAAGACGCGCGATTAAGGTGGGCGAACATAGTACCGATCTCAACTTCATCTCTTTCGGCTGCTAATCGCAGGAGCCTTCATTTCTCCGCTGCCCATTCCCTAATAAGAATAAAAATGTATGCTTTAAGAAGAAACTGACGGTTCTATTTTTTTTCTTTTAATTTTAATAATAACTTACTGTTATATTCGATATTCTGTTGTGACAAAAGTGAAAGAAAAAAAAGCTTACGCAATTTCCTTCTGTCCGATCTAGGTAAAAATCTGTATAAGTGATTCAATTACTTTCGTCAACCATATTGATGACCATTGCAAGGAATTGGTGAGACATTCAGTGATTCTCAGTTTTTAAAATATAAGTTTTATTTCTGTAAAATATTTTTTTTGTTTAATAATTTCAGAAGATAAGAATAATTTGAAAATTCTGAGAAGACAGCCAATAACTTAAAACTGCAGGTGATATCATGGAAAGCTAAAGTAACTTGAATATTTGTTAAATCAGGATCCCCTCGGTAACGGCCGCTATACGCTCATAACTCCCCTAATGCCCGGGTCACACGAGCCTATTTTTCATCATTGTTTTCAATCGTTGGCCCTATCTTTCAGGCCTACGATCGTGTGATTTGCCTCTGTTGACCATTTTCAACCCTGATTCCATCATTGAAAAAATTTCAGAACGTTTCTAAATACAACCCTGTTTTCAGGGATGCTCATTAGTGAGCTCCAATCAGAACCGACCAGCTACGATCCCGAAGGAGCTGACCAGCGCCATTTTGGCTACCGTATCGAGAGAATCCGAAGGCTATTAGGAATTAAATATCACAGTGAGGAGATTATTTTTCGAAAATAAACAATATTTTTACTGAAATAAATTAATTCTATGCGTCAAAATGTGCAGATGTCAACTTTTTAAAGAGAGATTTCATTTCTTCTTGAGCTGTGTGACAGGCCGCAGAGGCTTGTGGGATACCCGCTGTTTTCAGCCGAAATTCAGTTCGCTTTCGCAAATAGTAGAGCTGCTTGAATACAATTTACAATTAGTTTCGAACAGATTGACAGCTTACTAAAAGTCATTTCAAATTCTACCTAAATTGCGTTGCCGAAACACGATTTTAGCCTCTAAAAAAAGATTAATCGCCGTCTTTTCGTAGCTTTCGAGAAACCGCCAAAATCTTTTAAGCTCAACTCTGATTGGCTAGCACTCTGCCAATCAAATGCACTGTTTCACCAAATTTCGTCGAGACGGACGAGGAAGCAAGGAAGCAAGGAAGGGGGAACCCAGCACTGATTTCACTGTAGCAAAACAATGTTGAAAAAAATATGCTCGTGTGACCCGGGCATGAGTAATGATTTTCAACGCAATACCATCACCGCTTGTTGGGTTTGCAAATTAAACAAATCAATTCACAATTTAATAGTAAATGTAAAACCAACTGACCCCATACAATTTGCATTCTATGAAGTGCTCGCGTTGTTAATAGGATACTATTCTTAATTGGCGCTCAAAGCTCATTTATACTCGTCCATCATACTCGTTCTCAGCATAGTTGATTGCGTAAAAATAGACTCACTTTAATTGAAGTTACCAAAGTTTTCCCACTCAGACATTGGCCACCTAAAAACCGAAAGTGGCTTGGACATGAAGTTGGATTTTTCTCCAAACCTCCTTGTTATGGGCTGTCCAACGAAGTGTACATATCCGGACTTAACAGAGATCGAAGTAAAGGGCATCACCTTCATCCTATCTCCCTCTCATTCCTCTGATAGCATTCTAATGACGAACGGGCAGTATGGCTGACGCCTTATCCATGTGTATGTGCAGTTTTTGTTGCTCGTTGCCATAAAGACGAGGGATGTCAATATCAAAAATAGGATTCATCACATACTCCTGAAAATATTTTGCATTAAACTTTGCATTGCTGGTCACTCTACGCATGACGAGGTTGCCACGTGACCAATAAGCAACCACTACCATGAACCCTTTGGAGAACTTTTCTCTGCATTGCTTGACGCAATTCGATCATCCTTTTGAACTCCTTTGAAGGTAAAAAAATGCCCTTGGTTTATTGGTGTCATTGAGATATACCCAATGCGTCGCCTAAGGACAGAATCCACTTCCATTTATCGCTGACCAGGTACCTCTTGTAAAGCTTACGACAGTTCGTGAATATGTGAATCGGGATAAGCTTTTATCCATGGACTTTACGACGGCATTCCATACACTGATTTTCCCTGATGACTCTTCCAATGCCACGCTGTGACCTCTACAACTTGAATGCAATCCGTAGGTAGCTGATTTTCTTTTGTTATTATTTGGTGCACCGTCTCTGCGATGTTTGGACATGGTTTCGGTGATATTTTTACAGTACATCCTAAGGGTCAGAACGCTGACGATTCCTCACTTTATGTAACACATTCATACATTGTTGGCTGAAATTGTCAAACCACGCTCCTTACACTTACGAGTAATGACAGACCGACTACAATTTGCATCGGAAAGGCCAGAGATATAACCTTCCCAGAAACAGTTAACTTTCACAGCCATATAGAATCAAAAATTACTGCAACTACCAAATTAGACTCTCGGAATCTTGTTCGCCGCTGTAGCACTAAGTTTCTGCCAGTTCCATTATGCAGCGCGCGGATAATTCTGAATCAACTCGCTCACTGTTAACTGCTTCAACCCTCCGTATAAACGATAGATTTACGACCGCCTGGTCGGAACGTAACTCGGTCGTAAGTCGGCGCAGAACTGTACTTACTATGGTAACCATCAATACTTGAAAAAAAGATCGGAAAATAAAAATACAATCAAATACTTTATATAAAAAATATAAAGGGGTTCAAAAGACAGTTGAAAGTGGAAGATACTTCACCACTTATATTTCAGCACTTTTAACATGTAGTCAAGCTCAAACTTAAATTCATAAACTAAATTTGAAAATTTGTAATGTATACACACACACTCTTCAATAAATACTTATTGGACTATTCAGGAACTGCTTTAAGTGTAGATGGATTATGTATTAAGAAAAGCTGTTTTCGTAATTTAGCAGCAGTTAAGATTTTTATCCTCGAGGTCTCCATATCGTGGTCTTAATGAGAACTGACAATAAGCAGAGTTACCCGTACTGTATTTTTATATATATATATATCCCTACTGTATTTTTTTTTATTTAAAAAAAATAGTAATTTGTAAATTTTAAGGATTGTAAAATTCTCTAATATCTTTTGCCACAATTATAATAACTAGTGGCAACCCGTGAAATATTCACGGAAGTAAAACAGATTCCACATTTTTTAAATACCGTGACATTTTTCAAACCGCAAGAATGAAAACTATGTTCTAAGCTCATTTTTTAAAAGCCTTGACTTCCATAACAGCCCGCGTATAATTTGAATGATGACTAAGCAATAAAACAAAATATGTATTTTGATCATGGTATCTCTTGCAAGCATGTAATTATTCATATTTAGAGGTTAGTTTCGAAATATGCTTGAAGAGTCAATAAGGTGTGAGATCACATGTAATTAATAAAACCAATGTGTGTAGCAGTCCTTGACTTAAAATTATATATATATATATTAGCGCTATGCTTTGTCATTATAAGTTAACCTCCTGCCCTAAAATAATGTCGATCCAGAAACAAAAAAAATGTTGGTGGCGCCACCTTGTATTTTGTTTCTTGCTTAAATACAATGTCTGTAGCGCTTTCGGCATGACAAACATACAAATATCTGTACAATTTTTGCCTATTAATAGAATGATATCAAATTACATAAAGTTAATTAAAGACTCTCGGATTGCAATAATATTTGGACTGTTGTCGTTGTTATTTTGCTTGATTGAAGAGAACGAGCAATTTGAAAGATTCTGTGATAAGTCACAAGCTGTGATTCTCAAACTGATTAGCTTTTATAAAAACAGGTTTGTCCCTGATAGACAAAAATTTATTTTGTTAATATAATTGGCAAATTCTTAATGCTTTTTTTTTTCCTTTCTCGATAAGTTTGGAAATTTTAAAGAAAAATTAAGCTTTTTCAAGATCATCAAGCCCAGAATATTTAACTGAATTTATAAATTTAATTAAATTAAAAAATAATTTTTAATATTTTTTAAATTAAATTTGTTTCAACCTCATAAAAGGTACCGGTGTTCCACCTATCAAATATTCTTCCAAAATATCTATAAAACAAAGAATATTTTCAAGTTACCTATTGCATGGGAATAAGCTTACATATCTACTATATAGAGGGAATTTAGCATGTAGCGTTGGGGTCCTTTATGAGGATTGGGAGGGAGGAGGGGGGGGGGAAACAAACTAATCGTGCTTATATTTTGAATTGAACTGTAACTAAGCATTGTATCAAATTTTATAGACGTCAGTCCATTCGCTTTAGCGTCCGATTCATGAGGCCATTTTTAAAGAGTGGGAGGAATGGAGACCAAAATAAACCCGTGTATGTTTTAATTGGATCATAAATATGCTATGTGTCAAATATTATGTCAGGACGTTTTCACGTGATGTGCATCCAAACAGAGAAAGGGATATACAGAGAAGAAAAAGAACATTTTCTTTTAAAATACTCTGAAGTGTCAAAATACTAGGGTACTTGTCTAATCTTGCGCAAATCCTCCTATCGCTTGGATGACGGCAGCCAACTGTGTTCCACAATTCCGTATTAATCGCTGGTGATGGATTCCTTGCAGTGATGCCACGTTGAAGCGTATCCCACATGTGATCGTTGGCATTTAAATCCGGCGAACGTGGGGGCCAAGATATGATGACAAAACTCAATGCTCCTCCAGCCGTAATCGGTGACTCTTTGTGGGTAGTGCATTGTTCTGTTAAGCGATGCCGCACAAATGCAGGACATGAACGAGTGCAAATGATCCGCAAGTTAGTGATGTAGCGGCTACCGGTCACAGAAGTCTGTGAACATAGGAGGAGGTCCTAAAGTGCCAGCTGAACATATCCGATAGCGTAACAGAGCCACCGGCGTCCTGTATTGTCCTTGTAGGTATGCGGGATCCAGTGCCGCGTGGGGTTTCTTCACTACCGGAGTCGCCCATCTGCCCAAAACAGTTGGAAACGCGAATTGTCTGACCAGACTAAACGTTTCCAGTCATCTAGAGTCCAATGGCGCTGTTCCCGAGCCCAGGCGAGCAGCACAGCCTTAGGTTGTGTGGTCAGCAACTGTACCAGGTTGGGCCTTCGGCTCCGGAACCCTGTAGAACACAGAGAACGTTACACTGTTCGAACTCTGATGCTAGTTCTGGCTATATTATTTGCAATGATTATACTAGCATTCAGTTGTGCTTTATTTCGAACACTGTTGCAAGTGGGCCGGATGTTACGATGCTGTCCTCATTCGTCAAAGGGTTTCTTTTTTTAGGTCACAACGGTCTCACTCGCTGAATGTTTTCCGTGATGTCGTGTATTCCAGATAAACCCTTGAAATTATTGAACATGTGAATCCGAACTTCGTCGAAATATCCGAGATAGAGTGATCCATCTCCAGAGCCCCTACAATCAAACCTCTTTCGAAGGTGTTTAAGTCCTGATAAGTTGCCATCGGAGCTGCGAATAATGCTACTTGAGATAGCGGAGATATCTGCCGTTTTACATATGTCGTTTGCAGATGATTCCATTAACCGCAAGGAGGTGGCATGACATGGTAGCGGCCTTCCATTTTTTTTTTGAATTTCAGTATTAAAGTCTTAAAACTATACCAGTACTAATGGACATAGACATATCCATTATTGGAATGGAAGAGGTTACGATGGTTGCCTTAGTCATTCAATCAATAAAAAATAAATCAAATGATCTTTCCAAACAAACAAACAAAAAAAAGTCTAAAAATTTTACATTTCTTCCATTTTCGTATGCAATTGGTGGGTGGAGGTCCTGACCCCTACCAATCCCTCCCCTCGGTATGCCAGTGATAATGGAATAGTAAAGTTCGCATACTCAGTCAATTTTTATTAGATAATTACATATATTACTTATTATATAATAACATTACGTATTACATTTGTAATTTTAATTCGTTAAACTGTTGCTCTTTTGTAACTTTTGTATTTTGAAAAATTTTTGTATTTGGAAAAATAAAAACACTTTAATGTAACTAATTTAAATGAAGTAAAAAAAAAATCACAATTGGATTGTAATAGTTTCATATCTCACTTTATAGATGTTCAGTGAAATTACAAAAATAAATATAAAATTACTTGACAAAGCAGTCTGCGTAGGAGGAAAGGTAAGGAATCTTTTCGTATTATTTCATTAAGTTTAAGCGCTGTGATGCTTACCTTTGCGTGGGCCCTAGGGAATTGGATTCTCACACAGACTGGGGGAATTATTGATAAGACTAGTCTTTAATAACAGGAAAGTGCAGAAGATATGACTTTAATTAATCTAATAAATGATCGCAAATAAAAGAACAAATTGTTTTAAAAAAAAAATACTATCAAATTCAATGGCATTTCACTTGAAAGAATAGGAATTTTAATAAACAGAAATATTTTAGGTTTAAAAAAAGATCAGTTTAAAAATATAAAATATCTGAATTGTACGATTATTTATTTATTATTTTTAGGGAATATTTATGTCCTTGTTTTTGTTCTTGGTCACCCCCTGTCTCCCCCTGATAAGTATGAGATAATCCAAGAAGAATCGATTCCAAGCGGTTATGGCTAAAAGTGATATTTTATTCCTTTTTGAATGAACTCATTTTTTGATAGCGCGCGCCTTTGTCGACCGAGAGAAGGTAAAAAAATGAACATTGAAATTTAAATTTTAATCTACATAGGCTAAAATTAATGAGTTATTTTCTTTTTTCTCTGGTTCATCTCTCATTGCGCCACACACAAAGGGAGTGATAGAAGCAATAATTGGCATGTAGTCCCCGTGGCCTAATGGATAGGACGTGTGACTTCGGATAAAAAGATTGCAGGTTCGATTCCCGTCGCGAACATTTCATTGTAGAAATTTTTTCACAGAAAATTTTGAAGTTCAACATTGCTCCTTTTGAATCTGTCAACTTCCTCGCAACAATGAACAATGAAAACTTTCAATTGTTCGGATCCATTGTTACAACAAAGCAACAGCAACAATCGTTTTCCATTGTTGCACTGCACCGGACAGACAGAAAAAGAAAAGATTTTATATAATAGATGATATGATTCGTGACCTCTTTAAATATTCAGCAACAAATTACTTGTAGAAGTGACAGCATTAAACCCGTACTGTAATACATACTAAAACAAAACAAAAAATTCCATAAATTTAATAATATTATGTTCCTTTGTATCCGTTTCTTTATCGTCTTGTCTTAATAAATAAGCTGTCGTAATCTGTAGTCATTTACAAAGGCGGTTAAGTTCTTTGGTCTTTCGTTTTATCTCAATTTGTTGAGTAGAATTAGTTTCGTAATCTTTTGATTAACACAGGTATTAACTGCTACTTACAAAAGTATGGGGCGCATTCTTTGAGAGATTAAACAAAAAATAAACAACCATGAACTGTAACACCCAACTGAGTTATTATTGCTTTGTTTTTTTTCATTTCTGAATATTATTTCTTCCATTTTTTCTTATTATTATTTAAAATAGAAGGGAAAAGCTTTTTTTTTATTATTATTTTATTTTTGTTAAAAAAAATAATATAACTGTGAATTTAATGTTTTCTTAATACAAAATCTTTTAATTAACAAACTTCAGTTAATTCTATTTTCGTAGAGATTTGTTTTAAATACTTACTTCTCCTTGTGTAGAAATTTCCGAATAATAATAACAATAAATTTTAATAGAGTCTCTGGCAAGTAATTTTTAAAGAACATAAAATATACTGAAAACTGTAAAATAAAACATAAAATTGTTTTGTGTACGGTAAAATTATTTAAAAAGGTTAGAAAAAAAAACAGTTGTCCTGCTTCTTTTACATAATGTATTACCATGTGCATTTGCATGATAAGTTACAATGTGTAATTTCTTCTGGAAATGTTATTATCTGTTACAGCTTATCTTATCACTTATCTTATATCTTATCTGTTACAGGAAATGGTTAATAATAGATATTATTAATGATATTTAATATTATTATTAATGATAAAGAAGGTTTAACGTGCATTAATGTAATATGAAAAGGGAATAAAAATCTATAAAATGCACAAATTCGTAAGAATTGTTTGCTTTTAACGCATTGAGCCATTATCAAAAGCAATCTTGGGATAGCTATTTCGTCCTTATTAGGACTCATCAGCCAGATTTAGCTTTTGATAATGAAGCTTTAGATTTTTCTTTAGCTATAGATTTTTCTTCCCTTTTCATATTACAGTAATGCACGTTAAACCTTCTTTATTATTAAGTTTTTGACTTTTTGTTAGGTCTTATGCCTTTATTAAATGCCTTTCGTGCTCAGCGCAAAGCTGGCCGAGGTAATTTTCCTGTACTGGTTACAGCGATTTTTCTTTAGTTGCTTGCTTTCAGCCAGGTCCCACTTCCCTGAGGGGGAGGCGCGGACATAGGCACCGACGCGTTCCGAGCTTCATTATCAAAAGCTAAATCTGGCTGATGAGTCCTAATAAGGACGAAATAGCTATCCCAGATTGCTTTTGATAATGGCTGAATGCGTTAAAAGCAAACAATTCTAACGAATTTGTGCATTTTATAGATTTTTCTTCCCTTTTCATATTATTAATGATATTTAACTTTTTATTTAACAACTAGCTGTATGCAATGCGTTGCAATGCCACTCAAAGAAAGAAAGTGTTTGTGTTTTAATTCTGTTTATTGAAGTGCTTTTGGATACACAATATTTTTTGTGTATTTTTCCGTCTGGTGCATACACGAATAAATCAGAAGGTTTTCCGACGCTTGAGCAGGCCACATACAGCTTTCCATGTGTGAAGCATGGATTTTCCACACTTGTAGCGATTGTCCCTGTGCTTTGGTGATGGTCATTGCAAATGCGAGTCGCATTGGAAACTTCAAACGTTGAAACCGGACATACACTCATTTGTTGAAAAGGCTCGCGCACCAGATATTGTAAAATGGTTCTACTAATTCAGAAACCTTCGCGAGCGAGCGCACAACAACTCACCAAAGTTTCATCGCAATCTCAAGAACGGTATAGCATACAGGACAAACAAACAAAGAAACATTCATTTTTATATATTAAGATTACACTCTTTATCATTTATTCCCGTCATTAGGATTATGTAAGATATTTTTATTCAATTTTAATATTTATATTATCTGTAGCTGATGTAATTGTGAATACTGAGTTTAATTTGGAATTTAATATCTCTCCGTGAGATGCAAATGATTAATATAAAAGACTACTTCCAAAACATATAATTAATTTGGAATCATGATTGTTTTAATATTTAGAACATTTAATTTGCAATATTAAAAAAAAGCGAATTTTAATTGACTAAATTTTTATAATTTTAATGGGCAAATGAATAATAATTTTACACAGACAAATATTAGAAAGTTGAAACTTTTGAAGCATTGTCTTGTAAATGTTAAATAATAATAAAGACGAAGAAGTTTATGACAGAACTTTCTAGTCACTTAAAATGCTTCATGTTGTTGTTGTTTTTCTTTTGTTTTGTTTTTTTAAAGGAATGTAAAATTTCTAGGAATTTTCTAGGAATGTAAAATTAAAAATGACACTATTTGCTTGAAAAAAAAAAATCGTAAACAAATCTCAACTTTATTTGAAGACTTTCGTCCCATTACACTGAGGAAATCTCCTACATTTTCTCTCTGTGTTCCATTACAGCTCAGAAAGTTTGATATTTCAAATTTTGCAGTGCTATTACATTAAAACTACCTGGCTGCCGCTAGGGCGCAAGTGCAACCAAAATGACAATTTTGTAATATGAGAAGCTGTTTTGCATCTTGGAATACAACCAACAAGACAGCGCACCACTACATTAGCACAACTTGTCCGTGGATATCTCAACGATAATTTGATAGGGCGTACAGCCGGGGGTGCTTAGACCTTAGTCCGCTGGCTACCAAAGTCATCAGATCTGACTCCTTCAGACTTCTCTGGGGTACGTGAAGAACAAAGTGCTCGTTCTCTTACTTCTTGCTGATCTCACCGAACTGCGGCATCATATCTGCCATTGCAACCATCGACAGTGTTTTGCTGCACCGAGTATGGTCAGAAATGGATTACCGCCTCGCATCAGACAAGGTGTTTTTCAGAACATTTATGAAAAAAACCAAAACAAAAACAAAAAAAGCTTGGTGCGTTTGTGTTTCATTTAACCTTTCGAGGGCAAACATCCCTTTTTTCGCCGCCGATCTGCTAGACTCTGAAATGTGTCAAGCAATTATGAATCACCCTGTAGACATACAGATTGACTCATTTGCAAAGCCTCGCTTTTCTAGGAATGTAAATTAAAAACGACGCTATTTGCTTGAAACAAATACCCTAAACAAATCTCAACTTTATTGAAGATTTTCGTCCCGATACACTGACGAAATCTCCTACATTTTCTCTTTCTGTTTCATTACAGCTCAGAAAGCTTGATATTTCAAATTTTGCTGTGATATTACATTAAAACTACATTTGTTACAGATTTTTCGCACTTCATTTAATAATTAACGGATTCAAGCGTAAAACATGGTAACTGACATGAAAATAAGATACATAATACAGAATGTGAAGTTGTAGATCAATAACCCGTTGACGTAATGGGAAATGAAGTTGTGAACTTTGTTGAAAATTTCATATGTTACATTTTGTTCTACGAATATCGTGTTCGATTCAAATGAACCGTGTCACTTATCATGTTTTACGCCGAATCCTTAATTATCTTGTGCTTCGTCTTTATTCTAGATTTTGTTTTATAAAATGCATTTTTAATACTTTTTTTTTAATGTTCTAGAAGTTAAAATACGTTATAAGCAATTATATATTATAAAAACGTTATTCTGTCTGTCATTCTGTCATAAGACTTTAACTTTTTCCAATTTTGTGACCAAACTATAAGAGATAGATTGGTCATGCAAATGGATAAAATGTAGATCAATGTAAGACAAACAATGTGCTACAAAAATCTTTCGAAAAAAGTTTTTGATTTCCAAGATATCGCCTTTTAAACGGTCAAATTTTGACTTTTTCTCAATTTTAACGAAAAGTATAAATTTGGAAGAGAACGTTGTATTGAGAAAATGTTGGTATTTGAAAGTTCTGTCAAACGATATATCAGATAATGGGATCAAACTACATGCAAAAATGTGTGTGGCGCAACCCCAAGCATGTGGCGCCAACCCGCAATACATCTGAGTTAAGCGGAGAAGGCCACAACGGGCTGGGAAGTCGTATATTCTCCGATCTCAATATTAATTTGTTAAACAAATAAAGGTTTTTTTTCTTTTAATGCTATATATGCAAGGGTTCCGGAGCGAAGCGACCGTACCCGGCTAGTAAATAATATTTTCTGTAAAAAAGCATTTTTTTACTGTAACTAATAATAATAATAATAATAATTGTTTTATCGACCACGTAGGTAGGGGCTACTAGGATTGCCGTGTCTGTTTGTGCGCGTGTAACGTCCTCCACATTCGAAACTGGGAGTAATAAGTTATACTTCATTGGACTTCCCATGGCCTGAGATTTGGTGGAAAAAATCGACTTCCGATATAGTCACTTCCGGTTTTAGGTGGCTATTCACCAGGTCAGGAAAATACTGGTAATGGGATAAATTTGGGGTTCATCTACACTGAATCAACAATGCTAAGAATGGATGTCATACTCTCAATCAGGTGTCCACATCCGTTTCAAGATTACCACTTCCTCGTCCGAATAAGTACAAGATAGGAGTTGAGGTTTACTAAATGAACTGAATGCGGGCATTATCTGAAATTGTACTTGATCCTTGTATTACAAAGGTTGGAATAAATGAGTTTTGCGTTTGGGATCTAATCATACCTGATACTGCAGTTCGTCTGTTACTTCTATTAGTTAAGATTAGCTGATAATGTACACTTTCTTTCTATTAGGCCGCTAAAAACGATTGTGCTAATTACAATTAATTGTTACATTGATATAAGAGAAAGAAAATACACATCAATTGCTAACATCTGTTAGTAACTTAACAGTCAACAGATACCTTAGATGACAGTGAACTTAGAAGAGACTGTGTAGAATCTGAGTCTATACGATCTACAGATCTTTTAAAAACCTAGGAATTAACACTTTCTTGATGAATTACAATTAAACCTTCACGACATCAGCTTCAAGATTTCAAATTCACCTGAAGCACTGGCATGAGAGTAATTAAATTTATCTGCATAATAATGCAAGCTCATGTTTATAATAAATGCAAACCAGTGCATAGCTCTTGGCATTATTAATAAAATTTTAAGGCAATTTCATTGGAATTTGAAAAAAAAACTTTTAGGGCGTAGACATTTTGATACTTCGAAAAAGCAGACTCCAAGATACTTTATGTAAATCCTGTTGGAATTATAAATTCTAGATAATATAATACCATCATAATTACGTTACTAGAAAGTAATTTTTCAAATATATTTAAAAAAAACGGATTTGTTTTCCAATAAGAGATAACAATAGAAATACTTATATGGAATGCTTTACGTGTACAGGAGTTCATTTAAATCATTTATAAAGCCGTACATCTGAATATGTTTGCACAAAGATAATTTATACATAACTAAGTATACAAATTCAACTAGTTTCTCCGTCGAGAGACGGTAATATCAAGTCAATTCACTTGATAATACCGTCTCTCGGCGGAGAAACTAGTCGAATTTGTGTACTTAATTTTGTATAAATTATCTTTGTACAAACATATTCAGGTGTACGGCTTTATAAATGATTTCAATGGAAATACTTTCTTATGGAAGAAAAATGCATTTTAATTGTTGTCATAATATATTTTATTAATAGTAGTAAAGCCTATAGTTTACATCAGTAATTAATTCCTACGATTGGTAATTAATATGTTCTGTTTATATTTTGAACCTGGAGGTTTCACCCATACACGCTTTCCATCGTCATTTCTTTGGTCAACTAGAACAGCAGCTCATTTATTCCGATTTGAATACTCTACGTAAGTGGTCCCGAAAGCCGAGTGGGTAAGGGCTTGGAGGTGGAGGGTTCGATTCCCGGCCTCCATGCTCCATTCTCCTCCAAATGGGTCCTATGGTCTACCCAGCCCTCTGTTGAATGGGTACTGGGTTTTTTTTTTCCCCGGGGGTAAAAGGTGGGAAAGCTTAGGACCACCCGATCTTAGTGCCGTTGCTCATGGAAAGCCGGGAGCCTTACCTCCCGCAACCCCAAGGGCCATACAGGCCTGTAGTGGAAAGTTTTTTTGTTTTTTTGTTTTTAACTTTTAACATTGTATATGATAGAATATTACCTTAGAATATTTTTTGGCCACGCTTCTGCTTGTAATATTTAGTCCCAGTTACATTTTTCTGCTCGTTTCTTATTCGAATTATAGACAAGATATACTTGGCACTCCAATCTTTCCAATATTCGAATGCTAAAACCGCGAAAAACATTGATAAAAAGATAATTCCCCCCTCCCATACTGTTTTTATGCATAAGATCTTCCTTATCTTATCTAAATCTTTTACTAAAGTTTCAACTTAGTGGGACAATAGTTTTTGGGATTTCTTTCGAAAAACCAAACTGACGAACTGACAAACGTTAAACTGTAACTTCCAACAGCAGCTAGCCATGACGATCATGTAGGCATAGAGAACTTATTCATTTCATTATATTCGTCACATTTTTAATAGCTGTTATCACGCTCTTACCTCATTATAAATTTTCTCGAGATGGTCTTTGCATGTACACTAATGTAAGTCTGAAATGCTATGAACCTCTGTTGCTTTTGTCGGTCGCTATTTTCAAATTTTATTGTTTTTTTATAGTGTTCAGTATTTCCGTTACCTCAATGGCAAGACAAGCTACTTTTGGATAGTTTTCCATGCTTTGTACCTATTCTGTAGTTAAAGTTTGCTGTTTATTTACAGTTCACTTCATGAAAGAAGAGCTTTTAATGACGGGCGATAAGATAAGTAACTTCCTTATAGATTGATGTTTCAAGGACGTAACAGTGCCATCTATTTCTCAAATCCGTAACTAAATCTTATAAACATTACGAAAACATTCTGGTTTTTGTATTTTCTATAGTTACGAATACATAATAATAATTAAAATGGAAATAATTAAAAATATTCCACACTATTCCCCTTGCTTGGCTACGAACAGTTTGACCTTGCGATCACAAAACGACGCCATCTTGGACTGACTGCTCGGAGTTCAAGTTAATGACATCATGACTGGTGACGTTTGTTCCAGACAAAATCGATCGCTACGTAATGACCATATATGGCAAACCCTTCTTTTCTGCAAAATACTATAGTCCGTATTACACTGTTTACGTATAGCCCTCAAATTTCCATCCACAAACTCTACCACCCAAACAATTAACAGATACAGAGAGAGACTTCGCGTTCAACTATCTCATCAAAAAGTAGCCATTATTGCAATATAAAGTTGTTAATATTCAAAGTCATGCATCATTAATAAATGAATGAACAACTCCGCATTCGCTCTGTTAAAAGGTTATTTAGCGTTATTCCAATATTTAACGTGGTTGTATTTATTGTTAGTTGTAGTTATTGTTATCCAATGAAATAAACAAGACAATAATTAATGAAATCGGAAACATTAAATCACGTGATATAAGATAATCTACTCTTTTCATAAATTTAATTAATTTTAAATTTTGTAATTCAAGTTTTATTGACAATTTTTACTTTTCAGTGCAGTTAATATGAATTCAATGCAGGAACTCATATAATTTATATCTTTCATTCAATTAAAATCCGTTGTAGGCCTATATCTTATTTGCTTAAATTAGCCCATTACCTGCTTTTAATAAAATTTTATTTATACTATTATTTATTTTTAAACCTAACTGAAAAGATATATCTAGAAAAAGAAAAGAAAACTTCACTACTTTACGTCTATTGCCCAAAAAGGCTTATTTTACTTATTTTTGGACTATGTTAGCTCTCCAGAAATGCATTAGCATTGTTTCATACACTCGTTAAAATGACAAAAAGACCGTTTTACATGAACCATTTCAATAGGCAATGCTAATGACAATGTAAGAGTAGATTAACAGTGAATAAAAGGTTTTAAAATCCAATCTTACACGTTTCATATCGACTCATATCAGACGGAAAATTTACACACCTCAATTGTATCTCATGCCTACGTTTTATATTACGAAAATAAACATTGATTTGTAAAAAAATCATTTTCGGGATTTCAATTGGCCTGATGCTTCATATTTACAGGCCGGAATTCTATATGATTGTGGTTAAAAATGTAGCTTTTTCTGGACGCCTCCACGAAAACCTAAGAAAAAGATGACCTCCTGCAAATCAATTTTATAGTCACTAATTTCGAATAATTTCGATTAGACTTTTCAAATTGTTCAATTCGCCACCAAGAGCGCTGGTGTCAGATTGCTTATACGAAAGGAATGCAATGTGCTTTGAAAATAGAACCTCTTCTATAATAGAGCAATAGAGGCAATCTCATGGCCATCACGCCTGGCTCTTTGATAGCTTTGAAATTGCCTAAAATGGCTTAAAACGGCCTTAACAGAATCAACGCCTAAAAAATACCACATTATTAACAAGCAATTGTCCATGGTATTAAACTTTGTAATGAAATTCTGATGATGAGGGGCGGCCGCACAGGAGCCCGAAAGCTTCATACTAAGGATTTTAACTTTATAAAAACTAGAATTTTTATCTTGAAATTGTGTGTTCGCATTATATTAATTTAAAGAAATTCTACATAAATAGCAGGATTTCATAGATTCATTCATCTGTCTCAGTAAGGTGAAAGTATGAACATGAAAAGTGTAGAGATATTTATTTGAAGTGTAAAATCGTTACAGAGTAGCCATCGCGCACTCATGAACTGTTCCACACACAAACACAGTTGTCTTATATTATTAATAACAAAGTTATTAATACTTAAAGACGATATGATTTGAGAAATTATAAAATAATTGTTCTTTATCCATTGCTTTCATTTTTTTTTATTTTAATTTTGTTTAGAAAGTATGTTAACAAAATTCGATATGTATAATTTTAAGTTTTTATTATCATCCTGTCATTTCTCATAACAGCTAATTTAAAATGAATATTTTTCAGTCCCAAAAATTTTTTTTCAGTATCATTAGCATTATTGCATCCATCATTACGCCATCACTTTTAATAGGATTTTACTAAAAATATTTTACAAGCAGTTCATTTTTCTCAATTCAATTTGTGCTTTAATTTTCCTTGGACTAAATTACAGGATTTAAAAAATTATCCTGTGATTTCTCCATCTCAATCAGTTCTCAGAATATTTTTAGAAGCAAATAACTTTGTGACGTCATAAGATACGATATAAATACGTAATGAAAGACAGAAATATACTCATGTTTCTTTCTTCTTTTTTCTCTATTTATTTCCGCTTCAAACTTTTCACTTTAGCTGCTGACATGATATAATATGATGAATGCCCTTTAGAAATAAGTCATTGAGAAATAAAAATTATAGAATTTACTTTTATATCCTAAATATATTGTGCTTCATGAATTGCAGATTTTGATCTCTCTATCCTGTCTGTATGCTTTATATATTCTCTTTTAAGTACAAAGTGATTTTGTGATTTCGTTCATCACATTTTCATGCACTCCCTCCGAGAATAAATATCTGAAACCCTGCGTTTTTACAGCCATTTTTCTACTTAAAAATAGGCTTCACCTACAGTGGAAATTAATAAAAGATTTATATAAATAGATACTTTTTTTTTTATTATTTATTTTTTTTATGGGTAGTGATTTAGAAATCGAATATATAATCATCAGGATGATGTCAGTAAATCGTGTAGGTGTTCTAACAAGACTTAAAGATAACTTCTCACTGTGAAGTGGAAACCATGGTCGAGTCATGTTCTTAAATACTTTTTAACTTTTAATTATTTTTATAAAAAAATGGCTTAATAAGGTGCGCAAGATTCATCGTTGAACTATTCAATTCCAGCTTGAGGAACTTAAAGCCTACTTTCTTTGAAATGTTACTACTTGAAATGTCTTTTTTGCAGTCTTGGAAAGTGATCCTGTCAAAGCCTCGTTGGTTGAGGCGAAATCGGTTGTGGAATGTAACCTTTTTAATTAGAGAGAGAACAAGAGTGGAACCTCCAAGCATAAAAACAAGAAAT
>JAFIDM010006943.1:16127312-16141030 GCA_023159025.1 Thereuonema tuberculata | reverse complement strand
TCACTGCAACAGTATCACTGTATTAAACCAGTGCTTATCATTTTTTTAAACCGTTGTAACTTAAATTTTAATGTAATTTTATCATTTTTTTAAATGATAAAATTACATTAAAATTTAAGTTACAACGGTTTCACTCGTCAATGGCTCGCAGGCGAGCTGATACCGTTATAAGTTATCATACAAATTTTAATTTGTTAAAACTTTTTAGCAATACAGTTGACTCGCGATATCCGACATTTGACAGTCCGACACGCTCGGTAGTCCGACGCAGGTTGGTTCGAAAACCGACCCGATTGAGGCGGTCGCAGAGGTGAAATGCACAATCACTTGCGATGAAATTATGTCGGCTGCAAACACTTTGATAACGTTGGTGTGAGGAGAGGGAACTCGACTACGAGAACATTTTAATGTTAAAAGATATTCAAGAAAAAGCCATGACAGACTCTTTACGTGAGAAGAAACAAAAAACGATTACAGATTTTTTTAAGCCGTAAATATATGTACGTATTTTTATTTTTTATTTTAAGATGTAAAATTATATTTTACATTACATACTGTAATTTTATTTTTTTAAGACATAAATATAGTTATAAATTAGTATTACATACATACGAATTCATTTGTGTAAAACTATGCCTAATGATTTGTTTTTTTTATATCCTCAATGGCCGTAAAATATGTACTCAATGTGTATTGTAACAATATACGTACTGTAGTACGCATTTACTGTATATACATAACAACTTAAATTTTCTTGCCTGAGAAGTCAAAATTCAGTTTTAAAAAATCAATCTTTGGTAATCCGACATTTTTGATAATCCGACACCTTCTCGGTCCCGTAACTGTCGGATTATCGCGAGTCAACTGTATTAATGTGTGTGTTGGCCTCTTTATTTCTACAATTATACTTAATAAGGTAGAATTAATACCTTCATTGTAAAAAGGGACAGGAATGTACTTTAAATTTGTGGTTGACTGTAATTAGAATTAGCATTTGGCTAATTGTTAAGACTTCTTAAAGGCATCCTCACGGGACATTACTTCAGAAGCTCTTATTAAACCATTTTGCTATTGGATGTTCCTGAACATTAATTATGTTCCTAAAGATATTATAGACTTAGTTTACATCAATAATCAAGATACGTTAGAAATAATAATAATAGCAATCATTCATTCATTTTATTTCAGTTATACTCCAATATAGTCCTGTTTGGAAACATTTGTATAGC
The DNA here is from genome assembly GCA_023159025.1 of Thereuonema tuberculata. Classification (NCBI taxonomy): domain Eukaryota; kingdom Metazoa; phylum Arthropoda; class Chilopoda; order Scutigeromorpha; family Scutigeridae; genus Thereuonema; species Thereuonema tuberculata. The sequence continues at coordinate 16,139,801 of JAFIDM010006943.1, read as the reverse complement.
TTCCTATCAACAGGTGCTACAATTGAGTATTTATGTATGACATAATTCAATTATTAATTATATTTGATTTAATAAATGTGACTAAAGAGATATAACAGAAAGACAGATGTTGCCGATTTTACATTAATTAGCATTAAATATAAATTACATCAGACTCCATATAATAGTTCTTCATCTTTTATTGGCAATATTTCGCAGAAATTCAGATCTTTTTGCTTTCTCAAGCCTATCTTTTTTTGAATTATTTCTACAATAAGTCTTTCTACATTTTAACAACAAAGATCAGTAATGATTCAGTAAGTTATGTTTCCATTATTACAAAATAAATCTTTCTACATTTTTAACAACAATGATACAGTGAGTTCTGATTCAATTTTTTATACATTAATGGCCAAGTGCACCAAACTTCAATTAACTTTGACGGCTGCATTGTGGACGTAGCTAAAATTAGTGGGGGTGCCGCTCCAGAAAAATTTTAGCCTTTGTTTTAAAATTGTGTGAAAGGAAACAAACATGTATAAAAAGAAATTTATCAAGTTTCTGAATAAATTTTCTTTTTATATATGTTTGTTTCCTTTCACACAATTTTAAAGCAAAGGCTAAAATTTTTCTGGAGCACACCCCCCCCCAATAATTTTAACTACGTCCACAATGCAGCAGTCAAAGTTAATTGAAGTTTGGTGCACTTGACCATATGTGTTTTTATATAAATTTCTTTCTATTATTAATAGATAACAATGATACAGTGTGTTCTGATTCAATTTTTTTATATTGATACATTAAGTGTTTTTATATTAAGTTCTTTCTATTATTACAGATAACAATTTTGATTTAATTTAGCAATGATACATTATTGAAATTTGTACTCTTTTCCCTTAATCATATCTTGAAAATAGGATAGGGTATTATGATTTACCATATAACCCCTGTCCTTATTAATACATGTGAAAGTTTGAATAGTACAGGCTTCTATAATGTACCCAAAGGAGAATGACTATATTTAGAAATTTTGATTTACCAATTGTTCAATTTTATAACAAGCCATTACTTTACTATTTTTTTTTTATTTCAGAAATTCTTTTGTTTTGCTTTTTTAAAAATTAGAATCTGGAACGCATTTGTAAATTTCTTCTATTATACATTTAGCTTTTCGTTTTCTAATAATAATAATAATGATGATGATTATTAAACATTCATATGTAATTCCTCAGGTTTCCTGTAAATTAATATAGAGATCGTTCTGGATCAACTAAACTAGCCCTAAAATTTCAGTAAAAATCTGCTGAGTTATTGTGTATTGACTCGATTTTATTGGTTGTAGATTGGTTGTATAGTTCTTATTTAGTGAATTATTTATCATAGTGTTAATTATTAGTAACAACTTTTGTTGGATGGTAACGATTAAATATTATTTAATGAAAAGTTATTTTGAAAATCTGGTATATAGCTCTTTTATACCGAGGCGCCATCTTGAATAGCAAGGGCTTACCGCATTCTGGAATTGTTCATTTTTTTAAATTCGTATAATTTGTTTATCGTAAGAGGACTAAAAGATACCAAAATAGAAATCATTTAAAATATAATTTTACTTAACTGCCATGATTTTAAGTAAATCACAGGTTTTTTTTACTAATACTAGTGTGTTACCACCCACCTTTCGTCTTCTGAAGAACTTTCCAGGAGCTGCTTGGAATGGTTTGATTGTTGCAGTGCAGGGTTCTCTTGAGACTAATGGCTGTTTTATACGCTCCCGAAAACTTGCCTCAGACGAGCTCAAATACTTGCCAATTGCCAGTTGCCGCTGGCCGCTTGTCGTATCGCTTTGCACGGGAAGATTGTTCAAGTCTCGTTTTGTTCTCGTCGGATCGTGAGAACAACCGCCTTCGCCGAAGCGACAAGCAAGATGACTTTGCAGCAGATAAATTCTCAACTTATTTCACAGCAGAGATAAAAAAAAAAGGTAAAAAAGATCCTAGAGGAAGAGAATGTGGTGAATGAAGCCATGGATTGAAGCCACGAGCAAAGAGTATCCAGATTTCAGCGTGAAGTTAACCCTGTCGTAGTTTTTAAATAAATTTTCTCGCCGCCAAGAGCGCTTGTGTCGACTTGCTTCTAATTATTTGCCTGCATTTAGAACCGTTACTATTTAGAGCAGCTGGAATTTTTTTCCAGCCAATTGCCGGTTTCAGGCAAGTTTTCAAGAGCAAGTTATTGAGGATTTAAAAAGAGTTTGTTCAATCTCTTGCAAGATGGTATCCCAAGACTTATCGCGGGCCTCAACTATACAAAGCAAAATTAAAGAAACCATATTACTAATGACTTCTTTAATATACGAATAAATACTGCAAAAAAATTACAATTCATTAGATTATTTTCTGATAACATTAGCCGGGTACCGTCGCTTAGCTCCGGAACCCTTGCACATATAGCATAAAAAAAACAACTTTATTTATTTAGCAAATTAATATTGAGATCGGAGAATACACGACTTCCCAGCCCGTTGTAGCCTTCTCCGCTTAACTCAGGTGTATTGCGGGTTGACGCCACACACCTGGGGTTGTGCCATACACAACCATTGTAAGTAAATCCATTGTAAGTCGATGCATTTATTACATCAAACCTATTAGAAAATCATAGCTTAGCGTAATCTATCTTAAATGGGTTCAAAACACTTAAATTGGATGCCCAGCATCACGAGTGAGTATCATATCGCTTATCGCCCGCCCGGGAAAAGATCAAAATTCGAAATTCGAAGAAGGGTTTCACTGAATGCGTATCGTAAGTCTTGTACTTACTTATACACTACAACCTCGTTTATCCGGATCTCCTGATAATTCGAATCATATTTGTAGACATTTTTATTTTTTACATAATGTTCACATAGATAATAATTTTAACAAAGTACGCCAAACATTAGCTTTTTATTTTGATTAAAATTTGATTAAATTTTTGATTAAATTTGATTTGATTAAATACAGTTCCTGCTTAGATTGTACAATAAATTATGGTAATAAAATGCTTTTTGTCGAGTTTAAGAAAGCTTTACTAGTGTCATAGTGACATAGTTTTTTATCGTAATAAACTTATTTAAGGCTCACTAAATCGCTTATATAAGGATTTGTTTGCTTTACTACCCATATTATCCGGATTATCCGGATTTTTGATTTACCGGATTGCCTTTGGTCCCAATTAGTCCGGATAAACGAGGTTGTAGTGTTCTTCAATTTAAAATAGTTTCAAAAAAACGAAGTCTGTTCAACAAGATACTGATTGTTCTTTCAATTCATCGAATTTTAAAAAAAATCATCATATTTACATTAATTTAGGCCGAATTGCTTAGGTTTCCAAGGCATTTTTAAGAAGCATAAGTAATTTTTGAATCTTAATTAAGATTTAGCCTGTGTAAGATCTTAATTTTTAAATTCCCAAAGGCAACTTATTCTTACAGCTGAGAAAAATGAAAATCGATAAGAATAATTATTTTAAGGAGGAAAGAAAAATATTGAAATTGAAACGGGACTTAATGATAACTTAGAAATTCTTCACTTGGGGTTATAATATTTTCATTGAGGATCTGTCTTAATCTTTTCTTTTAATTCTGACAGAACTCTCGCATTATATTACTTCTATTTATGAAAGATTAGCGACTGGTTAGACTAATTGCTATCGATTCGCTAAGGGTTTGGATTCGAATCCCATTAAGATGTAGATGTTTCTTTATTCCTCCTGTAGATGCAAAGACTCAAGCTACATGGAAAGGTTTTGGTTTTTTTCCTAGTCTTTAAATTCCATTTCTATTTCCCTGTGACACTAAGAAAGGTTACTATCAACTTCTAAAGGATTTTCCTCTAAAGGTCTTCCAAAGTGAGCTTATGAAGTGAGCTAGTAAAGTGATGAGAATCAATCTATTGCTGTTGAACCATGAGAGATGATGACACAACGTTGTAATCCCCTCCCCATTGCAAACGAAAATGAAAGAAATCTAATTTTTTTTTTTTTTTAATTTTTTATTGGTTGGGTAGCCATTGAACGTTGACTAACCAACGTTCAATCAACGTTGAAACGTTTTTTTTTTTTTTGTTTCGTTTTAGATTTTAGGTTGAGCGGCTAGGAACTTCAAGAACCTTTCCCCATTCCAAATTCCTGGGTTTTACCTCTGCATCCAATTGAGATAAGAAAGAATGAAATATTATTATTATTATTTTGTAAAAGTTCAAACTATGGGTTTCCCCAGCAAAGATAAGGACCAAAGCACATATTGCCAAGTGTAAAGACGTGTGCAAGAATGGTTGGGATGTGTGGTTGTGTCCATAAATTTCCTAACTATGCGTGTTGTGTTGAGTACCACAGCCTTCTGGAGTTGTGCATAAGTGTTTTTGTGAAGTCCTAGTGTGCTGAGACTGTGGTGCAATGTGTTAGGTACCAGACCAGTGGCGGACAAAACGATGGGTACAACACGTACTCGGTTCTGCCTCCACTGCTTCTTCTTCTTTTTCTTATTATTATTATTATCATTATTAGAGAAATAAATTCAAAAATATTTCTTGATGAATTTCAGAATTTTTTTTCTTTTTTTTTTTAATTTTCTAGTTTTATTCAAAACTAAAAAAAAAAAAAAAAAAAAAAAGACCTTTTCCCGATTAACTAATTACGTTTCAAACTAGCTTGTGTGAAAATTCAGTAACAAATTACCACATAATTTTTTTTTATTGTTAGTTTATTTAACCGAATTATACCTTATAAAAGTATTTTTTTTAATAGTTATATTTTTTAATATAAACAAACTAGCAATAAAAAAATTGTTAATTTAATTTAACCGACTTATAAAAGTAATTATTTTTTTTTAATAGTTCTTTTTTTTTAATACAGTTGATTGTAATTACAAACTGAAAGTGAAAAAAAAAAAATAAAGAAAAAAACTCAGTAATAAAAACTGCAACTATAATCTAGAGCTAGTAGTAGCCAAACAAAGATGTTACTGTGATTACAAAATGTGACCAATGAGAGACGAATGCTGTCGCAAGTGCAAGCAGATGTCATCGTCCCGCTACCAAAATTCAAAGTTTTTTCGCTTTGGTCAATGACGAGATTCTTTTAGTTTATAATCAAAAAATCTGTAATTAAAAAAAAACTTCAATTTTGTTAATATTTTTTTAATTACAGATTTTTTTATTATAAACAAGAAGAATTATTTTTTTTTTAGTTCTACCGAAACTTTGTTAACCGAACTTATGAATAGCTGTTAACGTTTTTATTTATAAGGATTTATTTTTATTTTTATGTTTGTAGTTTAGGTATGACCAAATTACAATCACAATGAATCGTGTAGAATTCATGATTTACATTTACAGCTAACCCCCGAAGAACACGGTTAATTGGTTCCGTGTTCATTGAAACCGTGTTGTTCGAGACCGTTTTAAATATAAAACTAAATTTTTTTATTTTTAAAGTATTTAAAATACTTACTATTAAACAAAAAAAATTTTTATAAAATAATTACCAATAAGATTTATTATGTCAATAGGGAAAAAAATAATCAAAATAATGAAAAAATAACCAGATACAATTGGTTAAAAATCTTTCAAATCAATAAATTGAAGAATAATTTTGGTTTAAGATTGGAAAACTATATAAAATATAAATTATTCAGTCAAATTAATTGGGAAAAATATAATTCTTAAACACTAATAGTATTAAAAAACTTCACTAATCGCTGACGTAATTGATGAGAATATTACTCTGAATTTTTAACTACTGTAATTTTATATCAAATAATACAGGTATTTTATTCTTTTTCAAAAGAATTACTCGAAAATCGTGTAGTTTGAAACCGTGTAATTCGGGGGAAGGTATCCGTTTTCTTCGAAACTCGTGTTCTTCAACTACCATGTTGTTCGGGGGTCGCCTATATTACTAATTGTTTTATTTTTTTTTGTTAAATATTTGAGATTATTTTTAATAAAAGAGCATCAAAATTTTTGATTTAAGGTTTTAAGTAAAACTTAAATCAAAAAGTATAGACTGAAAAAAAAACAAGAAAAAAAAACAATAGTTTAAAAACTATTAAAAAATAGTTTATCTAAAGAAAAAAAGACGACTATTTCAAATAGGGGCGTTAATTAAATGTGAAGAAGGGACTGTTGAAAAGTTGGAGCCAACATTTTTAGAGGAAGTTCTTTGTGGATGGTTTCTTACGTAATTTCAAGACAATCAGCCAATTCACAGAATGTCCCTTGTGAAAATATCAATTTATTTGTAATTTTTATAATATTTTTTAATATTTCGTTTTAATAATTTTCTAATTACTCCAAATTTCATCAAAATTGATTTGTATTCCGTCTAACTAATAAATAAATAAATAAAGTAAAAAAATTACTTACAAATACTTGAGTAAATTAAAAGAATGGTTATATTGATTAATAAATCTTACGATAATAAAAACGAAGGTTATTGTTTTAAATAAATTATTATTAAGCCTAGACTTTTCCTCCAATTAGAATTAAAGCAAAATTATTCAAATCCTTACACGTATTGATATAAAATATCTTTAAGAAGCAAGAGAAATAAAGGAATAAAAACAGAAATAAGACTAACTAATACAACTGTCGTAGTTCGTTACTGGAACTAGAGGCAGTAAGTTAAAACCAGACGAAGGTGTATTTTTCTTAATTGAATCTCGTCTTTTGATTTACGGTTCACTTATAGGAAGAATACAAAATTATTTTTCCTTGAAAAGTGGGGGTGAAAGATACAGATGGAAAAGACCGAGACATTAGGGTGGGGGAGGGCCGTCTGTTTCCAGTAGGGCGGAGTAGGTGGGTGGGGGGAAAGGTCGGTCAACAGCGGAAAGTTCTAGTAAATTCTAGCAGCATGTGGCGTTCTCTAGCGGTCGCGTCGGTCGGTTGTGATGCTTGGGGGACGCCAATTTGTCCCTGGGCGGCAACTCATAAATATGGCGTCGTGTGGAACTTTCCATCCTGGGGTGGGGAAAGAGAAAGGATGGGTTCATGATGGATGTGTCGAAGGTGAACATCTACTTCCAATTCACCAGGCGACCTTTGAATTTAAACTAAGAACAGATTCAGTGAAATCGTTTTAGAGTTGGCCAAGATTATTTTGAGTCCAATTTCAAAACATCAAGACAAACAAAAGAAAATAGGTTCTTTGTTAAAAATAGTAAAAGTTACTTTAGTAAACTATTCAGTATCACATCGACAATAAATAAGAAAAAAATAGAATTGGTAGGCCAACTTTCAATATCTTATTGGAAAGACAAAAAAATAAAATAACCTGAAATAAAAACAAAAAACAGGCAGCTTTAGTTATAGTCAAAATTGATGCACGAGCCAAATTTATCGCCGATGGTTTAGAATGTCTCGCTATCTCTATTTCAGTTTGGTGCGGGTCGGAATTTATTTTGATTGAAGTCGTCAAATAAGAAATATAAATATATTTATTCACACATGTGGTTTAAGATATATATTTACCAAGGTTTAACCAATCGCTAAAGTACTGCACGTTAGATACCTCTGGTTTAATGCAATTATTAAAATTTCAGTTTGTCCATGGATCTTTATTGATGTATATCGCTTTAACGGGAATCGAACCATTACCCTAACTTTCTGTGGATCCATTTTATAGCAGGAGAATTCATTTATTATCGTCTTCTTGCCTTGAATATTCTGCATTGTAAGATAAACAGTCATCCTGTAAGGAAGAAATCCTGTTTTTACCGGAAGTTGATAGTGGTTGAACCATAGCTCTTTCTCTGTGGATTCGAAAGGTAGAAATCGTTCAGGATCTTCGTGGGTCAAAGTGACATATTGCAAACAAACAGCTAACTGCAATTGAATGCTTAGATCTAGCGCAAAACTCTAGTAATAATTAGTGAACCCTCTTAAAGCTAACAGAAATAAGAAAGAACTACTTTCGTTGTAGTGTTACTTTTTGTTTAATTCTTCTTTTGTTTTCCGTTAAATCTCCATTAAAGCCTATGAAGTTACAATATAAGAAATTTGCCATTTTTAGGAAGAAAAAAAAAATCTTAAAAAAATAAATAATTAAATCGGCATTACTTGCCTAAATACAAGTATTTTTTTTACAGGATGTATCTGAAATGTGCTGCCAATCTTAAAGGTAGTATTCAATCATGCAAAACAACGTATCGTAGTCATTAAATTGCTTCTCAGTAATCGTGACATGGCCTGCTCGTTACCCTGATTTAAAGCCTCTGGACTTTTTCGTATAGGGTTCTTCCCTTTTCATATTGTAGTGATTTTTATCTTTATTTGTATACTTGTATCATAATTTTTATCATAGTGTATTCTAGTTATTCCGTTTTCTGTATTTTAATCTCTATTATTCAATTCCTTTGTAATTATCCGTTGATCTGTTTATTTTTGAATTTTAACGGTTGGGGCATCTTTTAATTCACTTTTATTTAAATCACAACGGTTTAAAAACCCGTTGTGATCACATGGCATTTAAAGCATCCAATCAATTTGTATCGCCACAACCAATCGAATCCTTTTGTACATAGTCTATAAATACCGATGTTACTTGTAAATAAATGGAGACGGAGATCCCAGAGACAGATCCAATACAGTTCAGTTCAGACCCAACAAGTCTAAGCCTCCTTTATTTTTCTACGAACCAGACACCACGAAACACACCACAATTTTGCTGCCGAAACCCCACAATATTACATCAATGCACGTTAAACCTTCGTTATTATTAAGTTTTCGACTTTTTGTTAGGTCTTATGCCTTTATTAAATGCCTTTCGAGCTCAGCGCAAAGCTGGCCAAGGTAATTTTCCTGTACTGGTTACAGCGATTTTTCTTTAGTTGTTTGCTTTCAACCAGGTTCCACTTCCGAGAGCGGGAGACGGAATCATAGATACCGACGCATTCCGAGCTCCATTATCAAAGCTAAATCTGGCTGATGAGTCCTAATAAGGACGAAACAGCTGTCCCAGATTGATTTTGATAATGACTCAATGCGTTAAAAGCAAACAATTCTAACGAATTTGTGCATTTTATAGATTTTTTCTTCCCTTTTCATAAAGCATTAGTGTACACCACACCGGTTCCTGACGCCCACGCACTGGATGATCAAATTAGATCCACTCGAAAAACACTACAAATACTATTTCCTTCCCATTCTTGATGAATACACAAATTTAACTTTTTTATGAAAATTCTCAATTATTAACTAAAAAATATCAGCTCAGTGGAAAATTTAAATCATCAAAAACAGCTTTTCATAAACTGTCAAATTTGATTCGCTTAATTACATTGCTTTCCATTATAAAGTTTGGTTTCTGTCATTCAGCGAAGAATAACATTTCTCTAGATTCTATCCAGAAAAGTCCTTGGCTGACTGTATAAGACTGTGCTGCATCTTTTTTTCACAATGAACACTAGCTATAATTCAGACTCAAACAATAGCCGATCTTAAGCAATATTATCAGTTTGTTGGTCATCGTAAAAATAATGGACAAAATTTTTTCGTGGCTTTAAAATGTCTTGCAAACAAGCTAAGAATGTTTCTCATTCTCTTGTTAATGGTTCTCCATCTTTTGGGATTCTACTGCTGTACAGTCACAGCAGTCCTAAGTCGAAACATGCAGTACAATATCTACTACGAAAGAAATCATACACACAGGACACATTACCAAGTCATAACTACATTTCCAAATACTTTAAAATTAATTATATGCGAAAAGATACAGCAACACTCTACAACTTAAATAACTATAGTATACCATAATTTAATATACAGATATTCTACTGTACATTACTTAACACTTAAATGTGACGCCATCTAGAGAATGCCGAGTTAAAGAAAAGGAGATGGTATCAAAATTATAAAGTCTTAATAATTCATAAAAAAACACAACAGAAGGTTAAAAGATTTTATATATAAAATTACATACAACGGAAACCGGTTTCCAGATCATTGGACCTGGTCTTTAATTAGTCTCAATAAGAAAGATGCCAGTTGTTATTTTGTTGTTATTGATGGCCTCAAATGCTGCCTCTAAATAAATGTTGAATAGTAAAGGCGACAATACACATCCTTGCCGTACCCCTTTTCTAATCTTAGCACTTGCCTTCGTATCGTCTATTTTTATCAAGGCCTCCTGTTCCGCATATAAACCGTACAACAATCTTCTATCACGCCAGTCCACTCCCTTTAGTTTTAAAATTTTGAACAGTGTAGTCCAGTCTATACTGTCAAATGCTTTCTCTAAGTCCACGAAGGCAACAAAAGTATCTCTGTTTCTATCTCTTCTTCTTTCCACTATCTGTCTAACAGCAAATATTGCCTCTCTGGTTCCAACGCCTCTCCTAAAACCAAACTGATCTTCTCCCAGTTGTCCATTCAGCTTTCCTTCCAGTCGTTTGAGTATAATTTTCAGCAGGATCTTGGAGGCATGGGAAATCAGACTCAGAGTTCTATGTTCACTGCATTTATCTGTATTCTCCTTTTTGGGGATAGTCACAATAGTGCACTGTTTGAAGTGCTTGGGTAGAATCCCTGTTCTGTAGATCTTTGTGATCAGATTGAACAGATATGTCTTTGAAATCTCCCCTGCTTCTCTCACCAGCTCAGCAGGGATTCCATCCTCCCCAGGAGCTTTACCTGTTGTGAGAGACTGTAGAGCCCAGTCGAACTCTTCTCTCAGTATATCTGGGCCAATTTGATCTGCCAATAAATCTGTCTCCGGTTCTATCGATGCTTCTTCTAGTTTCCTTCCATCATATAACTCTCCCAAGTATTCTCTCCATCTGTTTAGTATGTCCTCCTGGTCAATCAATAGAATTCCATGTTTGTCTCTTAAAGCATTGTTACATTGATGTTTATTGGTATCAAGTCGTCTTATTTCTTGATATGCCTTGTCAACTCTCCCATTTCTCATAAAATCTTCAACTGTAGAACATCTCTCCCTGTACCATTCTTCCCTACCTTCTTTACATTCTCTGTTTACCAAATTCCTGAGTCTGTTATATTCTTTCATACCAGCTAGATCTTCTCTGTTTTTGTACTTCCTTCTTTCATCCATCAATTTAATGATTTCCTGAGTTATCCAGGGTTTTCTGGTTTGTGTAGGTTGTGGGCCTAAAGTTATATCGGCTGCTTGTTTTATTGAATTGCTGTAAGATTCCCACTGTTCTTCCACTGTCAAATTCTCATGTTCAGACCTGGTATTTTCTGAGAGTTCACAATCCGTGTTTTCACAATATTTAGTTTTTTCTGTTGCAGACCTGAGCTTATCCAAGCACCATCTTTTCACAGTGAATTTTCTCATTTTCCGTTTTTTCAGCTTAAGTTTGCATTTCATCATGACCATATTATGATCGCTATCTATATCGGCACCAGGATAGCTTTTACTGGACATTACTTGGTTTTTGTACCTATTTCGTACAAGGATATAATCAATTTGGTATCGTCCACGATCTCCAGGTGCTTTCCACGTATATCGTCTTCTCTTTGGGTTTTCAAACTGGGTGTTGGTAATAATCAGATTATGTTGTCTGCAAAATTCAACTAGCCTGTCTCCTCTGGCGTTTCTATGGCCCAGGCCATACCTGCCGACTTCTGGTCCATCCCTTCCCTCACCAACTACTGAATTCCAGTCACCCATCACAATCAAATTATCCTCCCTTTTCGCTAGGCCAATCAGTTCTTCGATTCCCTCATATACATTCTCCAACTCATCTTCTCCATGACTGCCAGTTGGTATGTATACTTGTATAATTGTTGTGTTTCGTGGCACCGTGCCCAATCTGACCATTAGCAGTCTATCACTATATCTCACCGAGCCAGTCACTCTCTCACCCATCGCTTTGCTGAGGACGATTGCAGTGCCGTTTATACCTCTTTTATCACCAGAGTAGATTATTCTATAATTTCCACTCCACATGTCTCCAGCATGCTCCCATCTCACCTCGCTCAGTCCCATAATATCCACCCGATACATCTCCATCTCTCTCTTCACATTCTCCAATTTTCCAGGTTGTAGCAGTGTGCTGACATTCCAAGTGCCGATTCTAGTCCAAGCATTTCGCTGGTTGACGACCTGGGTGGCCTTGTTTCCACCCCTGCCGGGCACGTGAATCGAGACATCGTGCAGTTTTGACGTATTGGCTTTCCCCATTATTGTTGAAGTCTTGGGAGTAATAATGAGGTGGTCTCCCTTGTCCTTCCTCATCAGCAATATCCACTATGGGAATGTTGATGCCAGCCGTTGATTGAGTATTCAATTCTTCCGCCTACCATCAGCCCGTCAGATCGTTGACCCACCGAATGTGTTCTTCCGCTCTGAGCAGACAAGATACCGCTGCTGACCCGGCATCTTCACTGTGCATGATTGGCCCCGGGATTTATTTTACGTCATCTGCCTGCCTGCCTTGGGAGGCCCTACCAGGGGAAACTTGTGATTCCCCAGACAGTATAGCCAGTGGCAACCCAGGTTCACCCCCCC
>JAFIDM010006943.1:16109284-16127302 GCA_023159025.1 Thereuonema tuberculata | reverse complement strand
TTTTTTTGTTAAATTTATGAAATTATGACATAAAGGGATTGTGCCACATAGATATTGATATCTTTAATTATATTATCATTTGGTGAAAATATTTTAGCTAAGTATTTAAATCTGTTACTGTATTGCTTGGTTAATTAGATTTATTTATTGAGGAATTTAAGGCCACCACACATCTCAATTAAAAGTAAAATACATATGTACAATTAAAATATTAGTACTTTCGAAATGTCCAGCATTTCTTTGTCAAGTCACTCCTAGAAGAAACATTTCGAAAATACTCGTATTTTAATTGTGCATATATTTTATTTTGAATGGAGATGTGTGGTGGCCTTAAATTTCTCAATAATTCAACTTACACATGTTAATTATTTAGATCTATTTATTTATTATTATTTTTTTTAATGTTTAAAAACAGAGGCGTATTTTATTTCTGGATGGGCCAAGTTAGTTAACTGACCACCAATAACCACAAAAAAAAAAGGTCTTCAAAATTTTAATTTGGGGGGGGGGGGATGACAAAGGTTATTTCCTTTCAGGCCATCCAACCAAAAAACACAAGAGAAAAGGCATATCCTATATATTGCGAGATTTCGGAGTAGCAGAGGGTCTTGGGGCTGTTCAGCTCTAGTCCTATGTTTATATACCTGTGCTTGAAAGGCTGAAAAAGAAATTGAATTGTTAAGCTTTAGAAGCTTTTTCCCATTAAATGAATTGAAATTCCTTGTATTATATTTAGAATATTTATAGTTACTCTTTTACTAATAAGAGTAGATAATATTCAAACACGAAATTTATTTTAGATTTTTAAGATTGGAAAAAAAACTTTAGAACTAATTAAATATTTGCTGAATTCAATATTTTCGGATTTGAGCAATTGTTGCTTCTAAAACAAAACATTTATGTTAAGGAACATTGTTAATATCCTGTTTAATTGAAAAACTTAACTAAATATTGAAAGGTTAAAGACGTGATATTATTAAATTCTGATGTTTGACATAGAAATTTATATTTAAACGGCTTTGCATGTTATTTAAACAGATAAGAGAATTTAATATTGATTATAACTGGGACAACATACCTTTTTTTTCCTTTTTTTTTCAATTCCATTTTCAAAGTAGTTACAAATAATTCTGAGGTTGTTCTGATTCAAATAATGAGGTTTTTATTTGCATATTTTGACAGTTTTTAGTTTGAAGGCATACTTGATAAATTTAGATATATTTAAAGTACTCGCGCTGAGAGTTGAAACTCCCAGAATGCAATGCAAATTATAGATTGTCCTTTCCTGGCCGTTCGCTAACATTCAAATAGAAGAGAAGCGACCTCTTCTACTTCAATGTTAGCGAACGGCCAGGAAAGGACAATCTATAATCTGCTTTGCATTATGGGAGTTTCAACTCTCAGCGCGAGCACTGTAGGAGAGTTTTGTTTTGTTTTTTATTTTATTTTTTTCCTTGTTTAGAAGCTGGTCTGGACTAGAGGAGCACGGGTTCAATCTAGGGATAGGGAATTTTCCACGGTTATTTCTCCTCCAGACAGGCCCTAGGATTCCCCCAGCCCTCTGTCAAGTGGATACCAAGTTCTTATTCGAGGATTTTTTAAAGGTAAGCTTCTCTTCTTAAAACTTGACATGAACATTTAAAGACAAGATACGATGTAATTTTTACATTTTAATTCTATTCTATGTGGGTCCTTGTCGAGTGGTAAGAGACAAAAATTCCCAAAGAAAACCATTAGGTCAATGGATTTCAATCAGTGCCTTAGCTAGGAATATTAATCCGAGTACATGGAGAAACAAAATAATAACTTTTTTGTGTCACAAGAAATAAAGTTGATAAACCAATAGTAATTCAACTTTGCTTTTAGATTTTTCTTCGTCAGGTTTTTAATTTACGTACTGTTACAGTTTGGAAGAATTGAGTAGATACCTAATGATACAGTGCCTTATATAAAAAGTATCATTGCAATTTTTTGGTGAAAGCGCTCTCCGTGCTCGTCACTGATTTTTTTGAGAAGAAATTTTAAGTGCGGATTTTTAATCAGAAATCGAGGAGGAGAATTTTTAAAGACCTATTATACCCTATTGCCTTTTATGTTTCATAAGTTCACTCACTGCGTCATTAAATTTTTCGCGTTTCTTTTTCCCAAAAACCTTTTGAATGATTTTCATGCTGCTTATACCACTGTACTAAAATATACTAATACATCTAAATTGTCATCTTGCATATGTTTCTTTTTTGAAGGCCCACAAATATTTTCTCCTTAATTTCGCGTCACTAATATTGGGAAATTTATGCTTCAGGTGTATAAAACCGATACTATTTTTATCCATTGCATTGATAGAATTTGATATGTAAAGGAGGTAAACAAAGCTTTTTAGGGTTGACTAGTGAGTATTTATCATATTTTTTTTCTGTCCAGGAAGGAATGATTCACGTATCGGTCATTGCTTCTGGGTCAATGGTTCTTTCCATGTAATCTCACATAAATCAACAATAATGCACAATTTGGTTTTGTCACTGAATAAAACTCGCCTTTATAACTTTCACAAATAGCATTAACGCATATAGACTACGTGTTTATATGATAAGTAGCAATAAATGTCCTACCTTAGGTCTTATAAAAAAAAATAAAAAAAATTAATTTTTAAATATAAACAGTAAAAAAATTGTGCTTAAGCTTAAAAGTATGGAGGATACATTAAACCTAAACTTCACTTAAGGAGGGTTATCCGCCGCGCAACGACAGTCGACTGTCCTCCTGAAAAAGGGGAAGTTTGGGAATTGTTTCCTGGGCAACTGCTAACTCAATTGACTTGAAATTTGGATATGCTTTAGGCTAATTTAGAATGTCTACTTCACAATGAATATTTTTTTTATTTCCTCCTATCCGGAAAAATGCGGGCACAGTCGACTGTGTCCGCAAACTGTTATAGATACGGTCGAATAAAAATGTAGATTATGTAGTAGATACTCTAAACTAAAGCAAATTCAAATTTCAAGTCCAAATTTAACCAAATTTATAAAATTTGATAAAAAAAAGCTAAAGCTGTCCCCAAACAGACCATACAGGCCCATGGGTGCGCGGGAGGTAAGGCTCCCGACGTTTCTGGACCAACGGGACGGGGATGAGGTCGGGTGGTCAGCCCGACGCCCGCCCGCCTTTAACTCCCGGGAAAGAAACCGGTACCCAGAGGGCTCGATAGGCCCTAGGACCTGTTTGGAGGAGAATTGAGCATGGAAAAATTCCCGCTCTCCGCCGAGGCCGGGAATCGAATCCTCGCCTCCAACCCGCAGCCAAGCACCCTTACCAACTCGGCTACCGGGCCCACGGATAAGCACAAAGAAATACCTCATTCCTACGTGTTTGAGTCTCTGAATTCTGTTTGCCGATCTAACCTTCCGTTCGAGAGTTGATAGGAGTGGACAGACACGGACGGATGGATGTATAGGACTTATGCAATAGCTCCGAAATTGGTCGCTGAAAATTAGGAATCATAAAATCCCTATGGTGATGGAGAAATTTCAATTCTACAAATGATTTCATCATAAAAAAAGTACATTATAGACACTAATTAATTTTAATTAGTGACAGTAATCGTGTTGATCCGTGTTACTAATTCCTTGATACCTGCACCAACTTAATTATGATTAAATTAATTAGAATTCAGACAATTTAAATAATTAATAAGGATTTTTTTTTTTTAATGAAAATGATCTCCAATATTTCTTTTAACACATATTATACTTTAAAAAATTAAACGGAGATTTTTCATTTGTATTACTTTTATGATAAAAAAAAATAAAGAAGAAAATCTTAATAAAACTGAAAAGATCTGAAGGAAATAAGACTTGAAGTTCTTTGTAGAACTTTTATCTTGATTTGAATTGTTTCATTCAAACAGGAACGTATCCAAGTACCGATGTTCTAAAACGAGACAATAGCTATTGGCTTCAAGGATATAATTAAGCAATTATTAATGAATTTAATGATGAGTTAATATAGTTGTTAAATAATAGATAAAATAGAAAATTAATAGCTTTAATTATAGATTTTTATGCGAAAGCCTTTAAATACATGTAATAACACAAGGGCTTACAATTTTCAGAGATGATTGAAATGAAGTGTTATTTAACTAAATAGGAAATGTAATCTTTGTATTAAGTTAATATCCCTGCATTTTGTAGGGTTAAAATAATGAGGCTGAACCTAAGTTTATGCTTAAATTCATAGTAATAGAATAATCATAATAATGTTAAAATATATCCTTAAACAAACTGAATTTACGATGATTCAGTTGTTTTGCTTTGTTTATTTTTAAATAGATGTCTATTGACATCTACTGACATCTTTATTGAGACTTTCCCTATCTCTAATCTAGACGTTCCTCGACTTTCGTAGTCCCGACCTACGTACGAGATTCGGAGTTACGTAAAAAGCCCGTAGAAACTAAAAATGAAGTTTCGAGTTGCCCAAACATTACGGAAAGCGTTAACTCAAATATTTGAGGCTATACTCCACATCCTCCGACTGGGCCTAGCAGCATCAAACAATTTACCACGTGTATCTCCTTGTGTAAAGATGATTTTCACTTATTTCTGCCAATTATTAAACACCACAGCAAATCAAAAGCATCCATTGTGGTGAAAAAAGTTTTTACTCAATATAGCTTTTAAATTTCACATTTAATAAGTTTCTTTGAAGAAAAGAAATTTAACGTGCTGTAAAAATCAGTAAATAAACGAAAGGAAACGCAGCACTTGAATAAAAGGAGAAATTGCCTTTCTGATTAGATTATGGGAAGGAATTGGGAACGGCCTTTTCGTCCTTCAACGGACTCATCAGCCCAACCCCGCCTTCCCTTAACAAAATTAGAAAGGCAAGAAAAACGGGGTCACGGCCGGGTCGGCGGTGACTTTTACCAACAAGATCTTGCCTTTCTGATTTTGTTAAGTGAAGGCGGCGTTGGGCTGATCAGTCCGTAGAAGGACGAAACGACCGTTCCCAATTCCTTCCCATAATCTAATCAGAAAGGCAACTTCTCCTTTTATTCAAGTGCTGCGTTTCCTTTCGTTTTATTTATTAATAAGTTTCTTTCTTTGTATTACCGGTACTGTTAATTTTGTCTGAATATTTTTTATCAGAAAGCTGAGTTAAAAGATCTGTCGAGTGGGTGGATAAGATTCGAATAATCTTACTTGGGATTCTTTAGAAACGGAATCTTACTTAAATCGAGGAATGTCTGCATTTTTATCAATTTTGTCTAAAGAAACAGTTGAGACATCCTTTTGCAGAATGCTTTATTATATGTAACACTAGCCGGGTATCATCGCTTTGCTCAGGAACCCTTGCATGCATAGCATAAAAAAAAACTTTATTTATTTAGCAAATTAATATTGAGATCGGAAAATATACGAGTTCCCAGCCCGTTGTGGCCTTCTCCGGATAACTCAGATGTATTGCGGGTTGGCGCCACACACCTTTATACAGTATCGATAAGGCGACTTTAAAGCGAAAATATAAATCCTCTTTATTCGCTATCCCGCTAGAATTTCGAAACATCCGGCCTTATTCCTTGTCTACATCGTAAAGGAAACCTCTGTGCAACATTTCAGCTTTCTAGGTCCAAGGGTTTGAGTTGGGTGTTGATGAGTCAGTGAGTGAGTGAGTCAGGACTTTTCTTTTTATATAGGTAGATATTGTAATATATGCACTACATCGTTTTAGCAAATGTTTCAATCATAGATGAATCGTACTGGATAAATTCATTGCCTGAGATATTTTCGCACTCAGATATACTCAATATTTCGGTCCGGTATCTCGGGCCTTCTTCAGGAGATGTAGATAATCGCATTAAGCCTGGTTTCATGAGTACGAAAATTCCTCAGACAATGAAGCTATCCTGTATCATGTCCCACTCTTCCTTCAAGATCAAACTTCATAGGTGACTCATTTTAAGATGTTATGAGTTTAACATGAATAAATCTTAAATTCATTAGGAAATGGACAAATTTGGAATTTAAAATAATTTATAAAAACAGAATAACATATTTTAAAGTTTTCTATATCGTTAACATTGAAATTTTAAGTATTATCAATGATCACAGTATGCAAATAAATTCGTTTTATTGAATTGTTGGTCTGTGTTATTAACAGTCGTCAAATCCTTATCTTTAAATTAATTTCCGCTGATGCAATAACTGAAATTTATCCATCATTTAAGATTGTTTATGTTGACGGTGCTTTCAATCCACGAATTCCAATGAGGTATTTTATTTTGATTTGAGCTGATGTTGACTCGCAATTAAATTACGCTTCATCACACATCCGATTTGAAACGAGAGCAACAAGACCACCCTCGCCTAGTCGAGGAGTTCATCCGAGTCATGGGTTCGAAACCCGTCCGTGACCTCTGCGAGAGCCAAGTATTTTTATAGCCATTCGGGCCTCGAGTTACATGCGAAAAACCACACGGAGCGAACCAGCGGAACGGTTCTCGTCAGTTACTCTTTTTTTTTTTAAATCCTCCCCCGCCTGCATTTTACTTCCTCCTCACCTTCCACAAACATTCGGCTTATTTCAGCGTCTCGGGTTCAACCTAAATTGCATGATCTATTACAAGTATCTGCAACAGCCAACATGTCCTGTCAGGGACTTACATCGTATTAGAGAAGGCCAAAAAAATTAAGACAGAAAACCAGAGATTAAATGTTAGTAACAGACGAAATAAGTAATTGCGTTCATCGCTAAAAGACGGCATGGTTTTGTTTTTTTCTCTTCCTTATAATGACTATTTAAGCAATACTGTATAACAGTTCCCCCTTCAAAAAAAAAAAAGAAGAATTAAAAAATGCTGTAAAAAAATTACAGCATTTCTCAGTTGATGAGGCTAAACAGATTCTTGAGATCAAACAGGATTCTTTATTTTAGAGATGATAGGAAACTAAAATACCATAATTCTCTAGATTCGTCCGTCCGCCATGTTTCAAGTAGAAAAATTATCTGAAGCTTTGCAAAGGCTTTGATTTTAAAAAGTAAAAGCAATTTGAACTTAAGTTTTTTAACAATTTCAGACTAGGAAAAAAATAAATATCAAGATAGTGGACCATTAACACACTAAGCATTAATAATAAAACCATGTAAAAAATGACATGTTTCGATGAGTCCCAAGAAACGGCTCTCATCATCAGAAATAAAAAAACGAACTAATATTTAAACGAGCAATCAGCCGCAAGGTCATGTGATGTTTTTTTTTTATTTCTGATGAGAGAGCCGTTTTTTGAGCCTCATCAAAACATAAGTAAAATTACAATTCGTCAAATCACTTTATGAAAACATTAAATTTCATAAGCTTACTTAAGAATTTATTTTTCTTTCTTTCTCATGACTCCGTTTTCCATATCTTTACGAGAGGTAAAATATCTGCTAAATTTCACGTTTGTTTTGGGGCTGAATCATGAATGAGAACACTAATTTAAACATAAATAAAATTTGACTTCTTTTAAAGCAGTCAGATTCCCCTCCACCACCCATCCAATCAAAAAAAAAAAAAGAAAAGGTGAAAACAAGGGCTTTCGAGACATCGTTGCTTGGACCGCCCATTTCCTCTTATAAATGCCTTTGCAACAATGTTTTCTACTAATTATAGACAGATGATTGCTCATCTATCTGTTTTTAAAATTAATTTTAACTTAAAAAAAATATTTTTTTTTATATTTAATTTTAAAAAAAGGGCATGTATTTGCGATATTTAAAATGCAAGATTATAATAAATTAACTATAATTATAGAAATAAAGAGGCCAACACACATTAAAATTTAAGTTACAACGGTTTCACTCGTCAGCGGCTCGCAGGCGAGCTGAAACCGTTATAACTTACATTTTAATGTGTTAGTTTTTAGTAATTTTAATGTGTTTAAAGTTTTTAGTAATTTTAATGTGTGTATTGGCCTCTTTATTGCCGCAATTATCATATATTTCACAAACGTTAAATTGTTTACTTTTATAAAATAATTATTTACCTAAAAATTAAAAAAAGAAAAAAGATTAATGACTACAATAGAGTTTTCTGCTTAATTTACGATTTTAATTAATAAATAACTTTTGTTTAAAATTTGTTATTTAGGAATGGGGCTGAGCCACTTGTAATATATTATAGATCTAACACTGTCTAAGTTTGAACTGGGAAACTTGTTTCCATTCAGAAAGTCTGCTTAATTTCACACGTGCTTAAAATTCTTGAAGTAATTTTTCTTAAAAGCCAGTAATTCCTAGTGAAAACATGCGAAACCCTTTCTTTTGTTAAGGTAAGCCACTGGAAGAATAGCCCCCACATTCTGTTGATGTATTCTTTCGGGTCAGCTTCCATGACTGCTTTTTTGAGAAGGAAAGGGGGACGATTGCGTCCCAACCAATTCCCCTCACCCCATCGCAGCAGCTCCTATTCCCAAGCCATCCCGATTTAGACGGGCGTCCGGTATTTTTAGTTTCCTCTGCTTTGGTATGTGACAGTGCAGGCAGACGGCAGCCGCAGCCATTGGGGCCGCCCAGTCCAGCATCGGCGGCCTCAGCTATTTTGGGCCGGTTGTCCCCCTACAAACACCGTGAAACACACGGGCCTCAACCCGCAAATAGCGGCCCGAAACATATGCAATCTGTTTGCCCTTCAAAACAAACGTCACGAGGAAGAAGAACTTCCACTTATACTTAGATTACAACTTGTAATAGGAATCACACCAGAAATAATAATAATTTAACAAAAAAAACTTTACCAAACAGCAATTTCCGGTTCTTAGTTTTCATTAGTTATTATTGAAAAACTAAGGGATTTAAGTAATCATTCCAGATTAAAATATTGAAGTCAGTATTGAGAATTTCACCATAATTAATCCTTAGTTAGATTAGTTAAGCAAATAAGATTTTCAAAAATATTTGAAGGAAACTTAACGAGAAATTCATAATCAAATTTAGAGATTATTTTCTCTAAACTTTTGATTTTTAAGTGTTAATTAGTTTGAGTTTCTTTAAAATTTTAATTTTTGATATTCGGTTTTTTTTTTTTTTGTAATCATGAAAATTGCATTCAAGGTGAAACTTTCCATATTTCCATAGTATCGATATTTATAAACATTAGTTCGAACTCTAACTCTTCCCATAGAAATTCCCCTATTATTCTTTTACACATAGGCAACCCTATTAATAAATTTACATCCTCAAACCATGGCTACCGTTAACAGAACCAACCAACGGAAATGAACATCTCACAGTCGAAGCAGTTGCTATAGCACACATTATAAATATATTAAAATTAGATATTTTACTCATTTCCTTAGAATTAAAGCCAGCTAAAAAAGACATTACTTAATTAAATTAAAAAAGTTAAATTGTCCCTCTACAGGCCTTTGGGGCGCGGGAAGTCAGACTCCCAGAGTTTCGTGACCATCGGGACGAAGTTGAGGTCGGGTGGTCAGCCCGACGCCCGCACGCCCTAAGTAACTAACTTAGCAACATTAAAACAATAACATAAATAAGGTTTATTTATTAATAATCCACTTGTTATACGAATATCCTGACAACTCTCTATTCGCCTAAAATCTAGTTTGACTTTACGAACTTAAAGTAGGCTCAAATTTGAAATGGATTACAAAATAGAACTATGCGTTGATAGATGTTGACAGGTTTACAAATCAGTACTTTTTTTTTCGTTTCAATTCTCTTGTTTTGACAATTGTCACCATTTTCATTTTTTCCACTGAATTTTTTTTTTTCAAATGCAAAAACAGATGGGTTTTTTTTCGTAAATGTGAATACCATGTTTCAAGAACATCTATTCCGTGGTTCAAACATTGTTGCAGACAAGTTATTTCCTTTACTGTAGGCTTTTCACCACAAAACATTTATTTATATCCATTCCAAATATTTGAAAGTTGATTTCAAGACTTCAGTTTTAGTTGTTTTTGTTGCATTTTCTTAGTCGTAATATTCTTTTTTAAGGAGATACTGTATTTAAATCAGATATTGATTCTTTATAACAAACTAACAAATACGTGAACGAAATGAATGCCTGAAATTACTTCTAACGAATTAATGTGGAATCCTAATTTACCTTCAATTGCTGAATAAAGTTCAATTCATTATGTAAAATTTAGCAAAACTTTTTAGTGTAGGAAAAGGGACATCATGGGTAAGTGTGTAGCCCCAAATAGAGATGTAAGGGGTGTTGTTTAAGTTTAACTATTTAATGCTGTCTTTAAACTTGTATATATTCAGAATTCCTGTTTCCGAGGAATTTATTATTGTAATGTATCAGATTACCGTCGACAAAATTGAAGGCTTCTTCTTCAGTTTTCTTCAGAGAGGTACAATTTACAGACATAGCCCAGGGCAGAGTTATTCAATTTGCGGTCCGTTAGCTGTTAAATTATTAAAATGCTTATCATTTTAACATTTATTAAATATGTAACGTGTAATCACAACTTTTCGAAAGTTGAAAATTGAATGAAATTATAAATGTGGGAATCTTCCTTCATTATTACGTATAAATTAAAATGCAGTTCTTGCGTGACTTATTTTAGCCTGCTGTCCAGTAGGGAAGTTCACCAAATCCTATTTCTGTTAATATTTCATTGTTTGAAACAATAGATATTGTACTGGTGTTTGTAGGAGAATCGTTGAGATGGAGAAACAACGAGTCAAGTTCTGGAACTGAACTGAATTAATTTATTAAATGAAACACATGGGTTTTATAGTATTTACAAACTTGATTTGATTAGAAGATTAAATAAAAATATACATTCTGATTAGATAAAAACATAACGAATTTAAATTCATTAATTGATTCAACGAAAAGAATTTAAGAATAAATAGGACATCAGTAATAAGGAAATAGAAAAGGAATGTTTTAAAATAAATAACGGTTAACGATTAAAATGAATAAAATACAGATAAATAATTTCTATAAAAATATAAATAAATGATTTCTAAAAATATTTACATATAAACTGTTACAATGCTGCATCTTTTAGGTAATCTTTATGCACTGTTAAAGCATTAAAAATCCGATTTAAACAAGATTGTTTAAATATTGTTTAAGTATTATAATAGGAGTTAATTCATTTTTTTTTTAAAAAAAATGGAATACTATTGTATTCAACAGATTTTTATATTTGAATATAAATACGCTCTTCATTTTTATCGTTTTTAATTTGTCGTTAAAAACAAAGAAAAAAAGAAATAATATTTTTAGAATAATAGCTTAATTAAGTTCCTCGGAAAGACTTATTTTAATTCTATAATTAAACATTATAATGTCTTTTTATTAAATCACTTTTACAAATCCCTTTAAAATGCCATATAAATTATAAATCAATAAATACTTTCTTGATAAACTTGATACCAAACTTGTTCTACTTCTACGAATGTTTGTAACATTTTTATAATAAACATATTTCTACTGTAACAATTATCCAGTCTTCTTCAGATGTAACTTAGTCCGTTGCTGATGAAACTAATAAATAATATAACAAAATAAAAGTTAAATTTAAATAAACAAATGATATAACAAACTAAGAATCATCACATATAAAAAAAATTTCTTAAAAATTTCAAGGATGTATTTATTAACTTTCACTCTTTTGTATTTATTGAAATTTTTAAGAAAATGATCTTAAAGTACGATAAATTAGCTTATTTAATTGTTGTAAATTATTTTATTTAACTTCATGCTTACTTTGTTATATGTGATGATTCTTACTTTGTTATATCATTTGTTTATTTAAATTTAACTTTTACTTTGATATGTTATTTATTAGTCTCGTCAGCAACGGACTAAATTACACCTGAAGAACACTGGAAAAATTGTTACAGTCGAAATATTGTATATTACAAATATGTTATAAACATTAGTAGATATCGACGAAGTTTGGTGTCAAGTTTATCTGTTACTTGTATTTGATACTATAATGGTTTCTTGATATTTATCTACTCAATCCATTGTATAAATTTAACAAATAAGCTTAATTAAAAAAAGTTGTAATACTTAATTGGTCTTCCGTATATACTTTCAATTGTCATAAAGACCGTCACGAAAATGCTACATCCTAGCCTAAAGCGTTTAGTATTGCTTTATCCTACTTATTAGGACTATTAAAACATTGATTGATGAATTTGAATTAGAAAAATACCTCTGTTATAATCGAAAACTATTATATATAATTAAGATACCGACTTTGATAAAGCCTTGTATCACATTAATAAAAAAGCTAACTCTTTAAAACAAATGTTAAGAAAATTCAAAACTGCAGTACAAAGAATTTTAACGAAATATGTAAACAATGTTATTTATAATAGTTTGCTTATAATTTTTTGATCTTCTCTCGTCAATTCGAAAATTCCTAGATTGTAGTAGTAACATTGATAAATATTTATGTGGAATTAACTTTTCTTAGTGTTATTGTTTAAGTAACTTCTTAAAAGAGACAAGAAAGTATAACAAAAGGAAAGGTTTTTAATCTTTGATAACTTTATTTTTAATGTTGTAAATCGAGGAATTTCCAAACTAAGTATAAGGAATTCCAAAAATTCCATACAAACCTAGAAATAATCTAAGATTAAATATAACAACAAAGTATACACTGAATAAAATAATGTATAATAAATAAGATTAGAATAATAATGTAAGATTGTTAATAATTAACATAGCAGACATTATATCTGTGATCGTAAAAATAAAATAAGAATCTAAACGAAAATAATGCTAAATAAACGAGACCAAATAAAATAATTAAAGAAAAAAAACAGCAAACTAACAATACAAACTAAAGAACCATATCTTTATCTTCATTATCATTTAAAATTCCAAACAAATACAAACTTCATCAACATGTCTTCAATATTTCGTCCTATTTTTCAAGGACTTTCTCAAGATCCATATTTCAGATTGGGCGGATCATTGTCTGGATAATGATCACAATCCAGACCCTGTAGTTCATCTAATTTATTACGTCACTGATGAATTTAAGAGATTCGCTTTGGAATCTTGCTTAATAAATTGTTGTATATGTATAAATAAAAACAAATCACTTAGAGTTAATAAGGTATCCTTAAATATATTTAGAAAATCATTAATAAAAAACAAAAGATTAAAAAGAATTTTAAAGATTAGTTAAAAGTTCACATGTTTATTCACAAATATTTATTTTAAAATTAATTGTTTATTTGTTTTCAGTTGTTTATGATTGTATTGTTTTCAGTTGTTTATGATTATATTTGATTTCAATTGTTTATGATTATATTTGATTTCAATTGTTTAATTTACAATGTAAGATCTCGCATATGAGAGTTTGTTATAATTTGTAATGTTAGGAATGAGAAAAAGGATTTTTCTCTATCCTTTTATGTTTCATATTTTGTATTTTTCGTTATTTAAGTTTTAAACATATGGATCTTGAGAAAGTCCTTGAAAAATAGGACGAAATATTGAAGACATGTTGATGAAGTTTGTATTTGTTTGGAATTTTAAATACAAACTAAAATTTAAAAAAAAGAAAATCACTCAATATAATGACATTGCATTAAAATGTATGGTAACTTAGAAAATCAATAAATACGAGTAAAATAAGAAATAAAAAAAAAAATAAGCAAAAAATACTGGAAACGTAGATGAATAAATAAATACATAAAGATAACTCACAAGTAAGTAGTCTGAAAAAAATTAAACTTAGGTATTTCTAACATCAAACAAAATAAACCGAAATAAAGTCGGAAAAAAAAGTAAGTAAATAAATTTATTTTTATTATTGTATTGGCCTACTTCAGCAGTATGTAATAACAGAAACAACATTACAAAAGAAACATCTAAAAACGTAATTCTGAATTAGTGTTATTGTGGTCGCAAAAGCTGTAAATAAATTCTTCCATAATGTTGAAGTATGTGAGGCAGTATCTGTACTACAAGAATAATTTGTCTGTTTTTGACACATGGACAGCGTTAGGTGCTGTATAATTGAGGAGGAGGAGGGTCAGAGAACCTCCTTGGAATTTAAGTGAGAATGGCCCCTTGTCCGGTGCTTCCACTCACGATGAAAACCTTCCCTCCTAATTTAGGGGGGTGTTTGGAAGCATTGTGTTAAGTGAAAAGTTGCGAAGGTTACTAGTTGTTAATCGAATCTTATAAATTTAAAAAAATGCTATGAATAATAGATTACAACTCACTGTAAATACAGTAGAAATAAATTATAAAAATGACGGAGAAGAAGAAGCTGTGTCATATCAAGTGTTTTTCACTTATAAAAACTTAATTCACTTCATTACCATGTAAATTTCGACTCGTGATCCTTAAATTACAATGCTATTTATATTTAAACAATAAAACACCATTACTCCACCATTTTCTTCATACTTTTTTTTTGCTTTACTTTTTAATGACATTAACTAAATTTGTAGTTCTTTTGATACTTGGGAATTGTTTTATTTACTTAATAACCTGAGATAATTTAGACTAGAATTTTACATCAAACACACTGCAATTCGGCAAGGCAAGAAGACCTTTCTTTTGTTAACAATTGTAAATTTAATACTTGACGTAAGATTGTCTTTAAAAGCAAATCATTTTAAAATGACGCATGGAAAGCATTTATCAGTCATCAAATTTCATTGTTGGCAAATGACTTAAGTTGTAAACTTAAAATTTACAAATACGTTCTTCAACAAAGAGTAAAAAAAGAAAAAGTTGCACTTGTTCAAAACAGGCCAAAATACAAATTATTTATTGTTTTTAGCTTAATTTCCTAGGTAAACGAGGCTAATGAAATCAATTACACCTAACCCTCGAAGAACACGATTAATTGGTTCCGTGTTCTTTGAAAACGTGTTGTTCGAGACTACAAAAAACGGGATTCCGTTTCAAATGTGAAAATAAAAAATAATCAAAGTAATGAAAAAATAACTCGATACAATTGGTTAAAAATCTTTCCAATCAATAAATTGAAGAATAATTTTGGTTTAAGATTGGAAAATTACATAAAATATAAATTATTCAGTCAAATTAATTGGGAAAAATATAATTCTAAAACACTAAAAGTATTAAAAAGGTTAAAACTTCATTAATCGCTGACATAATTGATGAGAATATTACTCTAAATTTTTAACTACTGTAATTTTATATCGAATAAAATATGTATTTTATTCTTTTTCAAAAGAATTACTCGAAAATCGTGTAGTTTGAAACCGTGTAATTCGGGGGAAGGTATCCGTGTTCTTCAAGTACCATGTTCTTCGGGAGTTAGGTGTAGTTTTTATATATGTGTGAGTCCGTGTGTCCCCTAATAACTTTTGAACCACTGGATGAATGTACCTGAAACTTGGTATCTATAATCTTATGAGAATTTATCTTTTTATATTTAGATGTTTTCCAGTTGGTCCTTATTAAGAAGTTAGCGCGGAAAGGCGACAGAAATTCCCGTATAAAAGAACTTAAACAATGAATCCAAATAATTTCATATAAAATCTCTTTACTCCATAGCGCAATATTACCTTCAGCTTTATTACGAAACTTCTGTATTGTTAGGCATAATACAGAAAGGTAGAGAAACGCTTTTCTGCCATCTTCAACAAGAAAAAACTATTAACAAGTCTAAATGCTACAATAATAGATTACAACTGTATCTACTCCATAAACTCTTGAACAATTAGTGTTATATTCATTGTTACAATAAATTATTATACAATAACATCAGTGGCGTATATAGAATATATTTTCGGGGGGGGGGGGGCCCAAGATTAATATATTTAAGTAGACACCCCATGGAAACCTATCTGTTCAACCAAAAAAAAAACGTTGGGAGGACATTCCTTCATTATTTCGGGGGGGGGGGGGGGGGCCTGGGCCAAAAAATCTATTCAACCAAAAAAAAAAAACCAATGAAAACCGATCTGTTCAACCAAAAAAAAAACGTTGGGAGGACATATCTTCATTATTTCGGAGGGGGCCTGGGCCCCCTCGGCCCCCCCCCCCTTCCTTATATACGCCCCTGAATAACATAATCATCCGTAGCTAACAAGAATGAAATAAAGAAGCAAATAAATGAGAAGATATTGCGCTTTTGATTGTTGTTATAATCATAATATTTTGATTGGCTAAATGATTGCAGATCTCCTTCAGGTTAATAAATTCGATATAAATCCTAAAGCTACTCTTACTATTCCGTAAAACAAATTCAAATACATCAAACAAACGACATAACATAAACAAGCATAATAAGAGATACTGATAATATATTGTTCAAATATCTTTCTTTATATAATAACTATGAATTTTTGTACTTTTTTATACTTTGTTTAAACAAATTTATTAAATAATCACTGATTTGCATTCCTTGATCTTTGTTTTTACAGTGAAACTTGGATAATTCGAAGCTGAAGGGACCAGTGAAAAAGTTCGAATTATCCAAAAATTCGAATTACATATATTCTCTCAAACAGAAGATTTAACACATAAACTTTATCTAAGAATACTGCTAATTTTTTTTCATTTAATCAAACATTTTTTACTAGCTTAATTATTCATCACTTTAAAAAAAAAGGGCAGATATTTTTAATTGCTTCATTGAATGCAATCTTTGAGTCATAGCATATGATTCCAACCTATCAATTGATACAAAAATACATTCCTACCCTCGCTTTTGTTTTCCTTAGAAAGACCGTTAAAATAAATAATGTACTGTATCTTAATATATAGCTGAGAAAAGTCTCAGGAACAATTTTTACCCTAATATTTTAAGAACAATCATACGAAAAATTCGAATTATCCAAAATAAAATTCGAATTATCCACGATATTTTAGCATTATTTTAATACAGAATTCTAGGGCCCGAGCAAAAAATTCGAATTATCCAGAATTTCGAATTAAACAAGTTCGAATTATCCAAGTTTCACTGTATAAGCAACGCTTCAACTATAAACCTTTCGGTATCGTCATTGATTTTTAGCGGTCCCATGTTACAGTTAACATAGGGAACCGCTCTCGCTTTTGTGTTGTCTGTCTGTCACACTGTATGTCACACTCTGTAGCGGCCAAACGGTTACAGATATTAGAATGAGACCTTCACCATTGTCTTCAGCATCAAAAAGTAGGTGCCCACGTAAAAATAATCAGACCTGTAGGACCACTCCCTGACCCCCCCCCCAAATTAACGTTTTCCATAGCAGTGTTAGTAATAATGATAAGTTGATAACAATTAACACAGTAATAATACTGATACTTTATACATAACAATACTAACAATTGCCAAAAGGACGTCATTGTTAATGTTTACAAACGTATTGTTTCATAAATTCTTTAACAATATCCAAATGATGCACTAAGCATTGTATTAGCGGCCCCTAGGTTACAGCTTGCCTGTAAAACTTAAAGGAACGGTCTTGCATTTATATGCTCTTGCTTTTAATTATTTTGTTTAAACAATTGGGCATATTTTTGGGCCGCTTTGCTTTTGTCTAAAAGCATTAATTACCTTGTTACATAATACTTCGGCTATTGAGTTTGGATTGTGGGCTTTCTCCAGCCAGTGATCCGCCCAATCTGATACATGTATGCTTCGTGTTGCCTCTATATGCATTGGTGTGCCCCAGGACTCTTTAGGGTAGCGTTCTTCCGGTACTGTCGAATAAATTGTTTCTTATTTTGCTTGTATTACGTTTCTGTTAGGCTATTTGTTATATTTGAATTTGTTTATGGAATTGGTAGGAATAGGGTGGGATTTATATCAGATTTATTTTCCTGAAGAAGATCGGAAATCATTCAGTCGATCAGAATAAAGATATAAATAGATGAGAAGATTGTTTTGATTGTTGTTATATACTTGGAAATGAGTTCTATCTCAACAACATAATACCATATACAATAGTAGCAGAACCTTGGAGGAGTTAGTGAAGAATTGTTTTCAGAACATGGGAGGGGTGATAGGAGGAGGAGGAAGAATAAAGTGCATAAGATTTGCTGATGATATGGCATTGTTAGCA
>JAFIDM010006943.1:16089404-16104284 GCA_023159025.1 Thereuonema tuberculata | reverse complement strand
TTTTTGGGGTTTTTTGAATAAATCCTTCTCCTTCATTCCGTCTGAGGATGATTAGCGGAAGCTAATTGAAACATGTCACGGTTTTTTTTAAAGTTTTTTTAAGTTTTTGTAATTATTTTAAGTGTGTTGTAGTTTTATATATCAATTACATTTATAATAATAAGGAAATTAAATCAATATTAATTATATTTTCTTATCAGAAGACGTTGCGAAGCAATGTGATTGGTTTACTAATCGCTATCCCTACCTTGTTTTAACCTACTTTCGTGGGAAAGTCCGGTTGTAATAATAATAACTTATTATTTGTTTTATAATAACTTTTGAATGGATCTTCCTCGAATTTGGTATGCTTATTTAAGGACAAGAAACAATCTAGCCTTTATATTTGAAATTTCATAGGACTTTGGTGCGCATGAAGATGGTTTAAATTAACAAAAAAAAAAACATTGGAAAGGAAATGTAAATGTCTAACAGTGCAAATTAATTATTTTAGTAATCCTCTAATATACGCACGCTTTGAAATGATTAAACTAACCGGATTTGCTTAATAAGTAATTTAATTACTAATGCAGATTATTTTTTTTTTCCCTTCAAAAAATGAAAAATTTCTGCTGTTTATAAAATACGTCAAATATAATTTAAAATAAATGAAGGCTTTTGTGTATGTGGGTGTAATTTTCACGACTACAGAAAAACAAGACATTAAGACATTAAAACGAGAAAAATAAACATTCAGTTCATTCAAGACCTTCTTGTTAAGTTGTTAGCAATAAGAAAAGTTTTAATCTTTCTACAGAAACTAATAATTTATTGATGATATTGTAAGGCCAGTGGTGTAATTAAAGGAGGTTCACAATTTAATCGCTAGATATAAGCAGTAAAAATAAACGTATTAGTGTGGTGCTAAGAACATTAGAAGCTTTGTAATTTTTCGAGATAATTTACTCTGTTTTTGAAGCTATGCTGAAACTATACTGAAACTATGCTTTATATATTTTTCATGTTATGATAGAAAGCAGGAAGCATTATATGAATGTTTTTATATAAATAAAAATCTGCCTAAAAAATATTTGAAGCCAAAAAAAGCAATATAGAGTCTTAAGAACTAATCTAGCAATTGCATTAGCTGTATGAGGGAGTTTAACATGCACAACGTGAAACATGGGAAAAGGAAATAACGAGATTCCACATTATGAAAAAAAAAAAAATGAGATTGACATTGCAATAGCCTTTCACGGCTTGATCATCAATGTGGGTGAATCTGACTGATGAGTCCTAATATGTTCGAAACAGCTGTCCTAAATTCCTTTTGATGTTAACTCTAGGCTTGAATGAAATATGCAATCTTATTATTTCTTTTTCACATTAGCTATATTTTATTACATAAAATCACTTCATTAATTGACCTATTTAAATTTAAACATATTTCCTGCAATTCGGCAAAAGAATTTATGGTTTTGAAATTTATCCTTTTTTTAACTTTTCTCCTATCGTACATTAACTTTTCCTAACTTCAAAATCCCCGAAATTTCAGAATAGATTCCGTTCTTTTTTATATGTATGTTGTATATTATTTAAAAGTGGATAGAAATAGAGGGTGAAGGGATAAAAGTTTATTTAAGTTAATATCTAGCGCAACATATCCTATCGAAAATTAACTACATGATTTAAAAAAAAAAATACCCTCTAAAGCAAATTAATTCTTGATTTTAGATATTGTAAATCAATCTGAACATTACATAATATCAGTTGAACAAACAACACATTATCATCTTTTTAAGATAGAAACTTATCTTGTGTTCGGTTGCGAAGGAAACTTTGCAGCCGAACGTACAAAAACATCTTCTCCCGGGATGTTGAAATTCGACACTGGGCTGCGAAACGAAAACTATTGATAGGCAGCCAGTTTCTCGTATCTGTTTTCGTCGTCACTGCTGAAGCAATCTCCAAGATCCTTTGTTGTTATTTTTTTTTTTATTATTTTTTTTTATAGTTTTTTTCGATTTGCATTTTTAAACAAATAAATTTACTCGTTTAGGGAGTTTCAGAATTAATGGCTGGATTGACGCATGCGGAGTCAATGCTTTAACACAAGGATGGGTTGGGCGCAGTGCTGCCCTTAGGGGTGTGGGAGCGGATCTCAGACCCCGGACCCCACATTTTGGGGTGCCTCGCACTCCATATAAAATAAAAAATTCTAAAAATATAATTTATTTACAGAAGAATATAAAAATTCATATAAAAATTCATAAATATATTGTTACTATCATAAAAATACTACTTATTTAGGAATTTATATATTAATAAAAACACTACTGTTTTAAACGACAAAGTAAGAAAAAAAAATTGTCGATTTTAGATTAGGAATCACAACGGAAAATAAACTTGCCCGGGGCCTCGCAAACGCTAATGGCGGCCCTAGTTGGCTAAGACATTAATAAAGAATTAGCCATTACATCCGGCAGTACGAAGTTTCAGTGTAACTTTACAATTCAAAACCTTACAAAAACATGATGTTGGGATCTGTAGAGACGTTTGAAAAATGCTTCATCAAAATTCTTGTCGAAATTTCCCAGTAATCATGGATTTAATTTTGAAAGAAACAAAAAACAAAAAACCTGAAGCATCAAAAGATTTCCGATGTAGTAAACAACGTTAAAGACTAAAAAAATAATTGACAAAATGATGATAGAATAATTGTGTTTTGTTGTTTAATTATAAATGGCGCTGCACTTTAAGGATCCCCAATTTACATGCCAACGAAGTAAGTTAAATTTTTAAAAGTGGGGGAAAAAAACATGATACGGATTCTTCTCCTCAGCATTTTTGTAATTTATTTCCGTTGTATTTTCAGTTGTAATCTATATTTAAAAGCATTTTTGATGAACTGTAAAGTAAAATTTAGATACACGGTAAATAAACGTTTACATAATCCACTTAAAATTGTAAATTTATTATAATACCACTAGACGGCTGCCCCGGAAGTCTCATGTATGTAATGTGATTACAGTTAATGAAAGGTAACCAACTTTGTATTTATTCAAAATAAAAAAATATATATATACATCGGGTAAACTACAAACTACAATTTACAACTAAGACGGAAAAAAACAAAAAACAAAAAACCGGTTTTATAATATGAAATATGTTCCTTATTTAAAAGAATGCTGATAAGTTGACCATGGAACAATAGTCCTGTTGCCTGGCATGAGACAATCTATTGTTGCGGATGTACTTAATATAGTTGAGCTGATCTTGTGGCAGTACTTCTGTTGCTGGCAACGCTGCCATTGTTGGGAACATACGCACGCCCAAACACGTAGTCACACAATATAATAATATAGATTAGGTAACTATGTAAAATCCTTTTTCAAAGATAGTTTTACAATTTAAGATACAAGTACTAAAGATAAACTGAAATTTATTCTAATATATTTCTTTCACTTACAGTTCAGTTCATGAAAGAACAGCTTTTGA
Source organism: Thereuonema tuberculata (assembly GCA_023159025.1). Taxonomy (NCBI): domain Eukaryota; kingdom Metazoa; phylum Arthropoda; class Chilopoda; order Scutigeromorpha; family Scutigeridae; genus Thereuonema; species Thereuonema tuberculata. The sequence goes on along the minus strand of JAFIDM010006943.1, from coordinate 16,100,807 downwards.
TGACGTAATTTCCTTATGGATTGATGTTCCCAGGACGTAAGAGCTAAGATGCGAAACTGAAATCTTATAAACATTACGAAAACATTCTGGTTTTTGTAGTTTCTACAATTACGAATACATTTCTATATTATTATTATTATTATTTTAATAATTAAAAACGTTCCACACTATTCCCCAGGCTTGGCTATGCAAAGTTTGACCTTCCTGGTCATGCTTATCCGATCACAAAATGACGCCATCTTGAACTGACTGCTCGGAGTTCAAGTTGATGACGTCATGACTGGTGACGTTTGTTCCAGACAAAATCGATCACTACGGAATGATCACATACGGCAAACCCTTCTTTTTTGAAAACTACTATAGTAAATGAGAATGCAGTAGAAATGTTTCCTGCTTATTTAAGCATGTTTCGCTTCAGTATTTTTAAGTAAGGATTCAAATTTTGACAAATTTGTATCTAATTAATGAAAAAGCGAGAAGCAACGGCGACATTACGACAGTACAAAAACATCAGTAATTACAGGTAACCCCCGAACAACACTGTACTTGAAGATCACGAGATTCGAAGAACACAGATACCTTTCCCCGAATTACACGGTTTCAAACTACACGATTTTCGAGTAATTCTTTTGAAAAAGAATAAAATACATATATTATTTGATATAAAATTACAGTAGTTAAAAATTTCGAGTAAAAGTATTAAAAAGGTTAAAACTTCATTAATCGCTGACGTAATTGATGATAATATTAGTGTTTTAGAATTATATTTTTCCCAATTAATTTGACTGAGTAATTTATATTTTATACAGTTTTCCAATCTTAGACCAAAATTATTATTCAATTTATTGATTTGAAAGATTTTTAACCAATTGTATCGAGTTATTTTTTCATTATTTTTATTATTTTTTTCTCTATTGACATTATAAATGTCATTCATAATTATTTTATAAATATTTTTTTTTTAATAGTAAGTATTTTAATTTTTTTAAAAATAAAATTTTTTAGTTTTATATTTAACAAAAAAAAAAAATTAAAACATAACTTTTTTTTTTTATTTTTAAATTTGAAACGGAATCCCGTTTTTTGTAGTCTCAAACAACACGGTTTCAAAGAACACGGAATCAATTAATTGTGTTCTTCGGGGGTTAGCTGTATTTGGTTTCATTTCCTAAATAAGGAATTCTAAAGGAGTGATACTCACCGTCTTATCGACTGGCAGAATAACTCAACAGCTGAAAGACGTTGAAGCATTCTTTCCTTAAAAATGCTGCCTTAAATTTTATTTTCTTTGTTTTTGAAGTCGTTAAAACAATAGATATAAAAAAAAACCATCGAATTCAAACAAATTCTATTTGCTGAAAATTAAGTAAAACCATAAGCATTTACTTAAACACTGAATTTTAAGTGTATCAAAATTAGTAAATTACAATTAATGACTTGCTAAAAGGCTTAGACATCAATAGACTGAACGGTTCCGCTTTTAATGTTTTCATTTTTGTAACCTTCAAGCTCCTATTTCTCAGCAGGAAGCCGTTCAGAAGTCAGATTGTATACTGTCCATAAATGAGAATACCAAGTTTCATGAAGATGGCTCTAAATTACTTCGATGTATTATCAACACGCCGAAAGATGAACCTCCTAGAATGCAAAGCAGATTATAGATTGTCCTTTCCTGGCCGACCGCTAACATTGAAACAGAAGAGAAGCGACCTCTTCTCTTTCAGTGTTAGCGGTCGGCCAGGAAAGGACAATCTATAATCTACTTTGCATTCTGGAAGGTTCATCTTTCGGCGTGTTGATAGTAGGTGAGAGTTTGGGGGGCGGGGTTAGACATTATAAAGCAGAATTAAAGTTTAATAAAAGACAAGTAAATAAATTTCTCAGGCCCAGAGATGGTTTTATGCGTTACACTTTTTTAATAAAAATTAAGCTAAATAAATTTAGGCTTAAAATGCTTAAATATAAAACTATCACTCTGTACCTTTCAAATGCATATTGTCTACCAACTATTCCCTAGCAATTATGTAACTTAACTCTGCAATTCATTTCCAAATAATTAATTGCAAATGTTTGTGATATTCAGTAGCATTGTCATTGCCAGGAGCAGTAACAGAAACGCCATTGCTATTGGGCAATTGTTGTCAGTAAATAGATATGCTTGTTATTCACTTCAACCGTATTGTAGTAATAAAGAAACAGAGTAAATTTAAATAATAGGCAACTGCAAATCGATAAAGTTGGGAATCTATTTTAAAGGTCTGTCAATTAGTCGAGGATAAGCGGTTCCCTCATAATTAGGAGGAATATTTTTATAAACAGTTATATTGTATTAGCAGAAAAATCAAAAATGTATAAAATGCTCTTATATTAAATTAAGATAATGTCGTAACCTTTTGTTGTAGGTCATAAAAACATTTTTGTAATGAAAATAGTTAGCTTTCTTTATTATAATACATAATAAAACGTAATAGTAAAATAATAGCAATTAAATAATACAGTACTAAGAATATTAGATAAAAATATTCAATATAGTTTGGTTCTGAAGGAGCAGTGGAACATTATAAATTCATTGTCCAAGGAATTTTCGCACTCCGTGGTGAGATATACTCAATATTTCGGTCCGGTATCTCCGGGTCTTCTTCAAGAGATGTAGTAATTACATTAAGCCTGGCGCATTTTTATTGTCAGTATTTTTTTTGTTTTTATTTTTTTATTTTTTTGATAAGTTGTTTATATACATCTCCTGAAGAAGGCCCGAGGTACCGGACCGAAATATTGAGTATATTTCACCGTGGAGTGACATTGAATTTATCCTTATTCATGTTTTTTTTTTTTTACTTTTTTAACAAATTTTTCTTTTATTTTGATGATAAAAATTTAAGATAAAACCGTTTTTTTAAAACTAATTAAAAAATTAATTTGAATTATATAATAAAAAAATTTTTATAAGTGTTTACCAATATAAATTCAAAAAATTAGTTTTAGTTTTGTATTTAACAAAAAAAAAATTTAAAACGTAACTTTTTTTTTATTTTTTTATTTTTACACTTGAAACGGAATCCCGTTTTTTGTAGTCTCGAACAACACGGTTTCAAAGAACACGGAACCAATTAATCGTGTTCTTCGGGGGTTAGGTGTGTTTATGGTACAGGAAAATTTCGTTTCCAATTATAATTGTTATCAAATGTACATATCTAGATATTTTTTACTTTCTACTTACTCTAAAAAGCTAAACTTACTAGTAGTTTTGTTATCAATTTATCTATTAAAACTGGAACATTACATATCGAACAATACAAAATATATATTTTGATATTTATTTTTTTTTAAAACCATAATTTTTTGTTTTAATTTGGCTGAATATCATTTTGTTCTTATGAACGCAAGCTGAATTCAGATCTTCTTGAAGAAGATAATAGGTTGTCATTTGATTAGCATTGCAACTTGTAATTAAAATGTCGTCTGCTTGTAGAAAATAGAAGAATACTTAATATTATCAGTAATTGAGTTGATATGTAAAATAAACAACAGTGGTCCCAACTTTGAGCCTTGAGGAACACCATTTTCAATATTTTATAATTTACTAATATTTTTTATTAATTTTATCTAAATTTCCTAATAGTTAAATAATTTCTTAAAAGTTTATACGTTTGATCTCTTATACCATAACATTTTAATTTATTTAAAAGAATACTGTGGTTGACTCTATCGAAAGCCTTCGAAAAATCAATATGAAAATACGAATAAGATATTTCACAAAGTTAAAATGGTTTTAGTAATTTTCATAAACTATTTTTTCGTAAAATGTTTATTTTAGAATGTACTTAATCCTAAACGATGATTTATCCGAAAATTCTTCGAAACTAAATAACATGAATAGGTTTAAGTGAACAAACAAACAACCATCTTTCATTTTATTGTTTAATACATGAGAATTAATTTATTTAACAAATAATTAATCCTAAATCATTGCATTTTCATTACATCGATAAATGTTATCTAATGATAGCATCATGTTTGGAATAACGGTAATCAATTAATGAATTTAATAATTAATATGTTTATTAAATTTCAGAGGTGAAGGTTAAAGAGCTAGGACTGATTATCATTATTTACTAAAGTATACGTGACATTTTAAACTTTTTAATCTGATTTTTTTACCATTTTCTGTCTCTGCTCTACTTCGTAGTGAATAAAAAAAGGCTTTTGTGTAATTTGTTTTACCATAAAAATGGTAAACATTGAGTAATGTTCGATTACATTGTGTAATCAAAAGTACCAGGACACTTCGTGGTTGTGAATGTGGCTCCTTATCTTGTAGCAATGATCCATGCTGATGTAACAGGAAGGTCTTGCAATCTTCATAGACAAAACATTAACAGTAGAATAGGCAACACTAAAGTGCTCAGTAACTTTCGAAATTGACAACAAATTGGATATTACCACTCAACAAATCACTTCGGGAAATTTTTGACTGCTGCAGCTGCTCCCATTAACTGAAAGTGATGTTATTGTGAGTGAAAATGCATAGGTGCAACAACAGCACAATCATGAATACGTAGATCACTGTGAACTGAGTGCATGGTATGATAACCTCGCCTGTTCTGGGTTGAAACAGTCGCTCCCTAGTTCCGAAATGCTTCTGCAAGCGATGTCAAACTATCCATCAGAAGCTGATGAACCTGGTTTCCGTAGTCTTACCTTCAAGGCTCACTCCAAGTGTCAGATGGAATAGTATAAGGCTCTATGCAGTTAATTCTGGAGCAGTGAAGCACTAGCCTGGAATAAACTGGGATGGCAGGAGAACGATACTCGCCCGGGGATGTAAATTGTGGAAGCCTGATGGAAAAGGTACAATAGCCTAGTCTGTTTTGTGATTCGGACTGGTTCCAGCAAAGTTGAATCTTAACACTGAGGCCTTGAATGATAAATGTTTTCAGGCAATAGCAAACATTAAATCAATAAGACAACGCCCCGTTCCACAAAGTGAGTTGAATCCAAGATGGTGAAGAACTTGACAAGTCTGAACATGATCTCAACTTCATCGAATGCCATTGAGAATTGCCCACATCACTGGCCGACCTCAGTAATTCTCTTATAGGGGTCATTCCACGTCAAGTCATCCAGGCCATGTCACCCACTATCTAGTTGAGAACTGAGATTTTGTGTACTGGTTTTATACTTAATTTCATGAACTTTTGCCAATTGTTATTGCTTTATATTCATTCTGTTGGTAGTAATCGCAGAAAGTTTGATGCAATATGGTACTTCAAAGCGAAAAATAGGAAAAAGGCTTTTTTTTGTTTGTTTTTTTTGGAAACGAGTTAAGGACAGTAAAAAAGAAAAAAAAGACTGACAAGGATGAAAAATTAAATAGTTTAAAGGGTCGAGTGATGTGAAGAGACAAATGATGTAAACAATTTGATAGAAACGCTACCTTTATTATATTAATAGGCCCATAGACTAAAAGATTCAAGTTTAGTCTATAGTTTCCTTTAGTATTTCTTTTTGGTGCAACTTTTTTGCGTTGCCCTGTACGGACTAGGCTTAAAGCCGCTTGTTTCATATTTAATTGAATGGCTTCTCATTCATTATTAATTGTGCTCATGATATTCTAACGACAAAATCAATTCCATTCATTTAATTGCACCTCCAAGGTTTTCTCTATTTGCGCCAACGTTGCTGGTAAACGCTGAACCGATACAAATGGCTAAACCTATAAATTAATCAAAGCATTTTCAAAAGGGTAAATTTCAAGCAACCCTTGTTATCAACTGTATTGATTTAAGCTCTGATTATTACTACAATCTATTCTGGGTTTTTTTATAAATTCAGTTATTGGAAAAAAAAATTAACTTTAAAATTTCATTTCATTTCATTTCTTGTTTGTTTCATTTTTGTTTGTTTTTGTTTTTTGTAATTCGATAATTGTTTTTTAAATTGTAATATCTCTTTATAGGCCTACAAAATATTAAAATAATGATTTCAATAAATTGTAATGTGCAGAGCGTACAAACATATCAACGATATTAAAATAAAACAAAGACTCCACAAAGGAATGCTTCTGCGACCTGAGCTATCGTCGATGGGAATCTAGATGGCTGTTTCGTTCCTATTAGGACTCTTCAGCCAGATTTACCCTCAATGATAAGCTCAGAAGGCGCGAAAGGTTGAGGATTCCACTCTCGCTCCCGGAAGTGGGATCTCCCGGAAAATACAATTTCCGTTTTCTGAAGAAAAAAAATTATCCAATCGCCTTCTTAAATTACTTAAAAGCGATTAATTTAATTATATCAAAGCACGCGGGATTAGTAGATTAGTTAATACTCATTATTATACATCTTTGTTGATTCCAATGCTTTTCTATGGGAATTTCTGTCGTCTTCAAGAAGGATCCCCATAAAAGAAATTCCAAATGCTGTACAAATGCTAGATTATTTCTTATCCAACCAAAGTTCAAGAAGATTCAACCATTGATTTACAGATTATTAGAAACGGTAAATAAAATGTACATAAATACTTATTTTGAACACAAAACTCATAATCCACTCTTACGAGTTGCGAATTGCACAGATTTCATTTAATCTTTTAATGCAATTTTGAAATAATAAAGTATATAAAAATAAATTGACTTATATTACAGAACTACATAAAGTCGGACAGAAATTGGGAATTGGTAAAAAATTAAATTCAAAGACAATGTTTCTGTTAGGAAGGATATTGGCAGTCTTTGAATTAAATGGTTATCATAGACATAATACCTGTCTATGAAAAAGTAGGGGAAAAATGAATATTAGAGTGATGTACATTTTCTTTATTATCCACTTAGTTTATTAGGAAAATTTTCTGCAAAACAGCCTTGTATTCCACAACTGGAAAAGGAATTTCCGATATGTTTATTTCCTTAAAATGTACCATTTAATGTACCATTAACAGTAGAATAGAATCAGAAGAAATGTAAATTTAATTAGCGCCATTTATCAATCGGTATCAAAATAATTTCTTCGAAGTTTAAAAGTAATATAAACAAAAGAACTGGACGGCAAAGGAAGTAGAGACTCCTTGGATCATCAGGCAACTCAATGAAGGAAAGATGGGAGAGTACTTGTAGACTGAAAACAAAAACCGTGCTAAGTGCCAAAATCTAAGTTCTGAGAAAAACAGCAAAAACATTTGTGAAAACTAATACTGGCTATAGTGAAAGTCTAACAATTGGCTAAAGTTTGAAGTACTTGCAGACTGAATTTCATATAGCCGCGTTTTTACCGCACTAGCCTATACACATAGACCATATTTTAGCAATAAAATGGAAATCGATTGTTGTGGCACTTAGCCCGGTTTTTATTTTCAGTCTACACTTATCGATACAAATACATGGGTGTTTATAAGGAGAGGGCCGAAGGAGCCCTGACCTTCTCCCTACTTTGAAAACCTCGAAATATGTTGATTAGGCTCTTTTTCTGTCAGTTTTTGGTTGGTTGGTCGGTTGGGAGAACCTTGCTTCTTTCCCCCATTCATTTCAAATTAGATGACACTTTTGTTTAGTCTTCTGATAAGATCAGTAGATTTATATTCCCGTTTTGTCTGTCACATAGATTAGAATCGTTAAATCTCATTAAAATATCGTTAAAATCTCATTAAATTATCATTAAGCACAACAATCCCAACAATCGCAACAATTGCGTCTTTTACATTCGCAACAATCACATTTATAATGCAGCTCTACAACAATCGCAACAATCACAATAAACGTAACAATTGCGCATTTTGCATTGCCAACAATCACATTTATAATAATAAGGAAATTAAAGCAATATCAATTATATTATCTTATCAGAAGACGTTGCGAAGCATTGTGATTGGTTTTCTAATCGCTTTCCCTCCCTTGTTTTTCTAACTTTTTTTTTTTTTTTTGCTGTTGGAGCTCTGTCCTCTAAATTGACCCATCCTATAAAAATATACACCTGGAAAAAGTAGATGAGATCAAATACATAATTCAAATTTCTCTTAGATTAAGACAGTTATTTGAATTCACATAAATCTTATGGTCTCAGAAGACAAACAACAGCTGTTTCAGGGATATATTTGTTATATTTGAAATTTAGGTTATCCAATATAATATTACTAGCAAAATCTCCGTTCTTCTTACTGCTTACAATGAAGTGATGAGAAAGAAATTAAAATTGTGAGATCACTTCGAAACTTTCCCAGTTGGTTCAAAAATCATGTAATAGGAACAAGATAAAGTAATATTTCAATTTTGTAACTTGAGATCCTTAACTTCCCACTTTTCTCTCCCCTTTTCCATGCCCTATCACTTCAAACCTTCGCCAGTTCGTAAAAAAATCATGTGATCATTACAAATTTATATCTATTCCGAAAACCCCGTAGAAGTATCCTTCAACAATATTGTCCATCCCATCACCGCCTCGCCCCATAGTTCTAGTTTTTGCATCCCGGATAATATGTGGGGCTCTTACGCACAAAAATATTTTAGTTCCAATTGTTGAACAACAATATTTTTTTAGTTCCAATTGTCGCATCCAGATACATATATGGTCTTTTGATTTTGACAAAGAACACTCATGTTAAATTTCGTGTTTCTAGCTCAAACCGTTTCCGAGATACGCATAACCTTCAAGAAAGCTAACCCTCCCTTCCTGATACACTCCTTATTTTTAGATATTTTTAAAAATATTTTTTTGGTGAGCGCCTACCTCGTAAGGGAAAAACCCATCCCGAAAATTTCAAGTTCTTAGGTTCAGCCATTTTGGCTGTGCGTTGATGAGTAAGTGAGTGGGGTTTTGCCTTTTATATTGTTTCGTTAGAAAGTTCCCTTCGATGATTCGAGAATCTCAGTACAAGTGAGATTAGAAATTTTAATGAGAAATTAAATGATATTTTGCAGAGATAAGACCAACCCTCATGAGAAACACGACATCCTAATTTTTCAATGAAACGATTAAAAATGAACTGGATTTTATTTTGCAATATTTCCATTTTTTGACAGAAAAAAAAAAATAAAAGAAATCTTTTTCTACATTTCTTTTTCACTCAGAAAAAAAAAGTGGAAAGAAAAGAAAAAAATCCAAGTCTACGCTCCAGGGAAAAAAAAAGCCCTGTCACTAATAGCCAATAAGCAATCGAGTGGATATTCATTATGATCCCTTCTTGTTTGTTCTTTTTACATGTCAGCCTCAGGCATTGGTCTAACATGGCTGTAGAAGACGACTCGTCTGTTTTTGTAAGATCTTTCCTAACAGAAAGCTATCAAGTAAAATAAAAATAATAAAAGAATGCAAAATGAAATATCTACTAGAAGACAACAGAGAATGATATATTCTCTTATTACAGAACATAATAATTCCGTATAACAGTTATTAAAGAAATGGTGGTTATTACCGTTCAAGAAGAGAGAAATATGAATTTCAGCCGACTATCGTGATTACTAAGCCAAAAAAATAGGCCTACACATTCTAAATTAATCTCGAAATGTTTTTATACATTGGTATGCATATTATCCTCTTAAATATATATATAAAGATGCACAGGATAACACGTGTATCAATTTAAGATTGATTGAGATTAATTTAAAATGTATTATTTTCAGTTGAGTAAATAGTATCTTTATATCAATTGTTTTTGGGTTCGGTAGTCAATTGGTGAGGAGGTTGACTGCAGCTGGAGGAGCCGGTTTCAATCCCCGACCCCGAATTTTTCCAAGCTGTATTCTCCTCGAGACAGATCCTAGGGTCCACCCAGCCCTTTGAAGAATGGATACCGGGTTTTTTCTCAGAAGTTAAAGGAGGGCGTTGCGCTGCCCAACCAAAGAATATTACATAGGACTGTAGTAGTTTCAGTAGCTTTACTTCAATTTTGTATATATACATATTTTTATATAAAATTAAAGTAATATATACAAAATTGATGTAAAGTTAATAGTACTATTGATTCATCGTGGGATTTGCACAAGCCAGTTGCGCTTATTTAAACGTTTACAATAATATATAATTCTTAGTAGAGACCAGTTAATGAAAGAATACCAATGTGCCAAAATAATTTATTCTGATCCAAGACATAAAAATCCAAGACAATTGCGGTTATTTTAAGCGAGTGAGTTTTGCTGCTTCGGATTTGTAGGTTTTGCTGCTAGAATTTGCAGCCTGGCACTTGTATATTTCGAACAATGGTATTAGGATAGATTGTAGGTGTTTCTGGAAAACATTTTTTATGGTGTAGCAAAGGATATGTTCTCTTGGAAAGGTTCACTTCAGGACCACCTACCGCCTTAATGGGGCGTTTCCGGACATGGGTTCATTAGGAATATATTGATCCTTAGCCATGCCCCTGCACGTGGTTTGAATAGTACACACGAATTTTGCAACACCCTGTAGATATGAACTGTAATGTGACTATAAATTTCGAGTTTGTTTGGTAGAATAGCCATTGGTATTAAAGTTACAAAAATACACAGAATCAAAATAAGATATCCTAAAAATGGTTTTTCAGTAAATCCTTTTTGAAACCTAATGCTTGTAAAAAAATCTTCTCTCACTTACTCTTTCCTTAGTTAATAAGTGAATGGATTCCTTTCCGTCTCTAACGATCGAAGAGTAATGTTGTCCAATTAGAAAAATGACCTTCTAAGATCTTAGCAACGACTTCAAAAATTAATTCCTGGTTGTCAAAGGAAACCAAAGAACAACAACATTCATTTCAAGAAGAAAAGTCAAAATCATTACCTAACACAGTGCTTCTCAATCGGTGCGCATTGACGGATGCCTTGAAAAATTCAGCTCTGCCATTTTGGCGTTGATTTTACAGAAGCATTTAAGTTGCTAAGCTAGGAAAGGGAGACTTAGGAAATCTGTCAGTTTGTGTGAGCACGTGACCGTTCTCTCTCTTAATAACTTTTGAACCTGGAGTAGATCTTCTTGAAATTCATATTAAATATTTATGGACAAGAGCTGAAAACTGACTTTTTATATTTGAAATTTTCTGTATGCGATCAATTAATAAGGCAATAAAAATGATCATAGAAAACAAGGTAGGGATAGCGATTAGTAAACCAATCACAAATGCTTCGCAACGTCTTCTGATAAGAAAATATAATTGATATTGCTTTAATTTCCTTATTATTATAAATGTGATTGTTGCGAATGCAAAAGGTGCAGTTGTTGCGATTATTGTGATTGTTGCAATTAATGATAATTTAAAGATATTTAAATGATATATATATATATATATATATATATATAAATGCCTACTACATTGGCACAAAAAGGTATGTAAAAATTACCTAAATAATAGATGAGACGTTTCGAAGCTTCATTACAGGCTTCTTCTTCTTGTCTTAGTCCCCCGTGTATTTGAAGTTTGTTTTTACGATGGAATATGTCGGGT
>JAFIDM010006943.1:16044062-16089004 GCA_023159025.1 Thereuonema tuberculata | reverse complement strand
ACAGCGTTTACGTGTTCATTTGTTCGGATGCCCAATTCCCTTTTTGATACTAATGACATTTTAATGATACTTGTTCACAGACGGACAGACAAAACGGGAATATTAGTCTTCTAATACTTATCAGATCAGAAGACAAAAGTTAAAAAAAAAAAAAAAATTGCGATCCCATTATAAGTAGAAAAGTGATAAAACAATTATAATATCTTAAGAAAAGTAAATATTTAGTTAGCAATTAACTATTTATTGTTCTTATAGTTTACATTGTTATAAACTAATAATTAAAGTAACCTAATTACAATAGAAATGTAAATCAAAATAATTTGTTGACCTTACAGCCGCCATCCTGAGATGCTTTGAAATACCTTTGACTGGATTCTTTTTATGTAAATTGTAGGACAAAATATAATCAACATAAATAGATCAGCATCATTTTATTATATAAAGTCAATTTTATTTTTTTCTTAACTATATTACACCAATATTAGGGTTTATTTTTTATTGCTTTTCTGCATGTTACATTTGTTTTTTATTAAATTAAGCCAAACTGGAGTAAAAAAAATATTAAATTTTATTTTTAATTTCAAATTTAATTCATTTAATTCACTTAATTAAAATTTAACCTTAATTTCACTTAAATTTAAAATTTATTAAAAATGTATGTTAAACTTTTCTAATTAAGTACATTTTAAAAGGTTACGTAAAAAGTAAAAGTAATTTGAAACTATATATTTAATTCAGTAGTTACTTAGAAAAGAAATTAACTGTTATTCTGGAATATTCTGGAAAAAGATATATCAGGTAAATGCTGCTTATCAGTAAATAAGTACTTTTTGTGTTAATTTTGTTTGTTTGTTTTTTGAATTCATTATAAAGGAGTTCCTCACAGAACTTGAATAAAATTTCTTTAAGTTTTTTTTTCTTTCTTTCTTTCTTTCTTTTTTTTTTTTTAAGTCGTGAAAAGAAATTTTTTGATTTGCTGTAACTTAGTGAAAAATGTGTTTAATTTTCTAAATCCAATTAAATTTAATCAAAGAAAGTGTGAACAATTTCCAATAGTTGAATGTCTTTAGGAATTCAATATCTTTTCATTGAATTGCTTCTTTTACAATCTTTCCTGCTGATATTTTACTTAACAAAATTTCTTACAGAATTTACCGACTCGGAAAACAGATTCAAAGAACCCAAATAATGAATACCAAGTTTCAATAAGAACTGTTCACTGATTCTAAAATTTTGACGAGGAGATACATGTGGTACATGAGATTTTAAAAAAAAATTTGAATGTGTAGGCCAGCCAAAATAAAACAATATATAGCTTTCGTTTTAGTGGAATCTTCTTTTCGAAGATTGTTCTCAGGAAATGGCGGTTCAGTGTTTGTGCATGGTTAAATCTATCATTGCAATTTTGCACAACTACGCCCTTTACAATTTTTTAAATTTTATCCACAATTTTTCTTAAATACTTACAAGGGAAGTGCGTGACCTCGAGCGCTGAGAAACGAAAATGTACTTAGAATATAAATCGCTCATGCCAAACACAGTGGTATGAGTCCTTCTCATGCAAAACGTCTTACCACGAGAGACATTTGAATGATCACCTATTGAAGGTCCAACAGAGGAACTTTGGTTAACCCGAAGAAACAAAATATCGATATAATAGGACCAAAAACACAAACATACTTCAATGTCATATTTCCCTCTGCTTAAAATAATTCGCTATCTGAACAACAAACTTTTCCTATTGAGCTGATAGTGTTGCACAGTTATTCAGTCTTCAAAGTGCAGGTCTTCAAAGTGCGCTAGCAGACAACAGCTGAGTTTTGCATGGGAATGACTCATACTACTGTTTTTGGGATGAGCGATTTATATTCTAAGCACATTTTCGTGCCGTTCTCAGCGTTCGAGGTCACGCACATCCCTTGTAAGAATTAAGAAAAAGGCTACAGATAGTATCATAATGCTCCACTGAAAATGATTTACATACATATACAGTGGAGCTCGGTTATATCGCGATCTTTCGGATCCAAGATCTCGAAGATGCGATATGCCCGAGCTCTTTTTACTTCGCGATGACAAATGTCGTTTACTCGAACCCTATTATCGCTCACACGATTCCAAATCGATTTAAAATGGTCATTTCGCGATTACCTACATCATTCAGAGCGATGTGAGGGAATTTTATATTTATAAATATTTATAAATCATTACCTTTTCAACACAATTGATGGGTTACATTAGCCAAAATCTTCATATTTCTGTTTTCTTACGGTTTGGCGCTGCCATCTTGGGATTCGCGGTATTACCCAGTAAGTATTAATTGTAAATAGCAAACAATTCTCTAAAATCAATCGATTTTCGTACTTTTTGGACGAAAATACGGTAAATTTTGCAATTTTTACAATTATAGACCTTTTCCAAAATAGAAGGGGTCCAAGACCAAATTGCATTATATCCGAATTCGCGATATAAACAACCGTGTTATAGCCGAGCTTCACTGTATATATATATATATATATATAATCCTCGACGGGAAGTGAATGCTCGTCTCTGATTTCCTAGCCTTGTCCTGACGTTGTCAGGGGGGCTAGCGCATGGTCCGTTGGGGCCCCTTCGTGAGTAATAGTAGTATATATATATATGTGTAGCCGAACAGTGATATGAAATGTGAAAACGCCAATACAAAGAACAAATCACTGCCTGAAATTGCCAAAACAAAGATCAGATCACTGTTTCTATGGTGATAAAATAAATTTACCAACCACGTCATCAGCGGCAAATTTTAGAAACAATTTTGAAAGCAAAAACGCAATATTAAAAGACTTTGCTCCCTTTAAATTAAAAATTAAAAATATGATGATCTGATATTTGTATTGGCATTTTTCTTTTAAAAATATATAATAAAACTACATTACAGAGCTTTCGGAGACATTGGCAATTGACAAAGGAGACGCACAAGGTCTCCGAAAGCTCTGTATGTATTTTTAAATTTTATTATATACTTTTATTGAAATTTTGTGTGTTGGTAATTAATCTAAGCATGTTATTTTAGACATATGTTAAAACTTATTTAAATTATATTTACGCATAATATATATAAAAATAAGGTGATAAGGTATTATCGCCATTTTGAAATGACAGCGTTTATCTCCAATGACACACGAGAAAGACCACGTGGCCCTGAGCAGTACTGTCCTCTATCGGTTATTTCAGTAACTTCAGGCCATAAAGTTAATTTCTAGGGGTTTAATTTTTTTTTTTTTCTAATCATTATTAAGAAAAGAAGTTATTTCAATGTCTTAAAAGATTATTTTTTTTTATGTAAAAGCTATTATTTAAAAATCTTAATAATCTGAATAAAATAGGTTCCGAGTTCATCGAAGATTTCTTTTCGACTTTGATATTTATTACACAGAAAAATGTATGTATAAATTATCTAAGAACACATCGCACCTCCTGAGCATGTTATCGGTGGAGTTTGGCTGGCTGATGAGCACATAACAAGTGCGAAACGGTCCGTCCCAGTCTCTTCACGATGACAGCTCGGGGTGCGAATCCTTTGCGTAAATTGTGCGTGTCAATTGTGTTCTTAGATAGTTCATTCCGCACGTTAAAGAAAGATTAATAAAAAGTATGTATAAATTATTTTGTTTCATAATTTGCTAAACTTTCATAGACAAAAACAATTTTTCTTAATCTAAATATAAAATAAATCTGAAATAATGATTAACTTAATAACATATCTGCGAATATTTCTGTTGAATATATTCTAATATAAGTTGATCTAAATCAGTCTTAACTAAATATTACCATCTTTAATGTATTTTTGCAATTCACAGTTATTTTGAACTGAGTCAACTTACGTGTTTTTTTCGAAGATGAGTTTAATCGAATTGTTTTGCAATTCTTATATTACTTTAATCGAGATCTTTTCAATTTATTGAATAACCTATTTTTTCACACCTGTTTCTTTTGTAGATCCAATCTGTCAATCATTCTTGCACAGATGGGATGAGCTGTAATTATGTTTTGCAATGGAGCTGTTGAATAACCACTCACAAAACCCTGAGATTGCTAAAATATATATGTATAACAAAACAAAATTCTATAATAGAATTCTGAAGCAAGTCAGTTATATTAATATAAATCACTTAAAATGTTCCTTTATTGTCAGTAATTAGATATATTTTATTAAAAAAAAAAAAAAAAAGAAAAAGATTATCGATTTAAATGGAGGGAAAAAAATTAAGGAACGAATCTAGCGAAAGTGAAAATATTTTTAAGATTTATGATTTTTTTTACTGTCTTGTTAATTTGCTTGGGCAGTTTTTATTGAAACATCTTTAGTGTAACTTGAATTAGATTTACGCTATAAATGTTGATCCTCCCTTATTTCAAAGTAAAAAAATAGTTTTTTTTTTTTTCTTAAGTTAAGTGTTTGAACCATATTTATAAAAACCACTTCTAATATGTGTCATCATTCGAAGAGAGTGTTCTAATCCATTTCTAATTGAGTTCTCAATACTTTTTTTTTATTAAAAGTTATTAAAAATTTTATGGATAAATGTGTACACAAATAAATCTGTAACGGTAAAACATAATTTTATTTTTATTTCTTCGGTACTTTTTAGTTATTCAAGTTTGTCAAGAGGGTGACAGATCTGTGTGCTAGGGTCTTGCAATTTCACCATTTCACATTTTATTATTATTATTATTATTATTATGTAAAATGTTTCAAACCTTGGGTTTCCCCAGCAAAGACAAAATGGCGGGTCAAGGACCATATGTGTAAAAAAAAAAGTGTGCAAGAATGTGTTTTATTTAACAAAATGTCTTTCTTTCTGGATTTGGTTACTTTTTACCTGGACATGTTTACTGCATGTCTGGCGTTCCGCTGAATACGATGGTTTTGAGTTTTGTAATCATTTTCTCGACGATTGTCCTGCGCTTTCGGCGTTTCTTCGAATGACGCCCTCAACAGCTGAATCAAGAGAATTGCGTGCGAGCATTCTCATGCTAATTTCTCGTAAAGTACCCATTCAAATATACATCCAAAAAGTCCTAGAATGTGCATGCCAAGATTCAAGAAGGTCCATCCAACAGTTAAAAAGTTGAAACAGCACACACAAACACACACACAGTGATTGACTCCATAAACCTTAACTTCCTACTGGAAATTATAGAAAAGTTATTAAAAAAAAATCGAAAGTACAAAGTACAATAAAATATTTTAAATGTAATTGATTTATTAATAATTTATTAACTTAATATTAATTTACCAGAAAATCTACGGTTTTTCTGCTGCTACCTTTTTTTTTGTTACTTAATTAATTATTTCAAAATAGACAGAATCTATTTTGAATAATAAAAATGAAACATTTGACACGAAATTTGAAATGTAGGTATGCTTCGTACTTTCGTCTATTTTCAACGTATGTCATCCATCAGCAATGAAAGGTGACGTCAATTGAAGAACTACCTCATTTTTTTTCCTTACTATCTAAATCAGCTCTACAATCATCCCACACGTGCGTAACTAATGTAAATAGCGCAATTATAACTAACATAAACACTTTACAGTAATAAACAAACAAAATAAAAATTATATCTATATATCTTACTCAGGAGATAGGTTGTGGGACTCGTTAGCATAGAACGCCTTGTAGTTTTCCTATTCTATAGAACCGCTCTATAAAGAGGTGAAGGAAATAGTAGAGAAATCCACCTGATCTTAACCTTTTCTTTTCTTACATAGGATGACGGGAAAAAAAAAAGCAATCTATATTTGGATGGCCATGGAGGTGATGGACGTTAATCGGACGTAAGTCCAAAGCAAGCGGACGCAAGTCCAGGGCATGATATATATATATATTGAAAATGAAGGTAAGTCCAAAACGATGACTGTAACTGCGATTTTGCTGCAAAAAGGGGGAAGGTTCATTAGAGAACCCTCATTCTGCCGGAGGTCTGTTAGCAACGCTTCCATATAGAGCGAAATCTATAGTTCTCCACTGCAACAAGGGGGTCATCACAATAGAAACAATTATTACATTGCTTGAGGCAGCAATAAAAAAGGGAGAAAAGGGGAGATTCTTGTGGGTTTTTTATGACATCGTTGCAAAACTGCAGTAAGTGCGTTGCTAGCCTAATTTATAAAATGCAATCGCATTTTATAAATTATAAAGAAAAACAGAGTACTTATATTTATCTTTCTTTTTCTCTCTCGTTTGAAAGATAGACGACTTTATTTAAAAAAGACTTTTAAGAAATTTTTTTTGTGGAGATTCAGAGTATTGATTCACACCGTAAATTAGTACCATTAATTTCCCTAAAGTAGATACGACTACTTATATCAACTTAGCGTTTATTATTGGCAATTGTCTAACTTTAATTTTAAGTTTTTCATATTGTAGTCAGTGAAATCTTAAAACAGTTCCTATTTTCGATCTGTTCTGTTATTGCCAGCCTGTAACAGAAGCATTGAATAACTCTTTGCTTACCGTGAAGGCCAACTAAAAATGTAGGCCTGGGCGCGAAAAAAACCATCATAAACAAAACCGTCATGCCAACAATACTGTGACGCGATTTGCCAATAAAGTTATAATTCTATTACTGTACAATAATAATTTGCTCAAAAAAATCTCACGTCACGTGAATATTTACTGCGAACCATCTTAGTCCGTGTTACAACAAAGTCAAGCGAACAATGTATCGCTGTATTCGAGATTATATGAGTCTTGATGTATTTAAGACAAGGATATGACCATCCTATTTCAATTTGATATTCATATGTATTTCTGACACTGCAGATGGATGGAGTTCATGGGTCGATTCTGAGTTTCCGGCCGCTTAAACAGAGTCAGACGGTCTGTTCTTCCGCAGACGATCCGGCGACGGTGAGCGGGAAAAAGGATGGGGCTACAGACGCCTCTGTGATGCAGAACCTGACTTCTGGTTTTAATTAAAATGAATGATTTTAATGTATAGTTTGAAATTGTTATAGTTTTATACATAATATTTAAAATATAATTTATAAGTATTTCAAAACTGTGAAAGCAAATAAAAATTATTTTATAAATGATAAAAAGTAAAAACCAAAGTTGAAAAGTGTACTGAAATAAAAACACATTGACAAACAGTAATAGTAAAATACTGGAGGTTCCATATCAACTTTGAAAGAATGAGAAATTTAGATTTTATTGGAAAACCATAATTTCATAAAAATATTATAGCATTGTTTACTAAATACCTTTTTTTTTTCTAGATTAGGATCTGTTATAAAATAATGTTTGATTAATACATTTGGGAAAAACGATAGTGCATTATTATTACTATTATTATTATTAGGCAAAGAAAACAAATTCCAATAAACTTTTACTGAAGTAAGTTGTTACTGTCATTAATGTAAATATTTCATTCTGAATATTTTCTATATTTGCGATTAACTATAAGAATGCAGTTGGCATTGTCCTTAAGGCATTGGCCTCTCACCTTTGAGTACCGTCGTTTGAAACCCGTGGGCTTTGAGATGGTGGACGATCTGCGCTGCGGTTTCTCGTGGTTCTCCCATTTCCTCTGCACTTCTCCCACCATACTTTCTCAGTCTTTCTCTCCGCCTGTCCCCATTTCCGTAGGATAGCACAATAGGCCTACAGGTCACGGTGCTTCTTCCCGGCTGTACACATTCACCACAACATATGGCTTATAAACAGTGTGTATGTTCAGTATATATTTTTCTTATGTACTGAATCCTAATAATGTTAATTTTCCTAAAATCAAACAGTAACGGAGTTTGAATTCTTCCACTTAATTTCAGGATTGTTTTAACTCCACTTAATTTGAAATTTCAATCTGTTTTTTGAATTTACTTGTTATCTTGAAATTAACAAGAGTTTGTCTGAAGGAATTAGTGAAATTCGTTAATTAGTGTTCGGAAATTTCATGGTTTTCTCCAAATGATTATTATTAAGTTGTTGTCGTTTTTGTTTTATTGAAATAGTGATTTTGATTTCTATTTTTTAGTACAATAAACTTTCTTTTTCGTAATGATATTGCAATTTCTTGAATGATCCAGAATTCAAAGAATTCGAACAGAATAGTACAACTTCTTGCTGTAAAGCCTTAAGAATTATATAGCAGTGAAATTACGGTGACTAAATAGAATTACGATCTTAAAATTATAAATTATCTGAAGCCGCTTGAGCTGATATCTGGATTAAATTCCAAAGCGAACTGATATATTTGTCTTTCTATTTCTTGTGCTAGACTAAGACAAATCCTTTACATTACTCCTGATGTAAAAGAATCTTCTAAGAAATACTGAGTAACGGATTTATTTGGCTAAATAGTCTACAATTACCATCCCTTCTAAAGGTGCATGTAGCATTGCTGAAAAGGTCTGGATGTTTAAAACAATTCAGCCCTGAAAGCCAAGCTATCAAACTCTACTTAACTAATCTTATTTAGTCTTAAATTTATTTAAATGCGTTATTACTTCTAGCACTTGATTTCTAATCCACAAAAATTTAAAGTTCTATCGTCTCTTATCCTTAAATAGGTATACTAAGTTTCAAGCTACTCAAAAGTTATACAGGAACACATAACACCTACACACACTCAAGCACAAACTGATTGATGAGCCTCGTTTACGTTTTTAAAAGGTGGTACAGGTAACCCCCGAACAACACGGTACTTGAAGAACACGAGTTTCAAAGAACACGGATACCTTCCCCCGAATTACACGGTTTCAAACTACACGATTTTCGAGTAATTCTTTTGAAAAAGAATAAAATACATATATTATTTGATAAAAAATTACAGTAGTTAAAAATTTAGAGTAATATTCTCATCAATTACGTCAGCGATTAATGAAGTTTTAATCTTTTTAATACTGTTAGTGTTTTAGAATTATATTTTTCCCAATTAATTTGACTGAATAATTTATATTTTATATAGTTTTCCAATATTAAACCAAAATAAATTTTCTTCAATTTATTGATTTGAAAGATTTTTAACCAATTTTCGAGTTATTTTTTTCATTATTTTGATTATTTTTTCCCTATTGACATTATAAATGTTATTCATAATTATTTTATAAAAATTATTTATAAAATAGTAAGTATTTTAAAATTTTAAAAAATAAAAATTTTTAGTTTTATATTTAACAAAAAAAAATTAAAACGTAACTTTTTTTTTTTATTTTTACACTTGAAACGGAATCCCGTTTTTTGTAGTCTCGAACAACACGGTTTCAAAGAACACGGAACCAATTAATCGTGTTCTTCGGGGGTTACTTGTATCCAAACAAACAAACAAAAATATTTGTATTCCGAGGGTGAGACACTTAAAAGAACCAAACTCTAATTGTCATAAAGATTTGAGTAAATAATTTAATATTTTTAGCACGGCTAAAATTATCAATATTGTGAATCCTACATTCACACTTAGGAATGTAGAATTTTTCTTTTTTTTTTTTTTTTTTGGTTTTTGTTTTTATTTAAAGTAGTGTGGAATTTTAATCTGATATACAGTAAAACCCCGTTATTACGCTCCCGCTTATAGCACTATCCCGTTCTTTACGCTCCTTTTATACGGTCCCTGGAATTTTCTGTTTAACTCTGTATACTTTTACCCTCTTATAACGCTTCAAATCCCGCTTGTAGCGCTTTTTTATATCGGAAATTTTGTATCGAAAAGAAATGTAACATTGTAAAGACTATTTTTTTTTTCCCCTGGTAAGGGGGAATCTTTGAACTCTGTGAAATTGTGGGTCTGTGATACAGTAGTGCACAATGTCGAAGCGGAAATCCCTTTTTATAAGTGAAAAATTGCAAATTCTCCGTAAGTACGACGAGAATTCTACACTAAGTCAGAAGGATTTCGCAGAATCTCTAGGAATTCCCTCGTCCAGTCTGCGAACAATAATGAAAAACAGGGATGCAATTACCGATGCAGCGAAGGGTTGTTGCAAACGTAAAAAAAGTAAAGTTTGCACTAAATCTGCTCCGAAAATATATTAGTATTGCTCCTAGTGGTGTATCAATTGACGTTAAAAGTTACCTGAACCGCATTGAAAATGTCGTAATTCATAACAGTAGCACACACACACGGCAAACCACAATCAAAGATCTTTTTAATAGGAAATAAGCTCATATTTACAGTATATCTATTGCGGAATCATGTATGTTGCCTGTAAAATGATGTCCAAATCTTTTCCCATCTCATAAATCATCTCCCGTCTATAGCGCTATCCCCCTTATTACGCTTGTAGGTCATGGTCCCTTGACGAGCGTAATAACGGGGTTTTACTATATTAAAAAAAAAGTGTAATGTAAGTAACTATGCTCTTTAATAAGTTTTCAATAACATAAATTCAAGTTTCTATTGCAATAATTAATCATTTTTGGAACAAAATAGTCTTTCATATCATCGGAGTGGATAATGAAACTGATATTGGAAAAGTGTTCAATCATTGAATTTATAATTACTGAGAGCTTTTATGTGAATTTATTAATGAATATCAATTATCAGTAGACACATAATGGCAGAAATATGGTTTTCAAGTGGTTCTGTAGTATTTAAAAACAATATTTTATTGTGGCAAACTCCTCGACTTCAGGCTGGAGGAGCCGGGTTCGGAAGGATGTCGGGAATTTTTTTTTCCCTCGTTGAAATTTTCCTCCAAACGGGTCCTAAGATCCACCCAGCCCTCTGTGGAATGAGTACCGGATTTCTTACCCGGAGTTTAAAGACGGGAGAGCGTCGGGACCTCACCGTGATCAGAAACTGCAGAGAGCTGTTCCTCCCTTAACTCCAGATCCATGTATGTCTCGTTAGTCCGTATCCACCAAAGTGCATCTGCGAAACTTCGCAGGTCCGTGTTCTACAGCACTCCATCACGGCGAACCTCTAGAAGTAGCCATTGAATATCTTGGGACAGAAAAAACCAATTATGACTGCCTTTAAAATTACGTGACCTTAATATTTGCAAGAAACGGCCACTATATTTTTAATGATTGCGGTTACCTGTGGAGTGGATTTCTTAACTTTCACATTTCAAAGCAAGACCTCTGCGAAACTTTCAAGTAACAGCTACGGCAGTTGTATCATGGTAGTTTGGCACTGTTAACGATATTCTACCATTATTTTCATTTTCCTCTTCGAACTGTAACATTGAACTTTATTGTAAAATGTAAAGTTTAAAATTCTTATAAAAAAAAAAACGGTACATCTATAGAATGTAGGGGCGGAAGTCAGTTAGCCCTTATTAGGAGTAAAATCGCAGATAAGACGCTTGTTATGCAGCAGTAATGAGAGAAGTTAGACCTAAGTGATTTTTTAAAAAGGCATGGTTATTGGTGTGAGCCCAATAGGATCTCATGTCTACGATATCTGAAATCATAGTCATTGCAAGAGGAACAACATCTACGGATTACGGCTGCGTACTCAATAGAAAAGTTTGTTGCCTCTAATTATGGAAATCGAAGAAATCTTCCATTATTTAGTCTAATCCGTGTAAATTAGAGTAAACAGTTTTTGCTTTTTTCCCCCTACTTTTAAATTGTTAAAATCACAAGATATAAATCCCTCATATTCATTATAAAGTTATTGATCAAGGAATCTGGAATTTAGGAAGGTGGGGGGAGGAGTAATATTTCCCCCATCCCATCTAAAATGATTTTATAGTTACAATAAAATTCTTTAACGTGCCATAATAATAATTAAAATAGCCAACTAATTCGACACCTTTATAAAAAAAAATTTATATTTTTGATTTTTTTTTTGGTTGGAGGAACTATCGTTTTAGGGAGGATCACTCCCAATTAGGGAGGATCGCTCAAGGTAGGGGTTGTTTTTTAATACAACTTGAGAAAGAAACCGCTCTGACGAGGTTTCGAAACGTGCGTCGTTACTATATATATTTTTTAACGTTTTTTAAGTATTGGAGGAAAAATTTTTTTTTTTATAAAGGTGTCGAATTAGTTGGCTATTTTAATTATTATTACGGCACGTTAAAGAATTTTATTGTAACTATCGTTTTGTTTATAAATTCTTCTAATCTAGTCCGAAAAAAAGGACTTTTTTTTTTGGTTATATGTTGAAGTTTTTGACAACCCCCACCCCATTCCAAATATGTACACACGCCTTTACTCAAGAACTCATTGTCTACATCAACAATTATTAGTGTTATAATTGAAAGATAATAACATTATAATAATTCATCATATTCAGTATAATTTTCCTGTTAAAATTATTTACAGAGTGTAAAAGAACTTTTATTAAAATAAAACAAAAAAAATTAGTATTAGGAAACTTTATGACTCAATAAAAGGGAATTATTAAAAGTGAGTTCAGTGATTTATAGTTTCGCCAAATTTATAGTTCAAGTAAATATTTCTTAACTGAGCAAAGCAGAAAAACTCTTCAAAAATCAGCAACTTACGTTAAACACAGAATGGCGGCCGTGCAAGAGATGCTGAGAATACTTAACTAACCAAGCTAGTGATAGCTGCGTCATAAATCACGTGTCATTGTGTGTCCATAAACTGGCGCACTTGTTCAGCTATTCACAGATTGCCTTTGCTTTTGGAGGCTGAGTATTGATCGCGTTCATGAACTGCCAGCCTGCTTTTCTCCCATCGTTGAATATAATCGTACTAATTGGCTAATAGTTTATAACAGCACTGAGTTCTAAAACGACTGCACTACGGTTCGTTACAAAAGCCAATCTCATTTGACGGTGTATTATGAAATTGACCGAACCGCACTGATACAATCGCAAATGCGGGAGTTAAATGGTGTCGCCGAAAATATCGCAATGATTTATCGGTAAAAAGTACAATTATTATTATTATTATTATTATTATTATTGTTATTATTAGAGTTAAGAATTATTTGCACATAAAAGATTTCAAACTTACAAATATTACAGAAAAAAAGACAAATTAAGCATTTTTGTATAAATGCACTTAATAAATAAGCGGATTAAACGTATACACTTAAAAGAATTAATGTTTTAATGCAAATAAACCAACCAACCAAAAAAAAATCAATATAACACTATCCAAACAAATTATGCTAAATTACGTTAAAAAAAAAAATACACATGCACAAGAAATTCGAAAGAACTTACAGCCTACTTCCTTACATTTCTTCAAAATTTCAAGAGGTTTTATGTTTTTAAAAAAAATTAGTTTGGAAACAACGAAAACGGAAAGCTTACATTTACATCCACATTATAATATTACTGACCACAAAACAGTATGAAGTTTTCATTTTCTTAAAAAAACCAATGAATTAAATCCGCATTTTTTTTCTTGGTGTAAATTGAGTGAATTTTAGCACATCAAACCATGTGCAATGGATTAAGGATTTAATATTCAATTGTTTAAAACAATAAGTTGTTAATAGAAATAGAATAGAAATCACTAATTTCTCGATAAGGACCCGCATGAAAAAGAGTTCAAATACAGATCGTCCTATTTCTGAGTCTCTTTTGCTAAGAAACTATAAAAAGAATGTTTTGTGAATTAGTTAATTTTAAAATAAGCTTCAAACTTATCTCCATAGCTCTTTCTTAGATCAATCCTCTTCCTCTTATATAGTAGATTCTTACTTCATGTCACATAAATTATTTATTTAAAAATAAATAAATAAATAAATAAAGCAAATTTTCTGAATGATTCTTCATTCCTTTTTCAAGCTTAAAGACTAATAATAAAATAAATGTACATGACTGTGACATCTTACTATATAAAAATGAATGTTTGTTTATTTATCCCGTATGCGTTATAATTTATGAGATTACGATGAAACTTTGGTGAGTTGTTGTGCGCACGCCCGCGAAGGTTTCTGAATTAGTAGAACCATTTTACAAAATCTGGTGCGCAAGGCGTTTCAATAAATGACTGTATTTCCGGTTTCAACGTTTGCAGTTTCCGGTGCGACTCGCATTTGCAATGACCATCAACAAAGCACAGGGACAACACATGGACAGCTGTATGTGGCCTACTCACGCGTCGGAGAACCTTCTGCTTTATTCGTGTATGCTCCAGACGGAAAAACAAAAAATATTGTATATCCAAAAGCACTTCAATAAACAGAATTAAAACACAAACACTTTCTTTCTTTGAGTGGCACTGCAACGCATAATACAGCTAGTATTAAATAAATCAAGAAAAAAAACGACAACTGGACAGTAAATATGTTAATATGCTTTCGCACACTGAGCCAACAAATTTATTGATTATTGTGACGTTTAAATTTTGCTTCTCTTGACATATTATCCTTTGAAATAATTAAGCAGTTATTTTCTTAGTAAACATTTCAGCAATAGATTGTTTATTTGGTTTTCAGTCTATGAGCTTTAAAGAATTGATTTATTAAGTTATAGCAAGAGATTTTGTTAGAAAGTTTGATTCAAAAATGTTTATTGTTTTAATTCAGAGACACAATATTATTGGAATAACAGTTTAATTATTTGAAAGGATAATATGTCACAGTCATGTACATTTATTTTGTTATTAGTCTTTAATATTGAAAAAGGAATGAAGAATCATCTCGAAAATTTGCTTTTATTTACTTATTTAATTTATTTATTTTAAAATAGAGATGAAGTAAGAAAACTTCAAACTTAATTTTTAAAAAAGTTATTAATTGAATTAATGAACTGATAGTTTTTATTTTCCCAGTACTTTTGCATATACATACGATCTAATTTTAAATACAAAAAATTAAAATTAAAACACGATAAAAATAAAAACACGTACACACACTGCCTGACTTGATGAGCAACGTTTTCCTAGTGGCAACTAGGCTAATAATAATAATAATAATAATAATAATAATAATAATAATTATAATATATTTTTTTATTACATTAGTTTTAAATTAGGAGCTGTAGGTTCCCATCAACAGGTGTTTAGATTAAAAAATAATATCTACAGTGGATAATATAAAAATACTTGTAAAACTAATTAGATAATGTATTTATGGCAGACATCGGGGATTAGTTGAAGAATAAAGATATTTATAAGAACAGATTAGAAGTTAAAGAAGTATTTGAGAATCAATGTCAATAATAAATCCATAATAAGTGAATAAATATTAAGAAATAATAAAATGTAAAGTAGTAGTAATAATAATAATAAATGCATACCAATGTCTGAAGAGAGTTTTATCACATTTATCAGTTGATGTTGCCAAGCAATAAGAAAAGAAAAAGAAAACCTAGATAGAGCCTATACAGTTTTTAATTTATATGTTAAAATAATAGCTTTTTAAATATACATTTATATGTTTACATGTTGTATGGAATGATCATAACCTATATTATGTATTCTCTTGTTAGTGCTATTACTAAAACATGTAAACGCAAAAAATTATCATCTATTATTAGTCTGTATTTGACAATTGTACGTTATGGTTAAGTAATATTACGATTTCCATATATTTCTTGCAATATATCAGAATTTCTATATCAGAATTACCCAAGAGATATTGATTAAGTTTTGTAAACCCTTAAAATGGATTGTTTAAGGTACACTTATTGACTATAGAAAGTATGTCCGTTCTCTACCTGTCATTACGCGCTACAAAGTAATTAAGGATAATATCTGTCTTAGATTGTGCTTAAAAGAATGAAATTCCTGACAATTCTAGGATGGAAAGTATACAGGAAAATTCCTTATTTAAGATAATTTACCGTAGTAAAGAAATGAGAAAGAGAAAGCGTTAGAAGAATTAATTAAGAACAAAATTGTGAATGAAATGCCACAATTAGATTCAACGTGCTATTTAATAAAAGTTGGATGAGTTAGCAAATATGAAGTTTGTTCTAAATCTTTAGTAAATCTATAATGGACCACTTGAGAATAGGCGGGGCTTCGTAGTTACAACATATCTCACCAGGCTACTGCTTCGCATGTGGGATAAACAAAGCCATGTGCTTTGTTTTAACCGGTGTAGATATAGAAGAAATATTATATTAAAGAAGGATATACCAAGCGTTTTTACAGAAGTTTACAATAAGGATCTGCACAGTACTGAACCATTCGTCTCGAAATATCAAAAATTGACGATTTTTTTAAGTAATTCACACAAAGTTATATGTTTGCTTATCCCACAAACTCTTGCCGTATGTGGGATACACGTCATACGTGACGTCGATAGGGGCGTAAACCTCAAGTGGTCCATTACATACGAGAAAATTCAACTGTTAAGAGTAGATTAGGCTTATGATATGTATATCCTATACTACATCATGTAACAGTATAAGCTGGGTTATTACCATGAAGTTAAAAATTATTTTCTTTTTTCTTTATAACATCTTATTATTTTCACTTTTTAATAAAATAGCATGAAGTTAGAAAAGCTTGAGCTTAAAAGCCTATTTTCTTTAAAATATTACCAAAGATTTCTTTATATTTGTTTCTTTTAAGTCATGAAACGACAAAAACTACTTTTATATTCCAATTATAATATCGCCTGAAGATAAACAGCAAAAAATTCGCCTTTTCCGAAATAATGAATTACATCTCCATTTTTTTAACTAAATTATCTAAATCGCATTTATTTTATAACAAATCACGCAATATAGTTTAGCTAAAAGGATTTAATATTCTCTGTTTATGACAATGAGATGTTAATAGGACAGAAATCCATTGTTCAGATTCCCATGCTTTTTTATGGGAATTTTTCCTGCCTTTT
Source organism: Thereuonema tuberculata (assembly GCA_023159025.1). NCBI lineage: Eukaryota > Metazoa > Arthropoda > Chilopoda > Scutigeromorpha > Scutigeridae > Thereuonema > Thereuonema tuberculata. The sequence continues at coordinate 16,072,300 of JAFIDM010006943.1, read as the reverse complement.
CGCGCTGATTTTTCGACCAGAACCAAATTTGGAAAAGATTTCCAATAGAAAAGTTAGACCGTCCCTAGTTCTCGAATGTGCATACCACGTTTCAGGAAGATCCGTCAAGCGGTTCAAAAGCTGTTGGAAGGAGGAGACAAACAGACTGATTTGATGACACCTAAACACACCCATTTTCCTATTGAAAAAAATAGGCTAAAAATTATTAAGCTAAAAACAATCATTTTACTTTTTATTTTAACTGTGTTTACAAGTGTCGTACTGTACAGTACAACTAGTCTATTTATAGTAAGAAGAGGGCGGTTTAATTACCATGAATATCCTCTGGAATTTTACACGAATTATACCCATAGCAAGAGAGAGAAAAATAACATTTTAAAACAATCGTTAGTTATTGATAGATGTTAAAACGTGAAATTAAAACTCTTCAATGCCTTTCCATGTTTTATCATGTTCTTGTTTTCTTTGGTAAATCCAAAAACAGATTAAAAAATCCTTAGAAAATAGAAAGCACGTACGTAATAAAAATTTTCGTTTCAACATTCACATCTTTAAAAGCCTTAGAAAAGAAAATATTTTTATATTTTTAAATTCGAAAATATTAATAAACTAACCAATTAATAATGACGAAATATGTATTATGGGTAGCTAATTTCAAAAAGATTTCTTTATCAATAAAGCAAACATTATTTTTTGTTTATTTAAACATCAAAAATGAATTCTAAAACAATTTTTAAGTCTATTCTATTTATATCTTTTCTCTGTTTTCTTGAAAACGTAAAAATTATAAAAAGTATCAATATATAACACAAATGTGACAGTTATTATTAAAAATAAATACAACAACATCTTTTCATCTTCTTAAGCATAGCTATATTTCGCAGGTTTAACACTTTACCTGTTTCTTCAGGCTTACCGATACATAGAAAGTTCTTCATAAAACACAAAAAACAAAGTTTTAACAATATCAAATCTTAACAAGAGTTGAAACCGTAAGCATCATTTACATATCATTTGTTAAGAGCAAAAGAAAATACATTATTGAAAATGTATGATGTCTTTACAATTACGTTGTTAAGATTAAAGATGCTTACGGTTTCAACTATGTAAATGGTAATTATCATAAATGATTCAATATTGTATATTCTAATTAATATTACCACGTGTAACTCAATATTGTTAAGACTCGATATTGTTAAAACTTTGTTTTTTGTGTTTTATGAAGAACATTCTATGTATCGATAAGCCTGAAGAAGCAGGTAAAAGTGTTAAATCTGCGAAATATCGCTATGATTAAGAAGATGAAAAGATGTTTTTGTTTTTATTTTTAATTATAAAAAGTATTAAATTTATAAATTACATCGTATTCGTATTTGCCAAAAAGTGATGAAAGGTGCTTGTAGTTACTTACTTAAGTCTAATTAATCAAATCAAGCACGTGCGAATTTAAAATGAATTGCGGTGCAGTGTTAGAAGTTGATAAAAACTTATTGTTTGCCATCAGTGAGAGCTAATTGTTGGAAGTACTTAAGAGATCAAATAATAAAGATAGATCTTCTCTTGTTCGTAAATATGCAAGCTAAATTTCAAGAAGAGTCATTTCACGAGTCTAACTTAGGAAATTAAATTTACATTCTAATATTGAAGTTCGAAACATTTTTAAGACTAAATTTATATTGCATTGCGAAGAGTTGTACTGAACTGACCTGAAAATACGAGTATCTCTAAAATATATTTTAGTGTATTTTCCAATAGGAGGTAAGGTTCATCAAGTCAGTCAGTTTTTGTATGTTTGTGTGTACGTCCTCCCCTTACAACTTGTTGGATTTTCTGAAACTTGGTAGACAAATTCGAGGACTAGAGATTATCTAAAAAAAATTATTTCTTCACTATATTAAATAGATTTTCATAAAATTAATCCGATTTCTATAATTCAAGGACATAATGCAGATTTAAGAAAAATCTATACTGTTTATATTCAGTCAATATTACAGCTCGAATATGAATGTAGGCCTTTTGTTTTTGTGGTTTTTCAAGACTTTAAAAAAAAAAAAAAGCAGAAAATTTAAGAAATAATATTCTAAGGAAAGTAGGCTATAAGTTCTTTTGAACTTGTTATTCCTTTCTGATTTTAAATTATATAATTAGTATGATTTCCGTGTATTTCTTATACTATTCAGTGTATTGTTCCCTTTTGATATTTTTTATATTGGAAATATTTGTATTGCAAATTCAATACTGAATATGTAGTGGGAAGGATTTTATTTGTCTCCCACTGCTAATCAATGAAAAACAAGGGGTTAAAAACAAGGGGTGAGTGAATGCAGGGGTGAGTCTCTGACATGGAGTCTCAGTCTCGTGTTGCTAAAGAGGTGTATGTCTTGAAATATTACCTTTCAGTAAAGAAGTGAGGTGACATTTCCCCCTCCCATTTCCCCTACAAATCGCATCCTGACAAGAGCAATGGCTTAGGACGATGAGACGATATAAATATACAATAAAATTACCGTCGAATGCCTAAATAAACACTTGTGACCGAATTGGCATTGACGGTGGCCAACTGCATCAGCTGTCTCGCTACCAGTGATGTACGTCGCTTCCTGGCCGCAGAAATCACTGAACTAGTGGAATGTGTTGCTTTTCCCTCCCACTTTTCGTGTGTTGTTCGAAGCTGAGCTTATTCGCAGGATCCGACGACCGAGCTAAATATAATCCGGTTCCCGACGAACTACCTCCTCGGCCAAAAAAAGATCGCTTCTTGATGAAATCTCAGTTGCATAACCAATTTGAATACTGTCTCCACCGAATACTTTTGATGCTTCCCTTCGGCTTTTACTAAACAAGGCTGGGAGAAGAAAATCAGAACTATGCAAAGAATCTAGGAATCAGTTCGTTAACTCTTTAACCTATTACAACTTAAACGTTTAAAAGTCACAGAAAAGCTTTGCTATCAGTGAATGGATATTCACAGACGCAGTGAAATAGATCTCCAATATTTTTTCGTTTGATAATAAATGTAATTTTAAAATTACAAGACACGACATGTTTCTAAGGCCCACGCCTCTCTCTCATCAGTACTTTTACTAAAGTTCTTAGATTGAAGAAATTGTTAAACTGCAAACATTATTTCCGAAATAGCAGTTACATTTTTAATATACTTCGTAACTGTTATTTCGAAAGCAATGTTTGTAGTTAAAAACTTTAGCAATTTCTTGAATCTAAGAACTTTAGTAAAAGCACTGATGAGGTAAGGCGTGGGGGGCCTCAGAAACAGGTCTTGCCATATTTTGAAAATTACATTTTAAATAAAATACATCCATCCAGCGCTTATTAAGAAAGGGGACTCAGACTGAAGAGCTTTCTTAATAAGCGCTGGGTTGATCTTCTTGAAATGTAGTAGACATATTTAAGGCTGGAGATATGTTTGAAATCTTTACAGAGAAAGAAATTACAGAGAAATTTATGGGACAAAACTCAAATAGAAAAGCATTGGAATCAAACAATGGATTTCGATCTTAGAATTAATACTTTTTGTTAATCCATTTATTATGATTAAAATTATTCGAATTTAGGCAACTTATGTAAGTAATGCAGATTTTATTTTTATTTATTTATTTATTTATTTATTTATTTATTTCTTCAGAAAATGAGAAGTTTTTACTGATATTATAATGTGAACATAAATGACGTTTTCTGTAGTTTTTCACGGCTTAATTAAAAAAATAAATTTCAAGAAAATTTTCATTTTATGGAATGTAGGCTTTTAAATTCCTGTTGACTTCTTTTATCTTGTCTTCTTTATGTATTTTTCATCTATATTTTATTTTTCTCAGCAAACTGTGTTATGGAATAGGTTACGATGAAACTGTAATGGTTTACGAAATTAATAGAGTAAATAAAATTAGTAAATAATTAATTAGAAATTAATAGTTAAAATTTGGAAATTGTATGCATTTGGTGTTTTCTCATAGCATTGTATTTTTATGTTTAATGTTTTCGATTATATTATACTCTATCGATTTAATGCAGTTTGTAACATTAACCAACAATGAGAAATCAGAAAACCTAAGGTCTTGTCTTGACTTGAACATTTAAGGTTTAGATATGATTGTCTGTTCCTAAACTCTGAAGATGATTTTGATCTCTCCATCTTGTTCTTGGACGTCCTCTGCAGAGTACAGTGACTAGAGACTAGTCACTGTAACGTCCTCGGTCTCTTTTTCGTTTGGATTATATCTCAAAATTAAATATCTTTGGACATTCTTTCTACATGGTTAAGCCAAATTTTTTGATAATTTTGAATTTCTTGAATTATATTTGGAGTTTTAAGTTGTATTCTGATATCATTATTTTTCTTTTTGTCGAAACGTGTAAATCCTAATAAAGGTCTTAAAAATTTCATTTGTGCAGTTTCCAATCTTTGTTTGTTTTATTTGTTTCAATATCCAGGTTTCACTCCCATATTTAATTGCTGTTTTGGCTGTAATGTTATGTAATCTTAGTAGTGTTTCTTTCGCCATTTGCTTTCCAAATCTTCTTCTAATTATTCCATTCATTCTGTTATATGTCTGTACGTTTGATGTCAGGTTTGCCTCATCGTTATAACCTGAGATTATGTTTCCCAAATATTTAAACTCTGATACTTGTTCTATTATTTTCCCATTAATTACAATTTTCACTCTTTGTATTTGTTTTCCATATATTGCCATAGATTTTGTTTTTAATTCCGAAATTTTCATTTTATATTTTTTTGAGATGGTATTTAGATGATATGCTCCAATTTGAAGTTCATCTTCTGAATTTGCTATCAAAACTTGATCGTCAGCATACAGTAATGTCTTCAGTTTTTTATCTTTTGTGATCTGGATACCATTTTTATATATTGATTTCCATTCTTTTAGAATTCTATTTATATATATGTTGAAAAGTATTGGGGTAAGTCCACATCCTTGTCTCACTCCTTTATTTATTGCTAGAGGCTCTGATATTTTTCCTTTCATAAATTTGATATTAATTTTTGTTTCTCTATACATACTTCTAATTACATCAATTAATTTCGTCAGAAAGATGAAACTCAGAAGATGAAACATGAGGTAAACATGAGAAATCAGAATGAAAATATCGCCAAGCTATCCATCTTAATTAAGAACCCATGAATAATCAAAGCCCGCCGAAGGAAATGCTTTCCTTTGATTTTCTAAAAACAAGACGTGTTGAGATCTGCAGGCCAGTCCGACGTTCTGACTTCTTTTTTTTCATTATTTTATTTATTATATTATGTTAGAGATATTACATATCCATCAATAGGTTCTGAAATTCTTTATTGTACATAAATGTTCATCACTAATAAAATATCAATATAACTACACTATCTAATGCATTACATGTTGTTATACATTATTTAGACACATATTTATATATTAATGTTAGTTAGCAGATGATGATATAAATCATAATCTAATTTTAAGGATAGGTTAAGAGAAAATATTTACAATCTACACATTATTTATACAAGTCACAGTTTGTATGTTTGCATGTTCTCTATACAATTTTGGAACCAAATTTTGTATAGATACTCTCTACTACCTTCCGGAAAATATACGCTATCTTAGAACCCGGTTAATCATCCCCTAGAAGTTTAAAAGGGATGAAATCCCTGAAATAGTGCCACATATATACCTAGGGGCGACAATGAGAACTACACAAATATTTTTCTACAACAATTTGAACAATTGGGGAAGGTTTTATGTGATAAGATTGTGGAGAAAGATGACACAACTCACCACTCCTATCCCCTCCTCGGGCAACGCCCGAGCTAATAGATTATAAAGAATTGACACATAAGTATTTTCTTAGTTCTAATTTACTTTTTTTCTAATTGTTTTATATATTGTTCAATTGTATTATATTTGATCTAAATTTTTACTGATATATTATACTTACAATAGATTATAAAGGATTGAAACAGAAGAGCATTTTTCGTATATTTTAGGTAGTTCTAATTTTCTTTTTTCCCAATTGTATGTATTTTTTATTAGCCAAATGACAGTTTCATTTTTAACAACAAAACATCGTTCAAGATATTTTTATTTTTAATTTTATTAAAACTATTCTCTAATATATATAGTTTGTGTTTATATTATTAATTTTAGGGAAATTTAATCTTAATATTTCTAGATTTTCGGAGATTATAATTATTTTTTGTTTGTCTCTGTGTTATGAAGTTTCGGCTAATAACTTTGGATTATGAGATTGTAAAATAATTGCTGTTTAGGTTCGGTATAACATATTTTTTTAATAACTTTTTTCTGTGTTACGAATTTTTCTAATATTTTTTTTTTGTGACAATGTGCTTTAGTAATTTCTTTTGTAAATATAGGATCGTTTTAGGTTGGTGTTGCTCGTATTTGCCCAAACATAATTTGCTAAAGAATCAAATAGGCTAATTTAACCCGGCTAAAAGCTTGGACGCCATTTTGTAGAGATTTGGATAAACATTAGGGTTCACATGAGAACATGAATCACTTTACAGCCCTTCCCCACTCCGTCACTAGTTCTGTAAGGATACCTTCATTAAATAAAGCCTCTCCTCTTCTAACTCAATACATTCATTAAATGAAGCGCAATTAGTTTCTCGTCGATATCTGTTTGTTCGAAATAGGTCTATTAATAACACACAAATTGTTTAAAGTTCTTCTTGACAATAAATGAATGTTTTTAAGTAACAAAGTTAGATACTTTTCACAAATTTAATAAGATGATTAATTAATATAAAATGAATATACTTTTTAGAATATACAGTGTACATACTAATAGTAATTATACTTGTACAAAAATTGAATTTGTAATATAGCAAAAATATTTGGGAATATATTTAGATGAGAAATTTAACTGGGATACACATTATGATTTTATGATAAAAAAAATTATATACTTACACTTACCTCTTTTATCCCATTAATTTACTTATTCCATTTAAACAAAAAGTAATAATTTTCAAATCTCTAGTGAATTCGGTTTTAGATTATGGTCTAGAGCAGCGTTTCCCAACCGGTGGGTAGCGGAAGGGTTACAGGTGGGTCGCGACTGATCCTAAAACTATCAGAAACCATCGAATAAACCATCAGAAAAGATCAGAAAAATCGAAAATCGATCATTTATAAGGAAGCGATACGATTCAAATATAGTTTTATTCAATATTCTTCTATTCCTTTATATGTGGAGGTATTCTGATAAGGAAAGGTGAGTCGCCAGCTGAAAAAGGTTGGGAACCGCTGGTCTAGAGTGTTGGATTTTTATGAACTAACAAAAAATTAAAAATATTAATAAATTAATTTTTAAAATTTTCAATAATATACTTATCAATTTCATTAATTTGCCCATTTTGGAAAAAAAAAGATTAGGAAAAAATTTAAAATACTAACTATTAAAGAAAAAATTATCTAAAAAATAATTACGAATAACATTTATAATGTCAATGGGGAAAAAAAATAATCAAAATAATGAAAAAAAAAATTCCCAATTGGTTAAAAATCTTTCAAATCAATAAAATGAATAATAATTTTGGTCTAAGATTGGAAAACTACATAAAATATAAATTATTCAGTCAAATTAATTGGGAAAAATATAATTCTGAAACACTAAAAGTATTAAAAATGTAAAAACTTTATTAATCGCTGTCGTATTTGATGAGAATATTACTCTAAATTTTTAACTGTTAACTTTTGTTAAGTTTCTTTTCTTTTATATTAGGAAATTAACAAAGTTAATTAATCTACAGTTAATAATTATACATTAATCTAGCATCTATATTACAGGTATTTTTTATTTTTGAATACTTAATAGGACTGACGAACATTTAAAAAAAAACAAAAAAAATAATTACACAAGAAAAGATATAGAGGAAAATTAGTCAATAAACTATCTTTGTTAATCAGCAATATCTCAAACAAATTACAATTGACTAGTTGCGACCCGTCAAATATTCACGGAAGTAAAACAAATTCCACATTTTTGAAAAACAGAAGATTGAAAAAGATGTTCTAAGCTAATTTTTTTAGAAGCCATGACTTCCACAACAGCCCTTATGTAATTTGAATATTGGCTTATTTGTTAAAATAATATTATAATATTGTTAAATTAAAAAAAAAAAAACTGATTTACCACTTTCGTAGTAGCCAGCGCTGCGGTTTCTCATTACGAAACATAATGGCAACCTGCTGCCGTCGGAATTGAGGCAATATTAACGGAAGTAAAACAAATGCCACATTTTTGAAATACTCTTAAATTTTTGAAAAACACAAGATTGAAAAAGATGTTCTAAGCTCATTTTTTAAAAGCCATTACTTCAACAGACCACAGATAACATTAGCCTGCGAAAAAAAAAAAAATTTCTCCGGCAAAAGGTTGAAGAGCTGACTTACCCTAATTTAGGTGTGCTGAGTTCAAATATGTAAACCGTTTTTGCCTATCACGTACAGTTTTTTTGCTATTTGAAATCCAAATTTTACACATTGCTGTAATTTCGATAGAAAAACACCATAATAAAGAATATATGTAATTTTAATGGGACATGATCAAATTGCAACGAATATACAAAAAAGTAACATGTTCATTGCTAGAATGTATGAATCTCACTTCAAGAACACTATTGTTTGCTGCACTTTGATGTGAATGAACGCTGTGTTGATTTGCGTTTGTGTTCCTCAGTAGTGACAGAGGTACCGAAAGCAGGGACTACTTCTATCAAAACTCTTCACGTACTGCTTCATAATTCCCAATTTAATATGTAAAGGGGGCAATAACACACTTGAGGATCAATTAATGGACGATTTACAATGGTTTTTTTCTCCAGACACGAACTGTTTCCTCTTGGGCCACTCAGACACTAACCAGTGACGATCCCTGTCCCGAGAGTCCCACTCACACAGAAAACACGGAACTTTGTATATCCTCCTTGCTGCCCTAATATGATACCGCACACTTTTAAATCACAGCACAGTAACCATCTGTGTTCATTGTAGTTCAGTTTCTACAACACCATAGATAAATTGTGATAGTTTTCACGAAGAGATGTTGAATGGGCGACTGGCACTGAAGCAAGTTTATTTCCATTGTGCAGAAGAACACCTTTGAGACTTCTTTTACTGGCATCAATAAATAGACGCCAGTCCTTTGCTTGGTAAATAGTTCCAAGACGACGAATTAAGCCAGGATATCACAGCAAAACACAAGTTCGTCTTCGTGAACAAAAAACTGCCGGAATTCTTCCTCCCGATTTCTGTAACAATATGAATTTGTTCCAGGAAGTAAAAGATTTCTCTATTTAAATCTTGATCCTAAAAGTTCTCTCTTCTCTTTTGTGAGGCCTAGGTCACGCACCAAATCATTTTGTCACACTGATTATAAAGATGTGGAGTTTTATCCTCAACATCCGGTAGAAAGGTATCATCATCACCATCCTCCGCACTTGAAGATGACGAAGACACACTCTCTGGTAACTGTTTTGGTGGTTTTGGGACAGGAATATCGGGTCCATGTGGTACGGGGGTTATGGCAGATGGAAGGCAGGGATACACAATGTGCTTTTTGTTTTTCATATTGAATCCGGACACTTAAACACAAAAATAACAGTCGTCAAAGTGATTTGTTTGTTCCCGCCAAACCATTGGGATTCCGAATGGCATTGATGGCAACAACCCTTTGTACCATTGCCGCAGGTTTTCTACACACGTTTTACACACAATATGGGGTGCGAAATTCTTGTCCTGATCACCTAACTTCATGTTAAAATATCCCAAGTACAGGCTTTTTATAAATGGTGTTATATTTCGCTTCTGGCCTTTACTTGTATATTGGTCATATATATATATAACAGAAAGAGTTGGGATTGTTCACACATTTTCGCCTCCCAACATCTCTGCCACTTGCCATTTTAACATAAACTACCTCACTTATTCACTCAATCGACTTCAAGTGCACGTTGAAACATATAGACAAAGGCATGCAACACGTTCTCAGACTCTCCTCTCAGACTACGGAGGAACGCGATCTTCGCGTTTTTACCTTGTGTGACACTGCGCATGCGCGAACTACAACTGTTCTATTTGTTGTTCCGGTAATCCTGTATGATTACCTACTTCCCTCCAAAACACAGCTCATACAATATTTTCTCTCAGACATGTCCGTACCTGCATTCCATACAATCAAGCCAAACCTCATTTACAATAACGAAGCTCAATTAGCATACATATGAGACGGATTTATGACAAATCTGTACGTGATACGAAACAACTGGTATTTTTTTTTTTACATAAGGACACTAAATGTAACGTATATCACATACAATTACTTTTGCCGGAAAATCTTCTCGGGCCAGTGTAATTTGAATGACTAAGCCAAATTTTGTTAAAATAAAAGAAAATAAAAAATTGATTTACCAGTTTCAACAATAACAATAACAATAACGAATGTCCAACAGCCAATACCAATAATCTTGTCTGGACAACAATGACGGAACGTGCTTCGTCATTGTCTCCTACTTGTTGATTAGTGAGCGAGTGCATACACAGCCGAAATTATGTAAAAACCGAGGTTTTACAAACTCTCTGATAAATTTTGACGCCTGAACTTCATGCATTTCAGTGTAAACTTCATTTATGTGGGAAAAAAAATTTCAATACGCTGATAATAATTGTGTAATCGCGATCCGTCGTGGTGAAGTGGAGAAAATAGTAGAGACGTCATCTTTAAACATGGGCGTGACGTCATGCCTGACGTGTTCCAACGCTGCACTGTGATTGGTTATTTCAAATTACAAATTTACAAAACTACAAATTTACAAAGATCGTACAACTTTTGCCTATTAATAGGATGATCGCCATATTAGCGTGAAACAGCTGTTCTAGGATGTCACTTTGCAAACACTTGATCTCGCCATTGTTCTTTATTAATATTTACATGCTTTTTTTAATCTTTTTATGAGCTAAAAAAAAATTCATTGATTCATTGAAACGCTGGCACATGAATTTTCTCTCTAATTTCTTTTTTGGCGAGTTTTTTATTATTTATTTTAAGCTTTGCGGGCTTCACATTGATTCCGACTGTATTTCCTATTGACCTGTGTATCGAGACCTCGCTGTTTACTGGTGATTAGCTGATGTTCGCCATAGTAACGTGAAACAGCTGTTTTAAGATGTCACTTTCTAAACCCGTGGTCTCACCCAATGTTTTTGTTCTACATTAGTTAGAGACAAATTAAGCATTCTTAATTTTTTAATATTATTTAAACCGAACTTGTTACAGGAAATCAACTACAGAAAGTCATTACGGGGTAAATAAATCATTGAATAAATTAGTCCGCGCCTCTAATACGGTGTTTCGCATCCCACAGTTTGAGAACAACTGACTTAAACGAATTTCAAAGCAGCTGTGATTTGGAGAAAGAAATTTAGAGATTTCACGTATGAAAATAAAAATACAAAATGCAGAAACATTTTCTTAATCCATCCCTTACTTTAAAATAGATGAGTCACTTTGTACAATTACTTAATTTTTTTTTTCTCTTTAATGTATTCCTTTTTCCGCTTTCTAAGTTGTTATTTTTCTTCTTTAGAGTGAACTGTAAATTTGTGACCTAATTCGATTTCAAAGAGGAAATAGAGGAAAAATAGAAACACTCTTCCTGTTATGTTGTACGACACTGAGATAGGAGGAAAAAGATCATTCATAAATGGCAACATGTACAAAAGCTGGTTCTTGAAGAGGACGTGACCTTCAAAATTTAAACTTAAAGGAAAAAAACAAAATTGAGCTTTATATTATTTGAAGTCTGCTTTATGTTAATATTAATACAAGGACGATAACAAAAATATTGTTTGATGAGCCCTCATATGTAGTAATTTAGAATTTTGAATTCTTAAAAAAAAATGCTATTTTTCTAAATTTTATGATTTCAAATATAAAGAAATAAAGGCCGACAGACGGTTCTTGATGATCCCGAATTTTCGCGATTTCACGTGATTGACGTGAGAATAGCCTCTATCCATGTCTTCTCACAAAATGGCGAGAAAGAAGGTTTATCGACTCGGGAAAGAAGCGATCACGAGCAAGCCCCGTTACTGATGTCGACGATTTTGACCGATGCCTTATTCGCCCCTGCATCCATCGTCTCTACGCTGAAGGTAAAAATCTAACTTTAACATTTTTTCTCTAGCAATTTCATAGTGACAGACATTCAAAATACTACATTCCTAGATCTGCTGAAGAGGCTAATGGCCAGATCTCGCGTTTTTCGTAATTCTCGTGCAAACGTGATCATCAAGAACCATCTGTCGGCCTATAATTGTAAGTTTTTTAAAGTACAAACGACTATAGAATGAAGAGATCGTTTTCGTGTGAAATCTTATTAAACCAAAACAAAAATAACAGTTTGACTTCGGAGGGATTTGACGTACGTTTTTATCCGCCTACATTTTATTCATAACAATATCTTTTATATTAGACGTATCCATAAATAATACGAATGTCACAGTTATTATTAGAAATAAAAATAAGAAAAAAAGATGTTGTTGTTTTTATTTCTAATATCTTTTATAGTTTTTCGGAATTTAGTGATTTCAGTTAGTAATTAGGAAAGATTATTGCTTGCGTATAGAAATATATTGATATATTAAGTTAAAAGGATCCCATTTCACAGGTCATGGAGAGCCCTTATGGGCCCTAGCGGTAAAGGCTCCAACGATTCGGGATGCAATTGGATTGGATAATCAGTTCGCTACCTTCCCGCCTTTAATCCCCGAAAGAAACTCGCTCCTCCTTGTAAGTGAATCGTGAGACCCGTCTAAGGGAAAAGCATCCATGCTACTTACTCTGGGAATTGAACCCATGATCCTCCAACTCGCAGCCCAGCGCTTCTACTAAATCTTCTCCCATTTATTGTGCAGGTAACCCCCGAAGAACAAGATTAATTGGTTCCGTGTTCTTTGAAACCGTGTTGTTCGAGACTACAAAAAACGGGATTCCATTTCAAGTGTAAAAATAAAAAAAAAGTTATGTTTTAAATTTTTTTTTTTTTTTTGTTAAATATAAAACTAAAAAATTTTATTTTTAAAAAATTTAAACTACTTACTATTAAAGAAAAAATTATTTATAAAATAATTATGAATGACATTTATAATGTCATTAGGGAAAAAAATAACTCGATACAATTGGTTAAAAATCTTTCAAATCAATAAATTGAAGAATAATTTTGGTTTAAGATTGCAAAACTATATAAAATATAAATTATTCAGTCAAATTAATTGGGAAAAATATAATTCTAAAACACTAAAAGTATTAAAAAGGTTAAAACTTCATTAATCGCTGACGTAATTGATGAGAATTTTACTCTAAATTTTTAACTACTGTAATTTTATATCAAATAATATATGTATTTTATTCTTTTTCAAAAGAATTACTCGAAAATCGTGTAGTTTGAAACCGTGTAATTCGGGAAAGGTATCCGTGTTCTTCGAAACTCGTGTTCTTCAAGTACCATGTTGTTCGGGGGTTACCTGTATATTATATCTCTGATATGTTAGGGGGGAGGGAGGTTTGATGGTAGAATTTCGTGATTGATGGTGGTTAACTGGCTGGATCATTTTCATTTTTTTTTAATGCTTGAAGGTTTACTCTGAACTTACCGTCAGCTTCATTTCAGAATCATGGACACCACGACCATTCCCATTCTCTAAGATCTAATCAGAGATAAATCTTGCTGATCAGCCTAATAATGAAACAAAAAGCAAACTTTTGAAAATGGATATTAGGTTAAAAGAAAAATCGTATTTACTTGAATAAAAATCTTGCAACACCAAAACAAATTAAAATCTTTTTTAATGGGGCCTCAAAAAAAAAAAACTTAAAACTTAAAAAAAAAAAATCACATTGAGAAAGGGTTGCATTACGGGCAATCCGAAACTAGTCTGTGTAAAATAATTTTTTGAAATTTTTAAAGATTTTAATTCGTCAATTAGTCTTATGTGTAGTAACATTTTTATTCAAGTAAATCAGTTTCACATGTTAAATATATTTTTTTTTAGAAACTCGTATCTTTCCCTATGTTTGTTAGCAAGATCCAAATTCTCATTGCATATCTTATTTTTTTGTTTTTCATCAGTTCCATTTTCCTGTAGATACAAATAACTCTGCTATTCTGAGTCAAATAATACAGTTTTTATTTTGCAAATACGTGAAAGACGTAAAGGAACATTTTAACCCTTTTTTAGAACCTGTTTTTGTAAATAGAGCATTGTTTTTTTTATTTTTATTTTTTTTTTATCATGCTTTGATATTTTTTTTATTCAAGAGTATATGCTTGATCTCAAACGAAAGAACATGAAATTGCAGGGGGTTTTTTTGTTCGTTGTTCATCCAACAAGTTTTTAAATCCTGTTTCATTTTTAGAGGATATCAATATCATACTTTTTTTTTAATTTTGAGATCATATTTATATCATATTTTTAAATTTTAGGTCATAAATACTTGCATTTATATGTATGATTAAGATCCATAAAAAGCTGGGTCTTTTGTTTAACATGTGAGCCTGGTTAAGAATTCGTTTGTAGTTGTTCTAGGTGGATAAGGATTCAATTAATAAAATTGGATTTTTTTCATTTTTAAATATAAATTCTAGTAAAGGAAAAATGTTCCTAAAGAAAAAAAAAGTTATAAAATAAAGTAAAAATAAATTCTCGTCCCCCCTTTCTTGAATTTCACTAGCCTCGCCCTGACGTTGTCAGGTTGAGCTAGTTAGGTCCCTAGTTGGCCAAATGCGATAAAAGGAAGGAAGGAAAGTAAAAATAAATAAATAAATAAATATCTACAACTAGATTGTAATAAGCTAGCTTTATCTGATCAATGTTGATCAATGATTTTAAAGCTGTTAATACTTTAATATTATTTACCTATTAATTATTTAACATTAAGTCGTTAATTTAAGTGAATTTTTATAAACTAAACGATTGGACTCCGGTTACAGAAATGTTGGCTTAGTCGCCATATTGTTAGGTACACGATCTCTTCATGTAAATATTATTAATAAATGCTGTTTAGCAACTCACGACTGTGATAAGTTTAGTTTGGGAAAGGGGTATTGTACAGTGTGACCGAAAAGTTCTCGTGCCCCTTCATTGGTAGTCATATTTTCTGGATTTTCGCCATCATGCTGTATACACAAGTTCATACTCCGCCACGCCCTACTTGACAAATTTTAGAGCGTATCCGGTGTGATGGTTTGAAATGCATCTTCAACTGCACTGCGCAATTCTTCATAACGACATTCAGACACGTAGGCCTTGATGATTCCCCACAATGAGTTATCAGGCGTCGTGAGTTCAGGACTTCGTGGTGGCCATTTCAAGGAAGTTGACGATGCTGGAACATCGCGACCAATCCATTATCCTGGAAAATGTTCATGAAGAAACCCGAGCACAGTAAGAGCGAAGTGAACAGGTGCCCCGTCATATAAGTTCCATGATAGCCGTGTCTTCAAGCTGTGGGATTAACCATGTTTGTAATCCACCTGCATTCTAGTGTCAACAATTGAAATAACATTCAATACTAAATGTTACTATTTAATAGAGGGTAAGGGAACTTCCCGGTCACACTGTAGATAAAATATAAATAATTGTTGTCGTTTTGTTTTCTTACTTGTTAGAAAATAATATACTAATTTTGTCGGCTGTAGGATCTAACAACGGAATCTTGTAAGAAAAAGAAACAAAACAAACACACAAAAAAATATTTAATTATTACTTAATTCATAATATTTGCCTTAAATTTGAATAAAATTAATCGATTAATCTAAATGTAATTAACAATATATTCGAGAAACTTACTAAAATAATACGTCGACATAGTTATCAATCAATCTCTACATAGATTATTGTCATCCATCATTTAAAACAACGGTTCAGCGAATTGGAACATATTTTTTTATGCCCTTTTGTAGAATTTTAATTCATTTTGATTTATTAAAACAGTTATTGATTAACAAAATTTATAATAATGTCTGCTGAATAATGGAGTATTAGTTAAAGAGCATTGTCGTTTTTTTTATTTAAAAGAATTAAAAGAAATTATTCGTTTGTTTCTGTAAAAAAAGTAATTGTTATCTTTTAGTATAATTTTAATGGTGTTATTTTATATTTATGCAATTTATGTAGGTCCTATAGTGAAAGGGAACTTTTTGGTCTTATTACGTAACAAGAGGAGTAAGGGCCTACATCGGGGCCTAAGACAATGTAACTATAAAAACAAATTCTCTGTCTATCGGCGCAAGACACATGGATCATTCTAACGCCCAAGTGACAACTACCGTAGGGTTTTTGAAAGCAATAGCATCAACGGTTTACCTCGAATATACCATCGACGGATGTATCAGCGCTCAGCCAGCAAGCGGTGGCCGCCACACGCCGTTGATGACTGGGGTCGGCATAGACTGTCCAGGCTCGTACAGACCGAAAGGGCAACGGCGGCGCAGATTATATCTAGTTCCAATGTCAGAGCACCAAACAGTTTCAGAGAGTGAATGGTACGGCTAATGCTGCATATTTACTCTATGGAAGCCGACACCTTTCTCGTGTGCCACTGTTGAATGCTCATCATCAGACATTGCACCCCTTGCCTGGTAACGGGAATATCAAAACTGGAGCTCAGCAGAGTAGAGCCGTGTCGTGTGGTCAGATGAATCCCGTTCTAAGAACTTCAAAATTTATAATGAAAATTTTAAATAATTGGTTCTCTCAATTTTTCTTATTTCTTAGGGTATTAGAAAAACTAGAGAAAAGCATAAAAATTCCACAAGAAGATGAGACATCTTCTAGTTAGTTAACCCCTCTTGTAGTTTCAATTTTTTTATTTTTCATAGTAATGCATCGCATACTAAAAAATATCGGTTTATAACAAGAATCTACTATTTGAATATAACAATAACTGATCTAAAAAGAAAGGTCTGCATTTATAGTTTAACATCATATCTTCTGCTAAGTTGAAAAAAATCGATTATTTAGAAAATAACAAATAAACACACTCCATTTTTACAGTAAAATAAACCAAAGAACGCACATAACTAAACAAAACAAAACATAAATTCACTGAGCTATATGTTTTGTTTTGTTTAGTTATGTGCGTTCTTTGGTTTATTTTACTGTAAAAATGTACTAACGCACGTTAATTTCCTTGTCTAAATACACTCCATTTTTGTTTTTGTTTTTTTTCATAAGAGTCTGCAAAGGATTTCTGCACTTACAAGGGAAGTGCGTGATCTCGAACGCTGAGAACCGCAAGAACATTGGTATGAGTCATTCTCATGGTAAACTGCACGTCTTACCATGAGAGACATTTGAATGATCACCTATTGAAGGTCCAAGAGAGGAACTTTGATAACGCGAAAAAACAAAATATCGATATAACAGGACCAAAAACACACACATTTCAATGTCGTGACTACATTGCTATATTTCACTCTGCTTAAAATAATTACGCTATCTGAACAACAAACTTTTCCTACTGACCTGACAGTGTTGCACAGCTAATCAGTCTTCAAAGGGCGCTAGCAGACAATAGCTGAGTTTTGCAGGGGAATGACTCATACCACTGTTTTTGGGATGAGCGATTTGTATTCTAAGCACGTTTTCGTGCGGTTCTCAGCGTTCGAGGTCACGCACTTTCCTTGTTAGTTGCATAATTATGACTTAAAAAGTTCTTCGTAATTACGTTTTTTGCAAAATTTCACTAAACATGAAGAGTTTCTCGTTATACCAAGAGTAAATCAAATTATAAAAAATAAAAATAAAAATACCGAAAATACTTTAGAACTTACCTTCTATATCAAGTCGCATTTTATTATCCTTTATCTACATTTCAATGTAAACAAAACAGAACGCTTTAAGGTCTTGTTCTTACAGCAACAATCGATCCATTTCTTGTATCTCATTGCTGTAAAACTACATTGACCAAATGGAATGCAACTCCATCAAAGTAGCTTCAACACACGAAATACAAGAAACGTTCTATACCTATAACTTCACAAAAGACTGAAGATACCAATCCATAATCCTACATATTCAGTGGAGTGAATTCGAAATGTAAGGAAAATAAGAAGTTACGACTTTGGTTTTATTATGTTTGGCAGTAGATGATTTTGATTTGCTCAAAAGCTGATGATCCTTTCTCCTCCAATCTCTCTGACGTCGGGTTTTTTTCAGTTATCTGTTTGTTTCAGTGTCAATGATTTTCATTAGCGTATATTGATTATATCCTGTAATTACTTGATGTTTGACCTAAAAATGATGTGAGAAGTAAATCTCAAACGCGAAGTTATTTAATATGTGAATAAGTTAAATAATGAAATAGTACTTGAGGGAAGGGACAGTAATTTAGATTGAAGCTTTAGAATGATTAGGATAAACGGATTTTTCTTTCTTCTTTTTGTAAAGTATTTCTCGCGTTTTTGCAAATCATGTCATTTTGTGGAAATTTTTTCTCAGTTTTCTGTTGAAGTTTCTCGTTTACTAAGATCTTTCTTTGCTACAAAGTTAGTACTTATAAATAATTATATAGCCTCTTTAAAGATTAATAACTTTAACTTACATAATGACTAATTCAATGTACATAACAACTTAGAACTAGACCTGAATGTCAGGTCATTCGAACATAATCTTTATAATATAATAAATAATGATATATTGGGTTGAGGGGTGTCTTAAAGCCAGCGAGTCGCGACTTTGATGCCATTCTATAAATTTTACAGACAAG
Organism: Thereuonema tuberculata; assembly: GCA_023159025.1. Taxonomy (NCBI): domain Eukaryota; kingdom Metazoa; phylum Arthropoda; class Chilopoda; order Scutigeromorpha; family Scutigeridae; genus Thereuonema; species Thereuonema tuberculata. The sequence continues at coordinate 16,053,502 of JAFIDM010006943.1, read as the reverse complement.
AATACATATTTAATAGATTTTTTTTTAGTTTTTATTTAATTATTTGTTGTTGTTTTTTTTGCATAGTTTGTATAGCACTCCATGCCCGATATATTTATTGATATTTTTTATGTTAAAATAAGAAAACAAGAAATCAGTTTCTGATACATCCAAAAGTGGGTTCGAATCCCGGCGTGGACTTGAATGTTTCCTTTTTTCTTCTGTATGTGTTTCTTCCTTTCAATTAGTTGGTCTCAATTTCGTATCTAGTTTCTGACGCCGCTTAGTCTGTGGTGGTCTTACGTCATTAAATCTCGAACACTGAAATATGGGTGCGATTAAAGAAACAAACAAACAAAGAAAGAAGAAATCGTTGCTTTAAAAAAAAGATATTCTTTTCGAATAGGTTCTTGCATCGTTTAATATATCTTCTAGTCTCATTGTTTCATTTCATAAAATCTTATAAATGAGAAAAACAAACAAATTTGAACTTTTGTTGTGTAACTGTCCTATTCTTTTTTGTTTTTACTAAAAGTATTTCTTCCTTTATTTGAAACATTTTAAATTTCTGAAGATTTGAAATTCCCAAATAAATAATCTTCATTAATATACATCAAGAGACTAAGTGTTTACTAAGTGACATCGTAAAACACCTGTTTCACGCTCTGTGGCGATCATCAGCTAGGAGTAATCATCATAAACTGCGCGGAAGGCCAGCACATGAATTTTGTCATCTATATTTTTTTTTTGGGGGGGGGGGGTTGTTTTAATTGTTCTTTAAGCTTTGGAGACTCCCCAATGATTCCGGCGATAAATAATCCTTATGTTTGTGCGTTATGTTTGTCACTTTACGTTAGAAAAGCAAGGAAACGAGTTATTTAAATCAAACAAAACTGTTGGGATTATTTGCAGCCATTATTAATTGAATACGAGAACTCAGTGATGTTCTTTGTCGTTTGGTGCATTTAGGAATCAGGTGCTCGCGAACCTATACTGCTCTCCTGATATCAGTGTATTTATAACATTTTCAACAATCTATCCCAAGTGCTATTTCTGTTTTAGGTTGAAATAAACCTCAGTAAAGATTGAGAACCCCTGTTCTAGAGAGTCTCTTATGGAAGTGATGTCTCTTATGAGATATAGTCTTAAGTCTCTTATGGGAGGGGTTCATCCTGGATATGGGAGAGAATTGCAAGAACTCCTTCAATTGGCTTTAAAATCCGGATAGACTTACAAGAAGGTAATACAAGAAGTTCCAGTAAGAACTTAAAATCTATTTTCCTTTATTTATTTTTTTGCTTTTTTTTTTATTTTCTTGTTTTTCAAATTTATCAAAAGAAAGGAAAAGTTGTCTTAACATTTTTAAAGATCTTCTAACACCAAAAGCATTTTGAATTTTTGCTGAAAATTAACTTTAATTATATCAAAGCACGCAGTAATTAGTGGATTACTAAAAAAGCATTAATGTAAATTGTTATGTTATGTTATGCAATGAATGTGGGTGGCAGAGAAGCCAAGCACTGCGACCGGAGGTCTATTGTACTATCCCACGGAAATATGGACAGATGGAGAGAAAGACTGAGAAAGTATAGTGGGAGAAGTGCAGGGGAAATGGGAGAACCTCGAGAAAACCTGCCATTTGCGGATCGTCCATCATCACGAAACCCACATGAGAACCGAACCCGGTACTCAGAAGTGAGAGGCCGATGTCTTAGTAACAAAGCCACCCGCGCGGCCAATGTAAATTGTTAGTCATTCGATTCTATTGCTTTTATGGAATTTTCGTCCCCGTCATTTCTTGCTGGTATCCGTAAAGTATAAAAGTTGGACTGTCTCTTGCCATAAACATAAAGACCAAACTTCAAGAAGACCAGTAAATGGTTCAAAAATAGGCTAAAAGGGAAAGATAAGGTCTCTTTTCTTCAATTTACCACTAGAATTTCTTTCATATTATTATAACATTAGATGATCAAGCTAATACATTATTTTATGGTATTGTTTCATGTTGACAATGAACATATATACAAATGAAAAAAGTAAAAAGGAAAAGACGATAAATCAAAAATTTTCCCTTTTTCCTGAATATAATTGAGTATAAATTTGAAATCATTTTATTCAGTGAAAATGCACGAAATACATTGTCTATAAAATACTAATTTTTGAATTACAGTCATAGCATTCTGTAGTGCCTTATTCTCACCCTTTTTTACCTATAAAAAAAACTGTCCAATCATCCAATGACCATATTGCATTCAGGATACGATTAAAAATTCTTTACATTACTCCCCCACTTCCCAAGACAAACTCTTTTATGGGTTACGTGGGATCTTGGACGACAAAGACAGTTGTCATATTTGGATACATAAATGATATTGTTTTTTTTTGTTAACCCATCTTTGGATTCAGTTTTGCGTAGGTGTTAATCACTGTCACTGACTTAAAGAACCTAATCTTTTAAATGGCTTTTTTTTTTTTTAATATTGTATCTAATTTTTCGAGATAACAAAATTCTTTATCCCATCAAATACTTTTTTATTATTTAATTGCTTTATACTATTTAAGTGGTTCCAGTGTATTTGAATCAAGCTTGTTATTCTTTAATACATAATCTAATATCTATATATTGTCATCAGTTTTCAAAGTTGGGTTTTTGATAATCCAGCAGATCTTCCAGTGCTTTCTGGAAGCCACATTTGCAATCTGTTGAAAAATTTAAAAAAAAAAAATATTATATTGCACACGATAGAACGTCATGTTCAATTCAAATGTCCTATAGTTGCCGCCAGAATGTTTCTCATGAAAGGAAATCATCACTTAATCACGTGCCTGGCAATCCGCGTGACAACGATTTATGAATACAAATTCCATTAATAATAATACTTGAATTTGAACAATAATATGGAATGGCCATAATAAACAATCTCGCCATACCTTTACATCATTAACAGCTTATGAACAGTAGTTGAAAACATACTTCTATTTTTTTTTTACTTCTCAATGCCTCATTTACTTCCCAATGCTTACAGGTCCGTGGGTCCGCGGGAGGTTTAGACTCCAGCGATACTAAACAACAGGACTAATTATTAGTCGGATAATGAGTCCGATGCCCGCCTCCTTTAACCCTCCAATAAGAAACCCGGTATTCATTTGACAGAGAGCTGGGTTAACCCTAGGGTACGTCTGGAAGAGAAATAAATAACTGCCCGGTAATTGATTCCGATTCCTCCAGTCTGCAGTCCAGAAGCCCTTCATTTACATCTGTTTAATATTTAACTATTTTGAATGTCTCTGTATAATCCAGTGATTCCTAACTGATGGTGGACTAAATCCGCATTGTTAATTATTTCTATTCCAGAATAACCCACTTCCGTAACGTATTTTTTTCTGTGTTAGAAAAATAATTTTGATTTCCTTTGAAAAATAGAAATAATTTCTACAATGAGACATCCGAGACAGGAATCGAACCTGCAACCTTCTGATCCGACATCAGACGTCTTCTCCATTAGTCCTTGGAGTCTACATTCAAATTATTGTTGTTAAATATCTCTTATCACTCCCTCTGTATGTGCGAAGCAATGATAGAAAAGCCAGAGAGAAAAAATAACTCATTCAGTTTAACCTACTAGATTAAAATTTAAATTTCAATCTTCATTTTTTTAGCCTACTACAAGATCAGGCTAGACGAACATTAGATGCAGAAGCTAGTCCTCAGCGACGAACTGAAGAGTCGTTAGAGACATTTCGCGACATGAACGAAGAAATTAAAAAAACCTCCTTAAAATACTCTATCTCAACTAAAAGCCGTCACATTGTTCTGCCGTCATTAACGTTATTATTTTATGGTAAAAAGTTAAAATAAATTCTAATTTATATTTATGAAGTAGTTTGAAAGGGGGGGGGGGGTTGGCATAAGGGAAACTTTTCGAATGCAAACGTCAGATTAAATAAGTAACGACTTGAAATACTTATGCCAAGTTTCATGAACATCCGTTATCTGGTTCAAAAGAGGTTGAGTTAACAGAAACACAACACATACTCGCATACTGATTGTTGTGAATCTAATAATATTACATCGTAATAATTAATAAGTACTGAAATCGCAAAGAGAATTGATCCCTTTTTAATTGTTATAAAATAATTGTGACGTTTTTTTCTTTCCTAATTATGAAATACACTGTACCTGTATATTGGTCTGTATATTTTTGAGGGTCCCTTCCTCGTTAACAACGTACGTTTCCTGCGTTAAATCTTCTTCCTTGTGCTACTTTATACCCTAAAGGAGATGTTCTCTTAAACGAACAATAACGAATGAATAAATATACGAGTTAATTAATTAAAAGTGATCTCTTCTTCATTTCATTGATAAGAAAAGCATCTGATTCAAATTAAATTAGGCTTATGAATCTAACTAAATTAGATTTATGACGTCGTCCTTTGGATTAATTATCGTAATTAATCACTTTTCCAATAAACCTGACACCGATTAAAGTAATGACTTCATCTCTACACACGTCTTTAGTTTCTATTAAAATTAGAATTTAAAAACACTTATAATAACGATCACAGCTATACTGAGAGATCATTAATGGATGGTTTCGTTTCCTAACAGTCAATCATTGTCAATTTTATTGGGAATTGAAATGTTTATAAAATATTAAATTGTAACCCATTAAGTTATAAAACATTTAAAAGTGATGTATTATTAGAATTAGTCAATATTTCAAAATGTATTCCTTCTCTCACACTGCCAAACTTAAATACCTTCTAATTAGAATTAAAAAAAAGTGAAGAAAAACTTTAGTGAAAATGGAATTGAGAATGTATAATGAAGTGCAATGAAGTTATTTAACAAATTTACAGAATAACCACTCAGCGATTTATGTACATAATGAATAAAATCTTTTATGTATTCCTCATATTCATAAGAAGTTCAAAAAAGCGATATTATTGAGACATCCTGTTGTTCTGCTTCTTTAAGCGAAATTACACCTTCGTAAATTGCACAAGGTTTTGAGTAAACAACAACCCAGATCCAGAAACAGAAGCATTGTTCCAAATTAACAATAAATAGATATGTACTTGAAACATATTAATCTAAAGCTTCCCATGTATTAACAAGGACAAAGGTTTATTAATAGTACTGTAATAATGTTACTTATTAATCTTATCTTTTTGTCAAGATATTGTGAGAGGGAAAGATGAAAAATCTGCATGAAATACAATGTGATTTTATATGAACCTTATTATGATTTAAAAATTCAATGTAATTTTGTATGATCTGTAATTCTAATTTAAAAATTCATTGTAATTTTGTGTTATCTGTAATTGTGATTTAAAAATTCATTATAATTTTGTATGATCTTTGTTATGATGTGAAATCATTGTTATATATAAAGGCGGGACTTTGCTTGTAGGTTATTATTAATGAATTGTTACTGAATTATTTATTCAAAATCTTGTATTAAGTTGTAATGTAGCTTGGAGAAGCAGAAAGATAGGATATATGTGAAATATTGCTTTTGGAAGTTATGAATATGAGGAAGGAATATAATAGTTAATAAATGGAGCTAACCATAAGAGCACAATTGACATATTTGTCACTTGAAAATAGATCTCGTCCGAGGGAGGCGTGAAACGTCGTGTAAGTTATTAACTATTTATAAGTTTTAACTTCTTTTATCTATTGTGCTTTTATGGTTAGCTACATTTATTAATATTTTAACTGCAAGTAAAAAGTTTTAGTAATAATAAACATAAGGGTTTTTCATTATTTGTTAATTGTTAATAAAACATAAAATGTTATTAGGAAATCTGGTCCACCCGAAATAAGATCGTATATGTATGTTCCTGATATAAATAGATAATTTTCTATATTTTTTTTTTTTTTTTTAATATTTCAGAATTTCAGAAATAATAAATTTCATTCATATAAGTGAAAATATAAATTACTAAACATTTTTAATATTTAATAATTCATAGACTCGAAAGAGAGGGGAGATATTATAGAAAAATTCTTGTTTAATTTTAAACGCAATGCCTATTTGAAGGATAAATTATGAGTAGCAATAATGTTACAGTAATTAGTAAGTATAAAAATGTATACATGTTTCATTGGCCCGGACTTTCAGTCGTCAGTGCTCAAATTAACAAATAAATAAATAAATAAATAAATGCTTTTTTTTGCATGCTTCTAAGTTTTATTGAAAAGATAGATGCTTATAAATTGAGAGAAAAAAATCACAACCGGACAACAAATATTTATTTACTCTTTTTTTATTTTTTTTATGAAAGATATTCTATAAGTGGACTTGTTTATGTTATGTTTTGTAGACACGCGTCATGTACCATAGTCTAAAAACACCGTAAACGCGATTAAATACAGTGGTTTTTATGCTGGACCTCTTCCATTTATTAATAACAATTCTGTTTATTCTCCCTTAGGGGCCTTAAGGCTTATTATTAGGAAACCAGTAGGTCATAACAGCTTTTCTTAATGATAAAAAGCACTGGTATTCTTTGGCCGTAAAACATCGTCCAGTTGAAACAAAAAAGGCGAAGGTGTGGGCGCCGAAGGGCTCTCTTGTCCACGATTCCTCCCCCACCCTCCTCCGGTATTTAATGTCAAATGGTGTGCAGCATTTGCGCGCGCTAATTGCAGCGTTAAAAACCCGAGACTCATGATACAGGCGATTACCGCACCTAAATCATCGCCCCGTTGTTACACCTTGAGTTTTGTACTGGTTGTCGGCCTTCTCTGAGCTCCCTACAATAACCAGTTGTTTAGACTGTAATTACGTCATCTCTCGAAACAGAAACGCTTTGTGTGCAATGACGAATCACCAATATTGTACCTTGGGACGCCTCGCGCCCGTTCATCAACATCTGACAATTGTTTTGACATGTTAGGATTTTTTTTTTCCTCCATATGTCAAAACGCCAGATATATTTGTTTAAAAAAAATAAAAGGCAGTTTCGTTAAATTAAATTATAAGTTGTGAATTTAAACATAATAAATCAGTAAATGTTATGACATGACATGAGGTTTTTTTAATTTTTCAGTTTTTCATATTTTTTTATTTTTATTTACTTATTTATTTATTTATTTACTTATTTCTGTATTTAATTATTCCCAAATTGAGCTGTTAATATATCATTTTTGTATTTTTATAAATTAACAGTGGATATTTCTGTTAATCTTTCATTGTCTTAACCAATGAATATTAATCCATTGCGTGTGATTTTATACGATTAAAATTAACCCGATTTAACAATTTAAGTAAATATTGAGTTTCTCTCTTTCTTTCTTTCTTTCTTTCTTTATTTACTTTTTTATTTATTTATTTATTTATTATTGTGTGAAGGTCCTTTAAGAGTTTGAGTCCCTATCGATAGTAGTAGAAATTTAGAAAATAATGAATAATAAAGAGGTTTTAATATTATTTTACAAATGACTTTTGAATTTCATAGACGTACTATATAGTATAAATATAGTAAAAATATATTTGCAAAACTCTAAAAATATCTTAAGTTTAATTGTACCCAATTAAAACAGAGTAGTCTATAGATTCATTGTATTAAATGTAGTCGACTAGAACAAGAATTTGTCTTAATACTTTGTCTCAAAATAAATAAATAAAAAAAATACTTAATGTTTAATGTCGTTTTCTTCGTCGTTCTCTTCAACTTTTATTTACAGGTTCATACTGCGAAATTTCTTTTTCTAATAGCTTGTTATTTGTAGTGATAGATCGACAAACATACAATAATGATAATGTTGAGGGTGAGAGACTAGGAGAGACTATGGTAGTACATTGACATTCTGTTGGATTTCATGGACCATTACAACCATAAGGAAACTTGAACTAGCGCGGGATATAACTTTACTACTCAAAAAATGAAAAGTATTAACAGACCATTTCTAATATTAAAGTTACTTGTAGCACTGTGCGAAAAAAAATTATAGTTGTACTATAATTATGAAAAAAATTGTTAAATGTGTTGTGAGAAATTCAAATAAAACACTGTGGGTTCTTCATGATTCATGATTGTTTTCTTCATTCATTTGAATTAATTGAGACAGTTTGCAACTCCTTATCTACGAGTATATTTTTTATCAATAGATTCAATTTTAGTATTAAAAACCTATCATCAAAGTTTCAGCTTTCAAGGATATGTAATTCAAAGTTCTAGTTAATGGTTTTTTTATACTCTTACATGCTTTTATGGCAGTCGATTGCTTTTAATATGGTTATCCACAGAAGACAACGAATTCAGAAGTAAATTGAAAATGTTCGATATTTTGAAATTTAAAATGATTGTGTTAATGTAATTAAAGGAAAATTGAGCTAAAAGAAAAAAAGGTGGTTGTAAAGAGAAGCAAAGGTATTGAGTTTTGTAGTAAACGTAAAACCAAGCAATCGACACCACTTTGCAGCATTCAGGCTACTCTTGAATAAGTAACCAGTGGCGATTTTATACATTGGGTCGAGGCTAATATTCATTCTCAGAACAGTCGATTCAGACACCATTTTGTCTAATTACCACTACCTCTCACCCGATCAGTAGCCACCTAAAACCAAGAAGTGGATCGGAAAACGGAGTTTCCCCAAACTTCCAGGCCATTGGGAGTCCAACGAGTATGATTGTTGGGCTTCGAGTTTGGGCTGTGAGGGCGTTCCACACACACGGGAATCTAATAGCTTCCCCATACGGTGACCTTAAAAATTGCATTAAATGATGTGATTTTTTTTTTAGCCTAATTTTTAAAGACAATACATTATAAGTTATAACATTACGGTGACTATGTACATGTGTCTGTACAACTTTAATAACTTTGAATCAATAAATGGATCTCCTTGAAACTATAGATGCATATTTATGAACAAAAGGCTAGTTCTCCTTTGAATTTAAAGATTTCTTTTTTCCAGCAAATGCAGTAAAGCATGAACGGCAACGAAATGAATATTAACAGACTGGAGATTTTTTATTTAAATGACCCATTATTAACATAGTCATTAACATTAGATGTAATAGTAATAATAATAACATAAAAATAATAACACACATCCCAAATTTATGGACACAATCACACATCCCTAATCATTCTTGCACACTTCTTTACACTTGACAATATGTGCTTTGGTCCTTGATCCGCCGTTTTGTCTTTACTGGGGAAACCCAAGGTTTGAAGCTTTTATATAATAATAATAATAATGAAAATGTAATTGCGTATAAAATTTAGAAATGTATATATTATTTATAAACTTTCACAATCCAATTGACATAAGGGGAAATTATATAGACCTACTTTACATCTTTTATATTATTTAATCTAAGCATCCGTTAAGTAATTGTTAAAACGACTGTGAAATAAAGTAATGAATGTGTGAAAAATTATTATTATTATTTCAGTAAGTTTCAAACCTTGGGTTTCCCCAGCAAAAACAATATGGCGGGTCAAG
>JAFIDM010006943.1:16031059-16044052 GCA_023159025.1 Thereuonema tuberculata | reverse complement strand
CCTGTGGTAAGCCTATAACCGTGTTTTGTGTTATCTAGTATATGGCTCAGTGGATTCAAGGCGAGGCAGAACCAAAGAGGACTCAAGGAGTCTCCCTGGAAAATACCTCTCCTTATGGGAATGGGATCTGTAGTGATGGAGGTGTTAGAGGTGCGTAGGTGTAATGTTGTGTTCCAACTCTTCATCGTGGCAGCTAAGAATGCCGTGATCTTGGGGTGTATTTTGTAGATATGAAGAGTGTGTAGGAGCCAGGAATGAGGGACAGAATCAAATGCCTTCTTGTAATCGATGTATGCGATATGTAAGCTCCTATTCTTCGCGCGTGCTTGGCGCAGGATTACAGAGTCAATAAGGAGTTGCTCCTTACAACCCTGGGAATTCCTGCGACAGCCCTTCTGCTGTTCGGAAAGAATGTTATATGTCTCGATGTGTGTATAGATCTTGTCTGCGAGGCAGGAGGTGAGGAGTTTGTAAAGTGTGGGGAGGCAAGTGATTGGGCGGTAGTTTGCAGGTTGCGCTGTTTCAGTGTTCTTGCTCTGTAGGTATGTGACACCCTGTGTGAGGAAACGAGGCATATGTTCTGGGTGTTGGATTATGTCAGTGAGTGTAAGCGCTAGTTTTCCATGCAGGGACGTGAACCTCTTGATCCAGAAGTTCTGGACTCCGTCTGCACCAGGAGCCTTCCAGTTGTGTGCATGTTTTAGTGCTGTCTGTATGTCTGCGAGAGTAATCTCATGGAAGGACATGCAGGGTAAGTGTTCAGTGAGTTGCTGTTCCTCTGTGATCCATGGTGCTTTATCATTGTGGGGGATAGGGTTTGACCACAGAGACGACCAGTATTCATGTAAAGCCTCGCTGTTGTGAGTGTTTGTGTTAGTTGCAGTAGAGGAAGATGTAAGGGATCTGTAGAATTTTTTCTCATTGTATTGGAAAGTGTTGTTCTGTTGTTTGCGCAGAGTGCACTGTTTGTATCTTTGTAATCTTTTTGCAAGTGCACTGAGTTTTTGTTTTAGTGTGTCGAGATATTCCTGAACCTGGTTATGATGATTTGAATGTGAAGGGCGAGTATTTATGTGCTTGAATATCTTTCTAACCTGGGACATAAGTTTCTTTGTTTTGTTTCCTGCACAGTATTGTGTGAGCCTGGCTATGTCTCCTCTAAGGTCACTGATGCGGCCCTCAAGGCGACGTCTCCATGGGGGGATGTATTCTTGTGTCCGTGCAGTGGGAGGTATGTTGTGTTGTTTGATTCCAAGTGCCCGAATGGTTCCCTGTGCGGCACAGTAGAGTGTTGTATGTATGTCTTCTAATGTTTGGATGTTGTCAAGGTGTTGTGGGATAGTGTGTGTGTTGAGATGGTATATGACTGTGGCGAGTTGTTTTGATGTGTGTACTTTGGGGAGTGGCGGCCTAAGTGTGGGGTCTGTGCCTGTGTATTGTGCGAGTGCAGTGTAGAAATGATCATGAGCTGCACGTAATATTTCATTAGTTGTATTGTTGGGGCATGTGTACTGAGGGGTAGAGATTGTTTCTGTGTTTTCCATAATGGTGTCTTCTGGTGGGGTGTGGTTTGGTGTCCTGTGGTTGGATTCAGCGACTTCTTCTTTAATTTGTGCAAGTATGCATGGGAGAATAAGATTGTTTACTACAATTGAACGTCGCTGATCCGCTACCCGCTGTTCGCTAAGCCCTAACGATGGATAGCGTGTGGTGAAAGCTTGGTGTAGTGCCTGTCTGTATCCTGTTAGTTGAGTACCTAACTTTGTAACAGTGAAGAAGTCGCGCATAAGATCCTGGTTCATCTGTGGTGACCATCGGATGCGCTGGCGTGGTTTCCCAGTCTTGGTGGTCGCCTGCTCTGACACAGACGAAACACTTCCGACTGTTCGGGCTGGATGGTGTTGCCCGGGCATTGTGGTAGCCATACTACAGGATGGGGTGCCACTTTCTCCACCACCACCTGCGGGAGACTGTAGTATATTTTTCGAACGGAGGCCTCTGCCTAACCCCCGAACGCGGGTGACTTTATCCTGCGCCACACCCGATGCAGCATGATCTATATTAGAACATTATTATTATTATTATTATTATTATTATTATTATTATTATTCCTAGCCCATGCCCCTGTCTCCTCCTGATAAGTATGAGATAATCCAAGAAGAATCGATTCCAAGCGGTTATGGCAAAAATTGAAATTTTATTCCTTTTTGAATGAACTCATTATTTGATAGCGCGCGAACAAATAGAATAAAAGTAGGATTGGATATTGGGGGACCAGCAGTAGTCTAATGGTTAGCGTTCGTGACTGCGGTTCGAATCCCATGCAAGGTGAAAAAAAAAAAAGAAAAAGAATTTTATAATCTGACTTTCTCAGCAAGGGAAACTAATAATTAACAATTGCGCCGGACAGATAGAGAAATAAAAGATTTTAGTAATGTAGATTGAAAGTGTTACACCTTACGTCTCCAATACCCGTAAGAATGTTACGAAAACAGAGAATTCACGAAATGATCATGAAATTCAGGAAAAGATCGCTAATCTACAAATGCTTGAAGAAATTACAATTTAAGAGGACAATTTTAATATTTCATTTGTCACTCCCATTCTCATTTAAAATTCTCAATGTCATTTTCTTTCCACTCTCTACTTACTTGGTAACAATCTTTCCATAGACAATGGTTCTTAGTCAAATTACTCTCTTAATGAGAGTGTATCAGTCCGCCAGTTTCTAAGAAAGAAAAGGTTGAATTCCAGCGTTTCAAGCTTTATTCTATTTGGGAATAATAAGAATGCATATCTTGAAACAAAAAGAAGTAATATACATACAACAAATTCATAATAATACAAGCTACTACCACTGACATCAATATTTCGTCTTTATTCTACATTCCAAAGACTTCTTCAGGACTACTACAAACATTTTTAGGAGGGAGAACATCGCTCTCTTACCTAACATCATTGAAATAAAAAACAAGACAAGAATGGTAAAAAACTTAAACAAAAACAACAATATGAAACGTGATATTAAACACGTTCACTCATTAGGTTTACTTACAAAACCAATTTTTTATTTTTATTTTTAAATTTTCTAATTTCCAAACTTGATTTTTCATTTTATAAATTGTCCTCCTTAAATTTTTAATTGTCTTTTTTCTTTAATGTCTATTTAGAAATCTTCAAAATTGAAAGTTTTAACCTTCTTATATGTAATCACTTAAACTTGCTCTTAATTATTTCGTACCTCTCGTCCTCTCAACTTCGAAAGCTCGAAGATATGTTGCTCTTTCATATGTCTTTTTCTTCAAATATCAGTCCTTAAATTCATTCCTGAAAATTTCTTCCTTATCGTTAAATTCTTGAATTGTTAAATATCTCTCCTTAAATCAATGTTTAAAAATTTAATAAACATTTAAAGTTTTAGAAGATTTTAAGTAATACACATATTTAAGTTATGATTTAAAATTCTTCGTCAATTTTCTTTCATTAAAAAAAAAAGTAAAATACACCCTCTATTTTGATGTTATCTAGAACGATCTGAATAAAAATCTCAGCTTCTAAACTGACTTGTCTGTATTTATTTATAAACAGAAACAATTTTTTTTATTTTCACTTTGTTTTTAAATCTTGTTTTGACTTTAATGGAAAAATAAATCATGTATACATGGCTTTCACGTGGCATTGAACAAATCGGTTGTTAAATGTTAGCAATTAATGTCAACTTGAAAGACAGTGAAATGCAGTAGTAGTACAATGAATTATTTAATTGCTTGTTTGGAATTTAAAAACAAATCACTGAATAGCCTCAGTCATGACATCGAAACAAGAAATCGGTAGGTGGTGTGCCAGTTTTCGAATAACTGGGATTAAAGGAGAGTGTAGAGTTTTCTTAGTTCTACGTATCTTTAATAAGGGCCCAATTGACGTAATCATTCATTACAGATTTATGTAGACCATTGAAAGTTCTGTTACATTATGTGTGGTGAATGTGGACGGCAAGGAAGCCGAGCATGTATTTAGTTTAACGAAAATGATAGACGAAGATAATGATAATCAAAGAATGGTGGAAATAGTGCAGAGGAAATGGGAGAACTCCGAGAAAACCAGCTCTGCGTGGATCGTCCACCACTGAACCGATATCGAAAACCGAATCTGGGTATTCAGAGTTAAGAGGCCGATGTCTTAGCAACACGCCAAGCGCACCGCCATTGTTAGTTAGTAACCATGGCACATGTTTTATTTTATTTTATTTATTTATTTATTTATTAATTTTTTTTTATTTGTTTATTACATCACTGTAATATCCAAATCAATCATCATTGTTTTTATCACTAAAGCTTCTTGATCGTGTAATTAGGTTCATCATTTCGTCACCTGTTTCATCATTGAAAGTATAACTTTTCTAACATGATACTGGTGATGAAAATAATGACAGAAGCAAATCAAAGAGCAGTGATCAAAACAATAGCTAAAATAATGATCGTGTGATTTGGACATAACAATCAATTTTAACTCGTACTACTTTTGATTGCATTGATCCTATGCAGTACGGGCCTTTGGGACAGATTTTGATTATCCTGGTCGTCTAAGCCGTTCCTACATCACTGTACAAAACACATTAAAACTTTCAAATATTTAGTTTGCCAATAAAGTCACTTATGCTACCTTAGACTCAAAGAGTAATGACACTAACAGAATGAAGATAAAAGTAATCTAGATCAATAAATTAAATAAAATTTAATTACTCATTTGAAATAAAAATTCATAGGTTACTAAACAAAACTAAAACTACCGTAAAACTATTTACAAGTAAATAGTGGAAAATTCACTAAAAATAATGAAAACAATTTTCCACTGTTTACTTGTAAATAGTTTTACGATAGTTTTAGAAATTTGAGAGCTGAATTTAAAAAATGTAACTTGCTTTTTTCTATTATTTAAGGTCTTTTTACAAAAGCCTATTTCTTATAAAGAAGTTTTCAAGCAAACAAAAAAGGAAAAAAGTGATAAAACCAGAGACAGTTATGTAAGTAAGTGAATACTGTTCGTTTTCGAAAGGCAGACCCACACTGGCGGACGATTTTACTCCGCAGAGGGGTGATACGCTGAGATGGGCATTTTCGCTTTTAAGAAAAAAATAACGGAGGAGCATTTTTGCAATAGTATTTATTCTTTCCATAATTCTTTCCAGAAAAGCGCAAATAGAACGCAACTACTAGTAAATGAACACCGATAAAACGTAAACATCCCCTCTTTATTTCTCCTCATCCCTATTTTGATGAAATCGAAGGAGACCTGACGCATGCGCAAAAGCGTTGAAGGTTCTCGTAAACAAAAACGAACAGTAAATACTGTTGATATTGATGCGTGGTTCACAAAGTCAAGGGATTAAGGGATTATCTAGCATCGTGGCGATTAAGGCTGCTGCTGAAATCGAGCTCTCACCTGATTGGTCCACAGCACAGGAGGACCGAGGTGAGGTAGGTTTTTTGGCTGTAGGAATCCAAAGTTATATATATAGTCTATATAGCTCTCTTGTTGTAAATAAAGTAGTCAGTAAAGCCAGTAGTTACCTGTTAACCTGTCTCTGTCCAACGTTATTTTAACCACGTAGACTAACAATATCAAATACAGATTTATTAAAAAATATCTAGATTACAAACTTAAAATGTTACTGTTGACATGTAAAATATACGAAAATGTTATTAATTTTTTTTCCATAAAATATTGATTCAAAGTAAGGGGATATGAAACATTTGAATTATAGTACTCATGAATAAAAAATAAAAAATAACATTTCAAAGTTAATACAATTTTTAAGGAGTTTAATTTTGCAGACCTGTGTTATTAGACATTGACATTTTCACATTTTTGAATACAATTCTTTGAGGATTATATTACAGCCGGACCTCTATTTAACGAACCTCTATTTTGCGAATTTCTCTATTTTGCGAACTTTTCTTTGGAACCAAGAACTTTTTGCTAATTTCTTCGTAAAATAACCTCCAAACAGCGAAGTGCATTTTCTATTTAACGAACTTTTTCGGGGTATCTAATTTTTTTTCTCCTTGAAATGTTTTTATTATTAATATTCCCTTAGAGGAAATGAAAGAAATGTGGACACAGCTGAGGTAAAAAGAAGAAATTAACGATGATGTGCTGATTGATGATTATCTTTCACTTGATTTTTAAGTTGAGACCTCGGAAACACTAACTAATATTTTGGACAGTGTGAAAAATAAAAGAATTGCGATGAAGATGAAGATGATGAAAATGGAAATGATCATGATGCAGAAATCAAAAAAGCTTCGTATGATAAAATGCTAAAATCATCTGCAGCAATCCGACGCGGATTGCAATTTGAAGAAAATACTGAAGGGGTTTTTGGTGCATTGCAAAGATGCGAGATGTACTATGAGCGAAAGCACTTTTTCATAAAAAAAAAAAAAAAAACTCAGACAAAATTAACAGATCTTATTAGTAAAATTTAAGTATGCATGTGGTAATGTATGCTTTATATCATTAAAATTATTACTTTTTTTAATAATATTGAATAATAAAAGGAGAATCTCTATTTAACGAATTTTCCATATAACGAACTTTTTTTCGGGATTTTTCGTTAAATAGAGGTCCGACTGTACTTTCAATTTGAGAAAAAGGTAATCTATCATCCATATCAGATATTTAAAACTCAGATTCGAGAAATTTTTTCGTGAATATAAATACAGAATTCTAACAAATAATAATCATCATTTCCATATTAACAAATTCTTGAACGAAGTGGAGTCTAATTTCCTTAAAGGTCCTAAATGAATTCTAAGAGTTTTTAGTGGCACCAATCAGCTGTTCTTTTAATAATGTTCTTTTGTATTTCAATCGATCATATGGCAAATATTAAAAATAATGACATCATTATATTCTGCTGTTAGTCTTTTAAACTTCACGATTTTCTCTCGCCGTCTTATTAGATTTGCTAACGAAAAAAAAAAATTTAAATACGAATCAGATACTTGAGTACGAAAATATACATCCAGCTTTGATACTGGAGTTCAAAGTGGTTTTTGCGAAGAAGAAAAAATCTCATAATGAAGATAATTAACATGCGGGAAATAACAATGACAATGTTATTCTGTAGTCTGAGGAAGAGAGCCGTTTACTTCGGGCTTCTCGAAACATGTCATGTTTTTAAATGTTTGTTTTATATGTATTGTGCGGTATTGATCGCATTATCAAAAAATCTCATATTCACAGACACAATATTGAATTTGTTTATTATTGTTTTGATTTGCTACAAAATATTTCATTAAAAAGTATTGCTGAAAGCCTATCTTTTAAAAACCAATCTTGGAAAATTGAACATTTATTTTAGTAATGAAATTAAGATGGTTTTACTTCCTTATTTTTGTCCCCTAAAAATAATAAAAAGATTTTAAGAAGGTGTTGACGTTATCAAAAAAGTTTTTAATAAAAAAAAATAGTGTTTATCGCTATTAAGAGTTAGATTGGGCGTTGGGAGATTTTTGGGAGTTGGAAGATTTTTGCTATTTTTTATTTTCCTTGCGAATTAATAACCCTAATTATTTAAAATCTTTTTTAAAAAAAGAGCTTGGTACTTTTAATGTTAGTAATAATAATAATAATAAAATCCATCGTTCCAATCAAATAGGTCGTCTATAAATCGTTTCCAACCAGCACGGTCTTTAGCAAGCACTCGAAGTTCATTCCAACTTTTATTTCCAATCTCCTTAATTGTAGTCCGTCCCCAGGAGGTGCGAGGTCTTCCTCTTTTCCTATTACCCTGTTGGTTCCACTGTAGGGCTACCTTATTATTAGCTAATTATTGTATTGGGTTTATTTTTTATGATCTTATAAAATCACTCAGTCTGTGTGTATGTGTAGGTTCCCTCAATACTCTTTTGAACTCCTTGATGAATCTTCATGAAGTTTGGTATGCCTATTCGAGGACTAAGAACATTCTAACTTTTACATTTGTAATCTTTTCCAAATGGGTCTATATCGAGAAATCAGCGACAAAAGATAATTGAATAATTGATTCTTAAGCTATTTTCTGTGAAAATCTCATTGTCTTAAACAAGTAATATTAAAGCTTTTCATCTAATTTATTGCTCATGGATTTGATAAGATTAAAATTAATCCGATTTAAACAAATAAAAAATTATAATCCTTTTTTTTTCATAAAATGGAAAATTTGTGCTATTTATATTTAGTGATGTATTATAATCTGAATATAAATGTAGGATTACGTTTTTACGACTAAAAAAAAAAAAATCGTCCAACTGTCGGTTTGCCCGAAATAATTCGTTTTTTCTGCTTCCTGGATTTTGATGAAATCTTATGTCTTGAGACAGAAATACTTTGGGTACTACCATCAATTTACTATCCCCATTTTTTAACAAAATATCTTAAATTTTTGATTCAAACATAAATTGAATAAGAAGATAGGTAACTAAGTAAAATTTTAAATGGTTAAAATAAAATGGTATCTAAAAAAAAAAACTCACGCAACGTTTCAGGTCTCCGTATGTTTGATTCCCATTATCAAGTGAAGCAAACTTCTCCTTACGAATTGATCATCCTTCAATGACTCCATACTGAAGGATGATCAATTCTTAAGAAGTTTGCTTCACTTGATAATGGGACTCAAACATACGGAGACCTGAAACGTTGTGTGATTTTTTTTGTAGATGTTTTAACCATTTTAAATTTTAAGTGCTTTTATGGTTAGCTATTTTTTTAATATTTTAACTGCAAGCAAAAACATTTCAATCAATAAATTGGATAAATTCGTTAAACATTTTTCTCGTTCGTTCAAAGCTGGAGCTCTATTGAAAAAATGTCCTAAGATATAAATATTGTGAAAATATCTTAGCCTTTAACATTCAAGAAGTTACCATTATCTTGAAGCATGTTACAGAGAAACAATTCTTAATTACTGTTGGCTTAAAGTTGTTGTTGATATTTGACTTTTAATTGTTGATTAACTTGTTTTAGAGATTGAGTAGGTTGTCAGTTAATCCTGTAGGTAATAAATTGAAGTCCGTAACTGACAGATTGAATAGACAAAACAATAGATGCTACAGTAAAAAAATACAGTGAGCAAATTGCAAGCGTGAAAATGATTAAATAACAGGCAGTTAAATCATTCTGTTCTACAAAAATTTCTTTTACAAGTATACCTATTCGGTGCAGTTAATTTATTCTAGTCATTTTTTAAAATAATTGAAGACAACTCGTGTAAGTCTTCGCTAAGAGTTTTATATCTGCAAGGTCACACTACGTCCGTCCATCTGCCTATGATCAGAATAACTCAAAAACTATATATTCTAGAAAGCTGAAATTTTAGAGATAACTTTACGGTATTCCACTAAAGATCCTTTTTGATTTCGGTACACATCCGAACAATAAGTAAGAAGCGAGAATTAAAAACTGCTAAAATGCCTTGTCGATAAATGCAGTAATTGAGGTAATTTAGAGCTACACTAAGCCTAACTGACATTGCAGAGACTGCTTCGTTTTTTATTGGTGTAACACAATAACAATCAATAAATAAATAAGTACATAAGCAAATAAATAAAAAAAAAAATCTTCTGAAAACCCCATTTCTGATTGTTTACTTAAAGCCTTTTTCTTTTTTTTTTTTTTTTTTATTTTAGAAGACCATTTTGATAAGGTTTGTCTTTAAAAGAAGATTTTTATAATCGTTTTATGTAAGTTCTATTAGTGGTCTGTGTCTTAATTTAACCCCTACCCTCTCACCCTCCAAGCTTAAATAAAATTGAAAATTTCACTCTTTGTAGTCGTGGCTTCTTATTAAACTATAACAAAAAGGAAGCTAAATTTTTAATAGTGAATTTTAATATTAGTTTTATTTTTATTTTTTTTTGTTTTTTTAACAATGAAAGGAGGCACATAAGAAACCAAAAAATTTCGTACCTTGAGTTATCGTCGGAGAGAGTCTGGGACGGCCTTTTCGTCCTCTTTAGGACTCGTCAGTCAGATGAACCTTTCGATAAAAAGCTCAGAAGTTTATTTTTTATTATTAATAGTTTGTTTATTTATTAAAAGTCATTATAGATTAATATCGAAATTCCTATGTTGAAATGATCTACATTTAATAATATTAATGAAAAGTTGAATCCCATGCTAACAGTACATGTCGTTAATGTTTCACCAATATTTCATTGGTGAAATAGTTCTCTGTAGGCCAAAACAAAAAACGCACATTATTGTTTTACTCCAACTACGAACACATCACTAAATTATAAGCTGCTATAAAATTTAATATAGACTAAAGACGTAGAATTAAATGAAAAAAACTTAGAGGAAAATTGAACTTTAAACTTGACGATTTAGAAAAGTTTGTCAAAATATCCAATTGTTGAAAGCCCCCTCTTTAATCTCTGAGCTATAGATAAGGTATTCAAAAATTTACAAAACAAAAAAATGTTAATAACGTTCTCTTCTATAATTAGAGATTTGTGCTTTGTGATTGTGCGCTATTAAAACGAAGCCACTTCGAATGGTTGAATGGTTTGATTACAGCGAAACAGTTCCAAGGGAAAGTTATGTTTTCCAAGTGACGTTCTATTTGATGAAGATGATTGACCGACAACGCCTTATAAGCAATGAACCATCACCAAATCAACCATTCGCTTTATAACTGAAATCACTTGCAGCCGATAGAGGACATTGGTAGAAGCATTTGACCTACATTCTCAAAGTTAAATAAAAAAAAAAAGAAAGAAAGAATGGAAGATGTTGTCCGCAAACCGGTCTGCTTGCCTTGGGACCCTTCTTTTGTCTTAGTTTCTAGTAGGTTCTTTATCCCCCTCCCTACAGAACACCTTTGCATAGCTAATGAAGTGGCATTTGTCACAGCATTTATTCACAGGAAGATGAACCAGTTCCGTGAACTTATTTCCAGAGAAAGTATGAATGAAAGGGATTTCTGCAGTCATTTACCCCATTAAAACAAGGAAAAATGAAACGATAGCAACTAATTGAAATTAACATCTAACCATTTCCTCAGAAAGTCTTCTAATATAAAGAAAATCCGACGTATTTGGTTTTCTAATACTGAAGCGATATTTTTATTATTGTTAAATCTGCTATTGTTAAATAATTAAATCTGTAAGTTTTCAAAAACAGCACGTTAAAATAAGCATTTTGTTTTTAACTGATAACCACGACGTAGGAAAGTTTGTAGAATACTGAAGATCAAACATTGCGAAAATATTTCAATAAATTGAGTCCCTTCTTTTTGTCATGTTTATTATTTTTACTTGTCTTGTCTTGAACATCTTAGGTATGGACAATGATTGTCTGTTCCTAGCTCTGAAGATGATTTTGGTCTTTCCATCTTATTTTTGGTCGTCCTCTGTCTCTTTTTCCTTTGGGTTTATATTTCAAAATTAAATTTGGAATCTTATCGTTGGACATCCTTTCTACATGGTTAAGCCAATTTTTTTGATAATTTTGAATTTCTTGAATTATATTTGGAGTTTTAAGTTGTATTCTGATATCATTATTTTTCTTTTTGTCGAAACGTGTAAATCCTAATAAAGGTCTCAAAATTTCATTTGTGCAGTTTCCAATCTTTGTTTGTTTCTTTGTTTCAATATCCAGGTTTCACTCCCATATTTAATTGCTGCTTTGGCTGTAATGTTATGTAATCTTAGTAGTGTTTCTTTCGTCATTTGTTTTCCAAATCTTCTTCTAATTATTCCATTCATTCTGTTGTATGTCTGTATGTTTGATATTAGGTTTGCCTCATCGTTACAACATGAAATTATGTTTCCTAAATATTTAAACTTATTTTTACATTGTTCAGAATTCGGTTTTTCCGACATTTCTCGAGAAAAGAAGTTTTTAAGTATCTACATTCTTAAATTGCAAGATTTACAAAAGCACATGTACACAACTAGGCTTGGACCAGATCTTAAACAAATTCTTATCAACTGGTTGTTTTTAGATTGTTTAAATCGTATCTTCTACAAGATCTAGATGGCTTTAATCTGAATGGAGTAGATAACTGTTAGTTGCCCCTTTATTTAAACACACATGTAAATAGAACATACATTACATTTAGAAAGGCCGTGATTGGCTGATCAAAAATCACATGATTTTCAATGCTTGTTTAATTTGACTAAATTTAAAATTACCCAACAAGACAACTGAATTTCAAAACGAAGAAATTTTTGATGTTAAAGGTTAATTGAATTCAATTAGATTTTTGTTTTACTTGAACTTAGAATTGAATTTAGAACTTACAGCATTTGTGGAACTTAACGGCTAAAAAATTTGAATTCAAACGATTAACTGAAAATATTCACAGTGTCAATAACAAACAATATAGAAATCTATTACAGGTAATACTTCACGACTATATTTGTAAGTACCTGTTCAATAATCTGAATTGAATCGAGGCATAATACAAAACTATGTTAATATTTAATGTATTGTTAATATAATGTGAATAATAATTCCTAGTACACTACACAAAACTGCTTAGCAATTTTATTTCTAACTAGCCGGGTACCGTCGCTTCGCTCCGGAACCCTTGCATATAGAGCATTAAAAACAAAAAAAATTATTTATTTAGCAAATTGTGGCCTTCTCTGTATAACTCAGATGTATTGCGGATTTGCGCCACACGCCCATATATCGATAAGGCAACTTTAATGCGAAAATATAAATCATCTTTATTCCCTACCCCGTGGGAATTTCGAAAAATCCGGCCTAATTCCTTGTCTACATCATAAAGGGAACCTCTGTGCAACATTTCAGCTTTCTAGGTCCAAGGGTTTGGGCTGGGCGTTGATGAGTCAGTCAGTGAGTCAGGACTTTTCTATTTATATATGTAGATTATATCATATATAAAAGAAGAATTTCAAGGTTATTAGGAATAATTCTGATTGGTTAATTAAATATGATTCGAAAATGGTTAATTAGCAATCACATATTTTGAATATGATT
>JAFIDM010006943.1:15991438-16031049 GCA_023159025.1 Thereuonema tuberculata | reverse complement strand
ATGATTCGAAAATGGTTAATTAGCAATCACATATTTTGAATATGATTGGATAATTCGAATCAAATAAAATAAAAAAAAGCCAGCTGTTAAATTAACAGAATCAAAACGAAGACCTAATGAATAAAATTTGACTTAAAAGTTTAACAGATGAATTTAAACAATTTGATCAATAAGAAATAAAAGGAATTTATAATTAAAAAAAAATACAATGTAAGGGTTTTTTTTTTTTGGTTTTTTTTTTATGAAACAATGTAAAACTGTCCATTCGAAGGTGAAAAGGATATTTTTTGTCAACTCAAGACTTTTCTGATACATCGGAAGTGCAGTGGTGCCTCAAAGGAAAAAAATACACAGTGAAAAATTCACCAATGAAACATTAGTGAGAAAATTCATGTGCCAGCAGTGCGCAGGCTTCAATGAATTTTTTTAAAGCATAAAAATTCAAACTGCACATTTGAATTATTAATAAATACAAGACTTTTCAAGACTGTTCTGTTAATGATCCATCACTGAACCAAATAAGAAAAACGATTGCCTTTTGTTTTTGTTTTTCTTAGAATTTGAAGAAGAAGCTTAATGAAAAAACAAAAGGGGGTTTTCAATTACAGAATCGTTACATTGATTTATAATAAGTTGTCAACAGTCTTTGTGTTGTTTTGATTAGAATTTCGAGAAATTTCTCTGACTTTGATCAAAGATAGCCTCTTCAATAATTTGTCTGATTGCTTTTCTGCTTCTGTTCGGTCATATTTCGAAACCAAGGTTCAAATTACCATTTTAAAGCAAAGTTTAGGAAAAGACTACATTATTGGCAATCATGGTTAAATGATTGAATGGCTGATAAATCTAGAAACAGAAATAACAAATCATTACTTTGTGGGTTTCATTTCATTTCTCAAGAATTAATGATCCCTTGTGTAATTTGTTTATGAGATAGAAGGAACAGCATTGCTAGAAATATTCTAAGATATGAGAATCTTACCCTCGTCTTTCTTAAGTTCCATCTTTATCAGAATTATTATCCTTCTTCATCAATATTGTAAGAAATGAGATGTGGTCTAGTAGATAACAAATTATCTTCTCATAACAAATTATCTACTAGACCACATCTCATTTCTTACAATATTGATGAAGAAGGATAATAATTCTGATAAAGATGGAACTTAAGAAAGACGAGGGTAAGATTCTCATATCTTAGAATATTTCTAGCAATGCTGTTCCTTCTATCTCATAAACAGTTAAGTTAATCTATCTCAGTTAAGTTTAACTGAGTATTTAACTTAAGAGGCAGAAAAAATTGAGTCAACAATTCACCAAAATCTATTCCCTGAACTTCCCATACCTCCAAAGCATTTTCTTGTGACGTAAAAAAAATTGCAAAATCTACAAAGAAATAAAACAAATTTGTAAAATAGCATTGATTACTTGCGTTTCGATTGCATCAAGTGAATTCCCTAAGGGGTATAATATATTGATCATAGCAGTCAAAATTCCTCGACTTATAATGTCCTATAATTATAGGATGTTATTATAATGTCTGCCCCTAGGTCTTTCCATCTGTCTAATAAACTGAATTCAATATGGTCAAGTTGCCTAAGTGAACTTCATACACGGTTTTACCGATATTTGAAAGATTTGGATGGTACTCCATATTTTAGGACTTGTCAGCTAGTGGAATGTGGAATTCTTGAAGTTCTGAGATGCTAACAATAAGCCTCATCACTCCAAATAGGTGCTAAGATATTCCGCACGTACTTAAATAATCGAGCCCATATTTACATTCAGGTTTAATTTTATAGAATTTGTTTTTATAATTTCAAAAAAGTTGCATACTCAGGTAGCCATTGCAGAAAAGTTGAGCATGCACCAGTGGGACGAGGCCATCTTGAGAAAAGAGGGGATGGAGACCAAAGCAATCGTATTCAAGTGGAACCATAAAAATAAAAAAAGTTTGCCAAATTTTAAAAAAACCTGTCCAGCCGTTTTAAGGTGATGCTCATATAAACAAAGAAACATGTTGACAAGCAAGAATGTGTTTTCTCTACATTCTCAAACGTTCACTCAATTTCTTACGTGTTTTAAGTTAATGTGACCATTCAAGTAGAAAATCGATATAAAATTTGTAATTATTGTTGTGTTGAATCTGATATTGATTTCCGATTACCATTAATTTGCATTTGAATAGAAAGGATTCTCTTCATTAATAAATATTTAATGCAGATACATATTATGGTAAATTTGGAAAACATAAATATTCGATAAAGCTTGAAATTTGACTATTTGTAATATTAAAAGTAGCAATGGAATCAAAATATTACTTAAATTAATTATAAAAGGTAATTGTTGTAAATTATTATTAGTGTTATTTAGCTTAATACGTAATGTAAATAGATTAAATAATAGCTTCTGATAGATCTGATAGATTTCAGAAAAAAAATCTCAAAGTATAAACTGGCATACAGCCAATAAATGAACAAAGAAGCTATTAAAAAGAGCTGTTGCAGATTGGGATATTTGTAAAATTTCCAAGCTATTTAAGTTACTTGGACAATATTAAAATGTAGGCCTACGCTATTAAGGACGGGGTGAAGCAACGCTCTATCAAAGCGATTGTCCGTTGATGAGCTGCTAGTGGTAAACGATCTTCAAATAAAAATTGATGTGCACCAAACACAGTCATACAAAACTGGTAAGTCACTGATCGCGATTCTTGTTTCTAAAAGTGACTGCGGTTTGTTAATAACAGTTAACGTCATATCAGATCATTTTCCTCATGCGCAATAATGTTTTAAAAAAATTACAGTAACCATGGAGGAGAAAAAAGCACCTGGGTCGAATTTTTCCCGTAACAAGAAATGCGAAGGCAAGAACCTTCAAATTAGCTGTATTTAACAATATTTTCGGTATTTTACATACACTGTCCGGCCACTTTATTAGGTACACCTACCTAGTAGCGTATTGGGCCTCCTATAGCCCTCAAAACAGCCTGAATTCGTCGAGGTATGGATTCCACAAGATGCTGAAAACGTTGTTGAGTTATTGTGTACCATGCAGACATGAGTATGTCACGCAATTCCTGAAGATTTGATGGAGGTGTATGCCTGGAGCGAACAGCCCGTTCCAGCTCATACCACAAATTTTCAGTCGGGCTGAGATCCGGGGACTGAGCAGGCCACTGCAGCAAGGAAAAGTCATCGTCAAGTCCATCAAACCATCCCATAGTGATGCGGGCTTTGTGCACCGGCGCATTATCTTGCTGCAAATAGCCATCTGCATGAGGATAAACTGTTAACATGTACGGTTGCGCTTGGTCAGCTACGATGTTTAGGTACGCTCTAGCTTCGTGACGTGCCTCCAGAGGTATCAATGGACCCAATGTGTGCCAGGAAAACATCCCCCATACCATGACACTGCCTCCACCGGCTTAAAGAGCTGTTGTGAAACACGACGGGTCCAGACATTCATGCAGAGCAGGGTTGTACCGTAAAAAAGTGGCCGTACAGTGTACATCTAATTCATCGTCAAAAATCAAAGAACTTGATTTACTGGTCGATGTCAGCCATCTTTATGACGGTGAACTATGCGGGGACTGATGGGAGTTTTCTTATTGATGAATGACTTCACGGAAGAAAATTGGCCTGTTAAATTTTGATGATTCGTCAGTTAACGAATGCTTGATGCACAGAAAATTCCAATTTTTACAACGTTTTAAGTATGTAGTAAGTTACAGACGACACTAGTAATAGAACTAAAAACCCTAATTTTTTTTTTATTCCATCTTAGAAAAGACTGAGTGATTCATTTATGTAATTCTAGTGAACAGAAGAACAGGCGTACGTTGTTACATTGGTTTTAGGCATTAACTATAATGGCGTCATGGCTTCAAAGTTGAGCTTAAATATCAATTTTGAATTATTGCGGAATTACGGTATGATGTCACTGTTAAATGTTTGAGGATTTAATTAATTTTCAAGTAAAGGAAAACTTGTATAATATTCGATAGATATTCCATTTTAGGAATACAGGGGGGTGGGGGGTTGTTTACATTATTTTCCGACTTTGAAAAAAAAAAGAGAAACAGAAAAACATTTACAAAAAGTAGGCTTCAAATTCTTTAAGAATTTCTTATTTAAAATTGATTAATAGTTTCTTTTAATGAAATATCATTAGTGAGTATGGAAACACTGACTTGAATTCCAGTTGAATATCTTTCTCTCCGTCCATTTGTCTGTATTTGTTTGTTCCCGCATCACGCTAAAACGGCTGAACGGATGTCCATAAAATTTGGAACACACCTTATTTAAGGTCTAAATTCAAACAAAGGCCCCTTTGCTGTGATGTCCTTCCACTACTCGGAATTGACCCCTGAAGACGTAAACAGCTAGACGATTTCTTTACATTTGTACCATGCTTATTTACGATGTACTTAACATACGCATAAATATTTTGGTGTTCACCCATCCCAATCCTAAAAAAATGCACCTCCCAGCGCTGCAAACTCCGTCCTCGGTACGCGATGTATAGATAAGCATGTATCTGTTTGCAAATTTTTTATTGAAATGCACCTATTAAGAGGGACCTATTCTATAATGCATATTCCAGTGGTTTTTCAACCTATTTCTTTTTAAATTCGTTTCCTTTTTTGTAGATGAATTGATGTCTTTACTTGGGTTATTTCATTCTTTCCATTTACTTCTACCATTCTCATTAATAATTCAGAATAGTCTTTGCGGGTGAAGTTTTTCAAAATCATTCAGCTTCTTCGTTGTGATAAATGATGTTCGTCTTCTGGTTTCTGGTTCTTCACACGTAATTTGGTAGCGTTCCAAAATATTTTTTTCTTCCTTCGCCATCGTTAATCGTCCATCGTGTCTTTATAGGATTATGACTGATTGTGGTGATGGCTCTGCTGTGACATCACAGTCTTAGCCGCACCAAATGAATTATTATTTTTTAATGGATGGTTTTTTTTCCTGCTGAAATTGCACCACAAGATTCGATTAATTGATGAAGTATTAATTACTAAGACCTAGAAGATAAGTTTCTAACTTTCGGGCTTTAAGTTAGTTAGTGAAAAATCGTATTAAAATGTTTCAAGATTATTACATTTCTGTACGGTTCTTGATCGGCAAAGTCTGATAAAGCACTGCTGGATTGTTAGTAACGCTGGTGTATGGAACAGGGAAAAATACAGATTTTGTAATGCCGATTGATCAAAGAGCCACTGAGCGTCCTGACATAGATTTAAGTTTATCTTCTTAATGTATAAAAATGAACGTTTCTTTTTTTGTTTGTCCCGTATGCGTTCCTACACCATGCATCAGATTGGGATGAAACTTTGGTGAGTTGTTGTGCGCACGCCCGCGAAGGTTTCTGAATTAGTAGAACCATTTTACAATATCTGGTGCGCGAGTCGTTGCAACGAATGAGTGTATTTCCGGTTTCAACGTTTGCAGATTCCGTTACGACTCGCATTTGCAATGACTATCAACAAAGCACAGGGACAATCGCTACAAGTGTGTGGAAACTCCATGCTTCACATATGGACAGCTGTATGTGGCCTGCTCACGCATCGGAAAACCTTCTGATTTATTCGTGTATGCACCAGACGGAAAAACAAAAAATATTGTGTATCCAAAAGCACTTCAATAAACACAATTCAAACACAAACACTTTCTTTCTTTGAGTGGCATTGCAACATATGCCGGGTACAGCTAGTTATTTGAGAATCAAGACAAAACAGCATATCTCCCTTCAGTTTCGAGTGTAAGACGTGAGACATTTCAATAAATGTCTTTCAGATGAATAAGTCTAAATAAAAAAGAACTAGTTGACCCGTGCGAATAATTCGCAACAAAAAAAAAACACCTTAGAGAAATATTTTCTTTTGTCGTGCATTTTAGTTAAACAGATTGTCAATAGATGGCGCCTTCTCCATTTTTATAAAAAGGTTTTTAAAATACAGCTTTTTTAATAAAAACATTAATTTTCAGCAAATGAAAATGTCATTTCATTTATTTTTCGTCATTAGCGGTGAACATAATCTTCAAAATGATGTCTCAATCATTGATTTTGATGAAGCATTAAGGGAGATATGACATACCGACACAAAAACATCTTTGAGAAATAATATATAAGGATTAACAACAAAATCTATTTTTTTTTTGTCTTTTTTTCACTGCAGTTATTGTGAACACATTATTCTTACAGTGATCTTGTTATATACAATCAATTTACATAAATATAACTCCAGATTTTAACCTTTAAAGACCTTTTCAATATTTTTGGAAATGGTTTAAATGAGCAAGGACATTATTTCCATTTTTTGAAAATAGTCACGAAGTTTATGGTTTGTAATTTTTTTGTCTTATTTAATGAGAGGCGATATCAAGATGCATTGTTATCATCTTGTGTTACTAGAAATGAATTAGACAGATTATGTAGCAAGAAGAAACAATCATAGAATTATAACGAATTATAAAGAAAGTTCTCAGAAAAAAAAGCAACTTATGAAATATCGTATTCTATATAATAATTCTAAAGTGTACAGAATTATAATATAATTAGAATTAATATATAATATATAACATTATTTATAATATAACACTTTTTTTCTGTACAATTTCCTTTAAATATGAAGATGGATCTTGTGAATAGCCAAGGATCAGAAACGAAAATAGCAGATTAGTCGTATTTGAAAAGCTGTTTTGTTTTTGAAAAACTGCTTCCAGATAAAGTTGCGTAAGTTAACAATTAGTTGTAAAGGGATCAGAAAAGCCTAAGAGAACATCCAGTAGATACATGGAAGTAATAGATAGTCATGGATAAGGAAAAGTGCAGATTAAAAGACATTTATCCTAGAGATGGATAAAAAATGATTGGAAATAAAGACGATAATCTATTCTATCTAATCCACAACAAAAGATAGAAAAGCCATAAGAGAATGTAATCTATAAGAAACACTATTTCAAGTAAACGATAAATTTTAAATTACCTTAATTTCCGAATTTGATTAGGACTGTATCAGCATCTGCTTTTCAAAAATTTAGAAATTCAATTAGGTAAAAGTAAGGTAATCTTAGTTTTCTTTTAAGACAAACTACCAAACTTGTGAAGCAAACCTCGTCAAGTAAAACTTGTCAAGTTTTATATATATATATAAATAAATATATATATATATATATATATATATATATATATAGCAACTCCCAAACTTTAGTGTCTTCCCTGCCATGCATTTCGGCTTCCCTGCTGACTGAGGAATTGATCTCGGAATCCAAGATCATGTGCCCGTAGTGTGTGTGAGGTGAAACTATGTGGCAGGAAAACCGATTAAAAAATGAACTCACGGTTGACTCACGGCGATGAAAAATGAAATGTAGGCATCCTCAATAGTACATTTGACACCTGATTTGTATTTCTGTGTCTTATGGTTTCGGAGGAGTAGCGGACAGAAAAAAAAACAACCGACCCAGTAAAATTAACACTTATTTTAAATTTACCTCTCATTAACAATAATTTATAATAAAGTAAAGTTTTCTTTTATATATATATATGGATGGATAGTTCGTGCTCACAGTAGAAAACGATTAAAATAAATTTTCTACCAATTAACATAAAAAATCCCTAACAATTTTTAAAATAGGGAAAAAAAATTCTATTTACATTTTGAACTTGATAGGAAATTATTTTGAATTTCGATACTTCTGTACCCATTTATCAAGAGTTCTATTTGAAATTAAGAGGTTATCAAACCATATAATCATCATTAATGTTACCAATAGAATAGATTATTGATGTAATAGAAAGGCAATAATAGGCATTTACAATTTTTTTACAAGATTAATAGTGACCATAGTTACACAGGATATTTGTTTTTTTGTGTTGTGTTTTTATTTATTATCTTAATAAATAGATGAAAAAGGAAATAATAAAGAATTATTTTGGATGAAAAACAAAAAAAACAACAGTTTTTTTTTTTGTTTTTTTGTGTGTGTGTGTGTTTTTTGTTTTTGTTTTTATCCTTCTTGATGAACAGGATATACTGTATCAAAAACGTCAATGCTATTATCTTTTAGTATATAAGTAGGCCATCCCCCGTGTACACGCGCTTGTTTTTCTATATCACATAGAATTTAGTTAAGTAAGAATAGTAGAACTATAATTGCCGAAATGTTGCAATATTTTAAATATATTTGTCATTTTCGAATTACAAATAAATGGACGGATTGGAAATAAATAAACAATCTTGAGATTCAAAAAAAAAGGTTGAATATGTTCATTATTTTTGGGGGGAAGGGGATGGAAACATAAGTCAAAAAGTGAGTAGTAGTTCCCGTGGCCTTAGGGATAAGACGTCTGACTTCGGATTAGAGGGTTGCAGGTTCGATTCCCGTCGCGGACGTTTCATTGTAAAAATTATTTCTATTTTCCATTCTCACATGAAATTGCGCCGGACAGACAGAGAAATAAAAGATTTTAGTAATATAGATTGACTGAATGTAAGAAGTGTTACTACTCCACTAAGAACATTTTTCTTCTTGCTGACGATAAAACGATTTTTTTAAATTTTGAATAATTACTATATTAGGATTCAATTTAAAATGCAGGCACATTTATTTTGGTCTCAAAATGATCTTCGAAATCCTTGCTAAAACATCTGGACGTGTTTCTTTAAAATTTGGTATGATATGATTTTTTTTTTTTCGTTTCATCTTAAATCTACCTATACCTTTACTAGTTTTTTAGTATTCACATATTTTTTTTATTTTTTTTTTTTTTTATTTTTAAATATTATTTCAAATGAGAACGGAACAAAAGCATGGCCTCAGCAACAAATTCACTGCTACTTCCTCGTCGCTATTGGCCGCCCGTAAATATCGCATTCCTCACAGTGCCTTGCGTTTCTTTGCCTGTGTGAGCATTTATTCAAGTCTCATAGAGATAATCGAGGATCTCCCTTTCCCAGTGTTGTCTGATTTGCCTTGTAGTATCTTTGTGGCTGGGCTACAATGTCAGAATATAACATTTCCCCATGCCGCCATATTACTCTGCGGCAATGTGTTCCCGGATCAACTAAATGATCAGGATTTTCTATACTTGGCATTGGTTGCGGACAATAGCCTACACTGTATTCAGAAAGGCAGTGATTAATGTCACTGTCTTAATCGGCGGAAGGATACATTTTGTACGACAGAGAGAAACGGCAGAGGATTTTGCTTCATCGTTCAAAAGCCTACCATTATAATATTGTGTTTCAAAATAAAATAATAATTTCCTCAATCCAGCTATTCGAATATAACAGAATATTTATTGGATGAAGATACTCTAGATATATATTCTATTTAGCTATCCCAGTATAATGTAGGTGGCGCTGCGGCGATGGATGGTTCTGTATGTCTCTTTCGACCCAAATTCTAATTCGTGTTGCGGAAACCGCATAAGAATTATTACCACTCATGACCCGTTTATCATCAAACCCTGATCAATATGCCGACATGATTTACAAGTTTTACAAGATTTTTATTAACTTTTACGGAATTCATTGAATTTATTAGGATAATAATGATATGATCAATTGATTTCATTTCACGTCATTTGGCAATTTGCTGAAAAGTCGATTATTAATGTTATTGTGATTATATAGATTTCAACAACACGCCAAATGCAATCAATATTTTATAATAGTTTCAAAAATGCTTTTTTTATCTTTTTTTAAAAATATTACTTTTGAAAATATTGTGAACTGTTAATAAATAATAGATAAATAACTATGCTTTATTACATGATTTTATGCACAAATATGTTTAAAATACTGATTTTATTAGTTGGAAAAGGCATTTTTAGTGATGCTTTCTTTTTAGTTGTTGACAATATTTATAAAGAGATACACAAACAGACAGAAAGTCCAAAAATAAAAAATAAAAATCTTAATATTCTTTTAATATTAAGACCTACAAAAAATATATTTTTACCACTCTTTGATTAGCTTAGATGTCAAGAAGTGTACAAAGGTTTTTCAATAAAAGAATAATATTTAAGTAATTAGACAAGCGAAGGGATTCTCTCCATTTCCAACTAGATCACATTTTGTGAACACGTTTTATTCAAAATCTACAGTAGCTAGAAATATGAAATTTTGCCATGTTGAAGTGCACAATCATATTTTCAACACTTAAAACTGTAAATTGTGTAAAATTATTTGTTTTTAAAAACTTAGAAAAATCCATGAGAAAAGCACCATAACTTCTTAAAATAAAAATTTGTAATTTCTAATAATCCTACAGCGTCGTAGCATTAGTCACTTTTAAATACCTTCAATCTTAAAGTGTGTATATATATATATATATATATATATATATATATATATATATATTACGCAAATTTTTGGATGTAATTTTAACAGTGTGCGAGTCTACTCAAAGCCCTCCCCCCCTTTTTGCTAGTTTACATTTTTTTTTATTCTTAACTAGCTTTTTTTATTCGGAATGCGTTGCAATGCCACTCCAAGAAAGAAAGTGTTTGTGTTTGTTCTGTTTATTGAAGTGTTTTTGGATACACAGTATTTTTGTTTTTCCGTCTGGTGCACACAAGAATAAATTAGAAGGTTTTCCGACGCGTGAGTAGGCCACATACACCTGTCCATATGTGAAGCATGGATTTTCCACACACTTGTAGCGATTGTCCCTGTGCTTTGTTGATGGTCATTGCAAATGCGAGTCGCACTGGAAACTGCTAACGATGAAACCGGAAATACACTCATTTGTTGAAACGCCTCGGGCACCAGATGTAGTATAATGGTTCTACGTGAAGAAACCTTCACGGGCGTGAGCACAACAACTCACCAAAGTTTCATCGCAATCTGATGAATGGTACAGGAACGCATACGGGACAAACAAACAAAGAAACATTCATTTCATGCATATTATAAGATTTAACATGTAACTACAGTCGGACCTCTATTTAACGAAGTCGCTAAATCCAAAAAAAAAATTTCGTTATATGGAAAATTCGTTAAATAGAGATTCACCTTTCAAAATTACTTTAAACTACATAAAACAGATTTAAAATATGTCTTATTCATAAACAATAAATATTATTAAAAAAGTAATAATTTTAATGATATAAAGCATACATTACCATGCGTATACTTAAATTTTACTAATAAAGTCTGTTAATTTTATCTTGATTTTTTTTTTTTTTTTTTTTTTGAAAAAGTGTTTTTGCTCATAGTATGTCTCGCATCTTTGCAATGCACCAAAAACCCCTTCAGTATTTTCTTCAAATTGTAATCCGCGTCGGATTGTTTCAAATGATTTTAGCATTTCATCATACGAAGGTTTTTTGATTTCTGCATCATGATCATTTCCATTTTCATCATCATCATCTTCATCGCAATTTATAGCTGTATTGTTTTTATTTTCCCCACTGTCCAAAATATCCGATTCAGTCAGTGTTTTCTAGGTCTCAACTTCAAAATTAAGTGAAAGATAATCATCAATCAGCACATCATCGTTCATTTTTTCTTTTTCCCTCAGCTGTATCTACATTTCTTTTATTTCCTATAAGGGAATATTATAAATAACAACATTTCAAGTAGAAAAAAAAACAAGAAAAAAAAACTAGATGCCACGAAAAAGTTCGTTAAATAGAAAATGCACTTCGGTATTTGGAGGTTATTTTACGAAGAAATATAGCAAAATGTTCTTGGTTTCAAAGAAAAGTTCGTAAAATAGAGAAATTCGCAAAATAGAGGTTCGTTAAATGGAGATCCGACTGTATTACACTTCGGTCCTCAATACATACCATAAAGTAACTGTAAATGTCACTGTTAGATTTGTATCAGCATCAAAAAAAAAGCTGTACCTGGCCAATAACTTGTGGAACTGATGTAAGGGTTAATTAGGAGAGGAAACTAATCTTATAACAGAAACCTGAAATTTGGGAAGATACTAATATTTTAAGGAATTAAATTGCAGTTAAGGGTTTGTCACCCCTTCCGGAAATATTGGGTTCGCCAAGAAGTTCGTTCGGTTTGATATAAAAATAAAAGACATTTTTCATTGTCACCCATAATTTTATTGAACAGCGTCTTCAACGGTTTGTTCCACTACCTTCTGCCATCTTTCAGGCAACTTCATAATTCCATCTTCCCAAAACTTTTTATCTTTTTGAGCATAAAAATGTTCCAGGTGCCTTTGGTGTCTTCCAGGGAACTGCAGTTTTTCCATTAAGAGAATTTATTAAAAACCGAAATCAATGGAAATCCGAAGGTGCAATATCTGGTGAATAGGGCGGATGAATCAGAACTACTACAAACTACATTTGGTCTTGCGTGCTTATTGTCTTCCAGCTTCAATATTAAATTGGCGACATAAAATTCACCAATTTTGTGATCAGTTTTTTTTTTTTTTTTTTTTTTTTTTTTTTTATGCAAGCTGATAAATGACAGTACAATACAATCTAACAAAATGGTATCTAATGACGTTAAAGACACCTTAACGCGAACACCATCCAACTTTGCACCAACTTAGTTGGCCGATTTTGACGTCACGAGTTGGTAGAGACAGTTTTGAGCCAGTTTTTCAGCGACTTAGTACCGACTTTAGTCCGCCGACTCGAGTTGGTTGTGCAGGAGCAACTCGGGAAGTTGGTTGGAAGTCGGTAGGAATTACCCAATCACAGGGCAGCGTTGGA
Source organism: Thereuonema tuberculata (assembly GCA_023159025.1). NCBI lineage: Eukaryota > Metazoa > Arthropoda > Chilopoda > Scutigeromorpha > Scutigeridae > Thereuonema > Thereuonema tuberculata. Next base: position 16,018,353 of record JAFIDM010006943.1, on the reverse strand, counting down.
ACATGTCAGTCGTGACGTTACGCCCATGGAAAGAAATGGCGTCTAAAACGATTATCCCGCTTCGAGTCGAGGACAAGCGAGTACCGGTACACAATGAATATCAAGAGTATTGCGAATTTCTTTCATGCATAAATAAAGTTTATACTGAAATGTAGTAATAGTATGTAGCAGAATTTATCAGAGAGGTTTCAAAACCTCGCTTTTTTCGGATTTTTCCACAGGTGCTGGGGGAAACGCATTGTATTATGGGATTGCTGCAATCACGACCGACTCGTTTGCGAGTTGGATGGTGTTCGGAGCTAACAAAAAGTTGGCGGACTCGAAGTTGACCGACTAAGTTGGTGCAAAGTTGGATGGTGTTCGCGGGACTTAAGCTTACTAGAGCTAACGTACATAAAAAAACTTTTAACGAACGAACTTTCTGGCCAACCCAATAGGAACTGTAAAATAGATCTGGTCCCTTTGGAATTTCATGGTTATTTCAATCTAAAATTTCGATTTTTTTTTTTTTTTTTTTTTTTTTTTTTTTATGTATGTAAAATTTGGTTTTGGAGAATTCGAGATTGATGATTACGAATAGGAATTAAAAATTTTCTAATTTCTTTGAGGTTGAACTCTCGTTGAACTTTGCGACATGTCTTGAAGAAATCTGAAAATGAACGATTTCAAAACGAGTAAAGTACAGGAATTGATGGAAGCAGAATATGGCAGAGTGATAGGCTGAAAAGAAAAAAATTAAGTTGAAAAAAAAATTATGAATTCAGCAAAATTAATGTTGAGCTGCAGTTAATGGCTTTCAGATTATTTGTAATTACAAACAAATTGACAGTTTTGAAGTTAATTTATCAAAAAAAGAAGCTAAGTTGAGGTCGTTTCATCATCCGACGCCCTCACTCCCACCCGCCTTTCATACCCCGTAAGAAATCCAATGAGTACTCATTATACCCAAGAAACCCCTGGACTCTCCTGAGTGGAAAGAAACAAGGAGAAATCACCCACGATTGCCGACATCGAATCTGGCTCCTTCAGCCTACAATCAAGTGCCTTATCGATTGAACTATGGGATCTACTTTCTTTCCTCAGTACTATTCTAGATTTTTTCGCTAAATCAAAAGCTCTATGTTGTAAAGAACTTATTGCTAAACATAGGTAATTTATTTAAAAATTCTAAAAATACAACTCATTAAAGCACCAAGATTTCAACATGTTTTAGTCTTCTGATAAGATCAGCAGACTTATATTCCCGTTTTGTCTGTCACGTAGGCAATTGTCATTAAAATATCATTAAAATATCGTTAAGCACAACAATCTCAACAATCGCAACAATTGCGCCTTTTGCATTCGCAATAATCACATTTATAGTGATTGTTGTAGAGCTGCATTATAGAGGCGCAATTGTTGCGTTTATTGGAAATAAACACAAGGAAATTAAAGCAATATCAATGATCAGAAGACGTTGGCAGTATTGTGATTGGTTTACTAATAGCTTTCCCTACCTTTTTTTTTGGTTTTATTCTGTATCTAGGATGGTAGGACAAATGTATCCATCCATCCATACTGTCCGAAGACAGGTCCAATTCTATGGAATTCGCATGGAATTCCGAGAAATGCCTGGGGAAAGATACTGGGATGGTTTCCTGTTGCCTGTCCCAGGACGCCATTAAGGAATGACGTCAGAGACAAATATATACTTACGACTAAAATAAATTCTCAATCACTTAATTCAAAATGTCGCTGAATATTATATTTTGGATTGAATAAGTCAAAGTATAAACATTAAAGGTAAAATTCCACTACAGACCAGGCAGGCCTTTGGATATGAGAGAGGTTTGGGCTCCTAGCGGGACTAGTTGAGATCGAATGGTCATTCCGACCAGGGCCGGCACAAGGGGCCCCAGGCGAGCTAGAAGTGGCCTTTCTTTCTTCAATGATAATGTCCTGATCCCCTCCCCGAACCAATTTCCCTAAAAACCTCTTACATATGCTTTTTAAAATTACATATTTTTTTTTGTTATTTTTTTTTTTTTTTTTTTTTTTTTGTTATTTACATCTCATTAGAGTCATGGGCTTTGTCGGAGCAAGTCCAATTTTAAACAAAGAAAATAACCATAATATTTTTATGACTGCCGAATGGAAGATTGATAGTATTACAGCAAATAAAAATGAAAAAAAAAATCATCAACCAGCCGCAGGGCCCCAGGCGACCGCCTAAATTCGCCCCCTCGGGTCGGCCCTGTTCCGACGCCTGCCTGCCTGCCTTACGCCGAATAAGAAACCCGAAACCCATTTGACAGAGGACTTAGTGAACCCCATGGTCCATTTGGAGGAGTAACAACCGTGGTCAAATCTGCGACCGCCGCGCCGCCGGAATTGAACTCAGCTGTTAAACCGCTGGAATACCTGACCCAGAAATATAAACAAATATGTGATTTGAGCATAACTTTAAATTTTAGTAAAGATCTGCACATTTCACTTATATTCTTACTACTAATAATAAGGAACGAAACATAACAACAACTCAGCATTTTTGTCAAATTGACAATAATTTAAAAGAAAAATTAAAAAAAGCTTTAAAAAAGAGAATCAATAATCATAATAAGTCTCATCTATATTTGCCAAGGAAGTCTGGAGACGAGCCTGATTTAATCTTATCTATTAATTAAAAATTAATATATTCTATATCTTTGGAATATTTGAAATTAATTGACTAATTGCAATTAACATTTAAGTAATTAAAAAAGTAGGGAAATAATCCACATCAAATCTATGAATTTAGTCCCATTCCTTAATCTCCTAGGTTTTGGTGCTTGAGAATTCAATGTAATATGGACCAGTGAACATTATATGGACCAAAGCGTAAATCAAAAGCATTCAGTTTTAATCAATATGAAAGTTACGTTAAGAATTAGGATGTTAAATTTTGATACGTCTATATTTTCTATGAGCTTGAAATGCCAGTGTTTCGAAGTTCTACCATTACTGCAACTGTAAAACAAATTGTAGGTATTTTAATGAGTACAAGTACAGTAGGATATAATTATATTATGTATGTTGATGTTAGTATTTATTTTGTGACATTAAGTTACAAAGGTCACAAAAAATACACAAGTGTAAAGTCTTTCAGTGGTTCTACAATGGACTGTGAAGTCGGAATAAAAAAAAAACCATTTTAGACTATTTAACATTCCAAGGACTGTGGAGTCGGAGTCACACTTTACCGTAGTTATGGAACCGGTGTCGCTATTTCATTTTTTTGTTTGAGTAACCACATTTTATGTAGATAAATTAAAGTTGTTCGAATTCGATTCTTATGTAATTTCCTACGTACGTTCCTTTCAATAAGTTCATTGAATCTTTTAGTTTTAGACTTATTAACTTTTAAACCCATTGGAAAGTTTTGAAATTATTTTTGCAGTCGTTTTCTCTTTGTGTCTACTGAGGGCGCTGTGGTCACTTTAATTTTTTTTGTTCATTCTAATCATTATTATTTATTCGCCCCTCTCATTTCATTCAGAGGGATCTTCCTCCTCCCCTCCTTCTGAAAGTCTCTTCTCAGCTCGTGCCACGTTCGGACCCATCCATTCCTCCCCGTCCGGAGGTGGTTCGGGCAGGAAAAAGATCAGGTGGGGGTTCGACATCTGTGCTCTTTGTCCCCTTGCTTTTGTTCCAAAACAGAGGGGGAAAGCGACGCTGCTGGCCCCGAAACCTGCTCGTTACGTCATGGCCTACTTTGGCAAAAGAAGTGGCATGGGCGACTTCCGGTCGGGGATATAAATCCTGGACGGTCCCCCCGTTTCACCCTCGACGACGTTTTCGTGAATCTTCTTGTCGTCCGACCTTGGCAGTTCCCAAGAAGACGAACCGCAACCCGTGTGGTTGATCTTCGACATCAACAACGAAGTGAATAAATATGAAGTTCTCACAATTATTATCGTCTGTTTCAGCCACTTAGGAATTAAGAATATTGAGATTTACAAAAAAAAAACAAAAAAAGATAGCAAAAGCCCCATCGTTCAAATATTTCATTCTTATTTCAGTCATTATAATAATTCTTACAAAAAAAAATCCACTTTCCATACTTTTTAGTAGCACAGTCGACTTATCATGTCCCTCTGTGTGTGTGTTGTGTGTTTATTATTTTTATTTTTTTTCTATTTTACATGTCTTAATTTTTTTTTGAAAAACCACTAAACGAATCTTCATGAAAATTGACTTGCATGTCTACGGATAACAGACGAGCTAAATTTTATATTTGAATTTTGTTCTGTGTGGGTCCTTACCCAGAGATCGACAAATAAAAAGTGATACTTATTTCCTTAAAAGAAAACATTAAAAACAACAGTGCTGTGTAATATTGCAAATTAACCCTTTTAGCTGATCCACTAATTTGCGCGCGCTTTGAAAAGATTAAAATTAATCGAATTTAAACCACCTAAATTTATAACAAGGATTTAACTCCCTTTGTTGAGTTTTTCCAGAAAATGGAACATTTCTGCTGTTTCTATACATATTGTAATTTAAAAATAAACGTAGACTTTTCATTTTGTGTGATTTTCGCGACTTTTAACAATGTTAAAGTCAACATGTTAAGAAAAGTAGGTTTTAAGTTCCCTCAAGAACTTATTGGGTTTTTTGTTTGTTTTTTCTTGCAAGCATTAAAAGTTGTAATTCATTTTATCTTTACTTACTCGTAATTTTTTTATGTATTACCTCTTTTCATCTTAAAACTACACCATTATTAAAAAACAACAATTTTAACGTGTGTCACTTTTAACATTAAACAAAATGATTTTTCACGGAAAATACGCTTAATTTAAAAAACTTGAAATAACTTTAAAACCTAACCGGTCTCCCTTTCGGAGGTCTTCCTCAGACTAAAGAATCCAAGCCAAAAAAAAACAACCTAAATTTGTAGGTGAAGGAAACATATACAGCCAATCACAAACGGGCGAGTTCATAATGATAAGAGGTGAATGTTTGCCCATAATGTCTACCCCATAACGTTTTCTTTTAATGTTCTTAGTAAATTCCATTTTAATTACTATGTTATTATGATTAGAATTACTGTAAAACACAGGAAATTTCACACTATAATATCTATGTAGAAGTTTAAATTAAGAAGTTAATAAGCTAATTAATAATTTAAAATGCCGCGTTGTTGGACCTTCAAAATTTGTAGTCATTACAGCTTTTTTATCCAATTAAACTCCACAGTGTATAAAAATCTGACTTTTTTTATAATTCAAATAATAGAATAACTCAAATACTGTTTATAAGTTAATTCAAAAAGTTCAACAATAAGCTCAGATTGCTCAATTTCTTTCTCAATATATCATTTAGGTCGGAATCGCAGTGGTAACTCAAAAGTAAAAATAAACAATAAAAAAAAACAAAAAAACTCACTAATGAAAAATTAGTGAGAAAATTCATGTGCCAGCAATCCACCGGCCTCATTGAAATTTTTAAGGCCTATAAAAATTCAATCTGCGCTTTGAATTATTAATAAACGATTGTTTACCTAGTGACATCCTGGAACAGCTGTTTCACGCTCTTTGGTGATCATCAGCCAGGAGCAGTCACCAGTAAACAACGAGGTCTCAGTAGGAGGGTAATAGGAATAATCGTCGGAAGCGCAGTGATGTCTGCGAAGTAAAAATAAACAGTAAAAAATCACTACCGTATTGTCCAGCGTATAAGACGACTGGGCGTATAAGACGACCCCCAATTTTTCCAATTAAAATATAGAGTTTGGGATATACTCGCCGTATAAGACTACCCCTCTTCCAACGCACACCAAATAAAAATTACAAAAATATCAGATTTGATTTCAATATGGTAATTTTAATTCAAATGCTTATGACATGCAGATACTTAGCATGAAAAACTGTCACTTATAAACATAACGCTGTTTGTCATCAAACATGTAAACATAAAACAGTCCAAGTGGATTAAACTTTTCCTTTAAAAGCGATGTACCTTACCGGCGATTGGCTGGTTGTGTTGTATACAACGCCTGCTTAGATTGGTCAGCTCTCTCTGTCTCCAAGTAACTGTAGCTTTGTTTATTCTGGTGCATTATTTTTATGCTATATTTTTTTAGAATTTCACTAAAATCATAGTATTTCTTAACTGTAGCCTTGTTTATTCTGGTGCGTTATTTTTATGCTATATTTTTTTAGAATTTCACTAAAATCATAGTATTTCTTAACTGTAGCTTTGTTTATTCTGGTGCATTATTTTTATGCTATATTTTTTTAGAATTTCACTAAAATCATAGTATTTCTTAACTGTAGCCTTGTTTATTCTGTCCCCACTCTTTTCTCCACACCCCGGCCGTCCCGGACGCCTGCAGCTTGCTCCGACCTTCACATCGGGACCGCGTTAAGTCACTTCTTTCCACGAATCCTAGTGAGTGGATTTTCTTCTACCGTACTTGTACAGCGCCGTCCTTGCTGCTTTCATACGGCGGGGATGCGGCCGCGGCCGTTTTTGAGCTTTCCCCCACTATATGCGGCGACCGCAGATTCTCCAGTTCGGCTCGGAAGTTTCAGCACCCGGCGTATAAGACGACTCCCGACTTTTGAGAAGATTTTCCTGGTTTAAAAAGTCGTCTTATACGCCGGACAATACGGTAATAAAATATTAGTGAGAAAATTCATGTACCAGCCGTTCGCCGGTCTCTGTACATGTTTTCGAAATTAATCCAAGAATTATATCTTTCCATCAAAATTTCTTCAATATTCAGTTTGAAGTAACTTCTCAAGACATGTTTTTGGGATTGACTTTTTTTTCAAGCAGACGATTACATAGATAAAAAAGCAATTATAGAGATAAACAATCTAATTGTCGTAAGAAATTATAACAATATTTATTCCAATCTTATAATAAACATAAGAGTATAATAAATAATACTTATTTGTATTTACTAAAGCAAATTGATATTTACTAAAATAAGTAAATTAAGTAAAATCAACAAATTTAATTAAAAAAAATATGAAATTTTTTTTTTTTACTTTTTACTATTGTTTAACTTCATCCATTCAAATTGGTATCCTGATATTGGGTATTTAATTTAATGAATCTGTATAGTAGCTCTTATTTCGTTTTCTTTTTGTTGACTGGCTGTTCAAAGAATGAACCTTCTATCATAGAATAAAAATTTTGTGTTACCCCCCCCCCCCATTTGAAATGGTGTCAGAAGAAATTGACATTTCTTTTAAGATTTAATAAATCTTTGCGTATTTTAAGCACTGGCAACAAGTGAAAATATAAAATATTAATAATTAAACATAACCGTTTCTCGCAGCTATAATATAATTACCGTCACGCAATTTATCAATTAAATAAAATCCATTTAAAGACTCCTTGATCACCGGAATTGAATACATCCGGTGTGAAAATTGAATAAGTCACAGTAGTTGCACGATATTATTATGTATGTGCTTATCATATTGAATATTTTAATCTTTGACCATTTTTTTTTCAATGACCTAAATGAGCACAGGATGACTCATAGGAAAATTGATAAATCGGAAAGAACAGTATCTACGTTTCCATATGAACCAAATAAACAGAGAATTAGTATATTTATGTTTAATTAATATCTGTATAAAATTTGCTTTTTATTTTTTTTTTTATCGTATCCAATTAGGTTTGTAAATTAAGTTGTATTTCATGACCAAATATAAATTATTATGAAACACAGTAGATAATTTTCAAAAAGATAGAACAATTAGATTAGAAAGTGATTTTAGGAATGTTGCATTACCTGGCTGTAGGGATGACACTGTCTAAAATGGACGACATATGACGAAATTCAGTAGTAATGATTTTATTTGGCTGACGATGATGTCCAAATGGCATCTCCGTCTTGGACGTCAGAAGACCTAGCTACGTCATTGTATTATACTACTTACATATTTACACTTAATGCTTCAAGACGTTTCATAGGAAGAAATCACTAATAAACAAAGTCTTGAAAAAGACTAGACCATCTTAAATATTTCTCTAAAGCGACTTATACTTTTTACTTTATTACAGGTACTCATCACTTTACGACTTATCTGCTTAACGACCACTCGCACTTACGACCTCCGCCCTTGAAAGTACAACTTCTATTTCATCGTCGTCATCTCCCTTACCTGGACCCTCTACAGCTCCAGATAACCAAATAAACAAATGATAATACGTACATTGCCATGTCTTTTTATGAATAAATTTGAAGTTTGTTGCATAATTTTTATAATTTTACAACGATCCTATATTCCCGGCGCAAGCTCCTAGCTTATCGACCAATTCGCTTAACGACGTAGTCGTCGGAACGGAACTCGTCCGTAAAGTGAGGAGTACCTATATAGTAAACCTAGTAAGTTTGTTGTAGAAGTGTTGTATGTTTTTAATTGGTGAAAAGAATTGTTGGTTTTTTTATATCAACATATGGTTATAGCATCCCCTGCTAATATAATAAAAGACTAAGAACAGTTCTAGAATTTTACAATTCTTGAATTGAAAATGTTACGTTGAAATACTCTTGTCCGTCTGTTCATCCGTCTCTGATAAAAAAAAATAAATCAAAAACTAAGACCTTGAAGCTTCTGTATAAAAAAAATTATTATTGATTTTGGTATTGAAAGTAGAGAATTACCGCCATAACCCCCTTGAGTTTCCTACATTGTAAGCTTCAAAACTATTTACCTTAGAAAGATTAAGCGATACTACTAAATCTGAATTCCTTATTAATTTGATTTTAAGTTCAGCGTAGAAAAGCTTTGCTCAAGTCAACAGTGAGATGGTTAGAACAAGTAATTACGTAAAATAGTTAGAAGTTTATTAAGATTAAAATTCCACTTTCAATTTGGACAAGTACTTTGGGTCTTGCGTTGCTCTTATTCAAAAGTTCGCATGCCAACTATGTAAGCTTTATAGAAACATAGTAATAAGAAATTGATTTGTATGAGAGAATAGTACAATTATGCCGAAACATAATTAAGTATCAGCATATGTATATAAACATAGCAAAAATATGAGATATGTCAAGAAATATTTGCTCCCCTGGATTGATACAAGAGCACTACAAAAAACTCTCAATACTTCAATTTAAAACAAGTTGCTGTATCTGTTTTGTCTGCAACAACTAAATATCTATTACTTCACATATCGAATAGAATACGAATTAGCTGATTTAATAAAATGCAAATTTTAATAAGCTATGTTTAATTAAATACGAATTATAACATCCTGTAATTTTACTAATGACAGCTGATTATTAAGTGAACTGAGATTAATGTCAATATTATATGTTAAGGATTAATAATTAAGATTAGAAAACTGAAATATAGTATTAATACATTTTATTCTACTCGCAAACTAATAATATTTTTTTAAAAAAAGTCTTTAAAACAGCCAGCACACTGAGTTTAAAAAATTAAAATTTAAATTTAAAAAACTATTTACAATTAAAAGTCAAACTAGTTTCTTTCCGTTAACGTGCCATCTTCAGTGAATGAGTCTTCCTATCAACCTCAGTCTCTTATAAGGGCAAGCCATCAGTGAATTGACCAATGGAAAGCATGGCTCAGATGAACCAATTGTCGACGTGATGCTAATTAAGCAAATATTTTGCTTAAGAAATATTATTTTGTGATTTGCATTAATTATTCAAATTCACATTCTTTTTTAATTCCTATATATAAATTACTAAAACCATTGCGTCCATTTGAAACTAACTTCCTGCCCGGCACATAACAATATCCATGTTGACATCAGAATCTCCTTGTTACTTGGTTAGGCTGATCTTCCGTTCAACAAAAGCAGATTGTTAGCAAGTATATACCAATCTTATCAAAATTAACGTGCATACCAGATTAGGACATCACTGAAAAAACAAAATCGCACAATAACTAAACAAAAATCACTGAGCTTATTTTGGATTTTTGCTGGGAATCGGAGACTGCACCGTTTCGGGTTTCAACACCCTCTTCAGTCCGATCCCGCCCAGCATACCCAGCCCAGTATAGAATTTTGATTTGATTACTAACATTTTATTCCAACAAATTCTTACTAACGTGAATTCTTGCTAGTGGGAATTTGTTTTTACCCTCTTTTATTCTTGATTTAATTTTTGATGTTTTTTGAAATGAGGGGTCATTGTCTTGTTCGGTTGTCCGTCTTGTGTATTGTCCCTCTTCAATGGGCTGGGTATGCTGGGCGGGATCAGACTGAAGAGGGTGTTGAAACCCGAAACGGTGCCGTCTCCGATTCCCAGCAAAAATCCAAAATAAGCTCAGTGATTTTTGTTTAGTTATTGTGCGATTTTGTTTCTTCAGTATATACCAATCTTCTTTTGGATTTTATTTATAGAATTTCGGAGGTTGGGAAGTTTAAAATCCAATCATTCAATCAAAAGAAAAAAATTACTTCTCTAAAGGAATATGGTGATGGTAAACTGCTTACCAGCACAGTAAATAATTGGACTAAAACGTATGTATCCAAATAAACTATTTATAAATTAAAAAGGATGAGATTTGAATAAGTTTAGTTCCTATTGATTTTAATACGAAACGGACCCAAAAGAAAAACAAAAAACATAAAAAAAAAAAACTTAATTTCCCACGAGAAAACTTTTCGGAAGTTGATAATGTAGTTTTATTTCCATTGTTACTCCAAATCCAATTCACACTAAAGCTCATAATAAATACGTAAAAATCAATATCAGAATTTGATCAGTAGCCAATCAGTGATGAGATGTAATTTACAAAGCCTAACAACTTCTAAATTACGTTGTTAGTTCCAAATTCATTGTTTAATTTATCTGCGGCTCCATTTCAGTAATTTAGTAATTACTTATTACTAATTTAATAATTAGCTTCACTACATCAACAAACGTAGCTACTTGAGATGTCCAGCAAGAAATAAAAGTTAAAATCGTTTTAGGTTTTATTGCAGACCTATTACTCTTTATCAAGCTAATTTGATTTTTTCTTTCTAGCTCTTGTCTGTTCTCTTGTAGATTCATTTACTGATAAAACAGTTTTTATTGCCTATTTATTTGTGCCGAATTGTGATTTACGACCAATGGCCACATCACCATTTACGTAAATAAGGCAGCCCTGATCAGTGCGGGGTGTTGGTTTTTTTTTCCGAAACCAATAATTAAATAAAATCCCCGAATATTAAATTATCATTAAGTTGTCGTATTTTTACTGGTGCAAAGCCCTAAATCATATACTAGGTTTATGACTGTTTTTATTATGCCACAATCGACTGACACTAACAAGGTTAGAGCAGATTCTAAGAAGTTTTCCTGCTGGTGGGTTCCAGCATGGATTTATCTCGGACATCAAATGAAATATCACATATTTACAATGCTGTTTAGAAAGTGCATGTAATTATTTGTGTAATTTACAGTCTACCTTAATGTCACACGTTAATTTTTATATGATTTAAGAAATCATAACCTTATTTTTCATTTCTATTTTAAGTTCTTCAAACCTTCAGTTTTTTATCAAGGACTAGATGAAAACGCGTAGTTAAAGAAGTAGAGTGATAAGTTGGTACGTGGAGCCAATTGAGTCCCTGTGGGTTTTGGTTATTTTAACGGCCAATTGGAACTAAGAACAGGGCCCTCACAAAGGGGAAGGGTCAGTTGGTCCCGCAGCACCGGGGCCCGGTCATCAAAGGGGCCCGGGCTGAGATCTTCACCGAAAAAAAAATTATGAATTAGCCCATCACTTTTTAGGCATTTTTTAAATAATGAACATTTTATTTCAATTACTTTTCTGCTTTAACCGTCTGCATAGAGCTATTCTGCATTACAACGTTTGCAGAAAAAGTTGTTTGCTAAGTTTTTCTAAGCTTTTTTTCTAAACTTCATTTCTAAAGCTGGAAAAGTAAATGTTGGCATTGTCACGGTTTTATTTTAATTTTTATTTTTCTTATGTGACAGTTTTCCGACCTCAGTCCATAATTTAACTTACTTTTTCATGTTCCCTCGTCCCTTGTTTTGTTCTGTAAATACTTGTTTATTGTAAAAGAAATCATTATTTATATTCATAAATCCGATTGTTTGATATTTTAATTTTCATGTTATCACCCGTTTTTCCGAAGTTTCGGTTTTCATCTATTATGTTCCAGTGAAATTTTTTTTTAATTCTTATTCTCATAAACTAGTGTTTTGCTATTTCCCACGGCGGTCAACATGTCAATACTTTGTCCTACGTCACTAATTAGAATCACAGGCCCGACAAGGGGCCATGAATACGGGGGCCCGTTGTCGATCGGTGGTGGGACACTTAGGGCCTCGTATCGGCATCCCCCCACCCAAGTGTGGTGTCCCTGCCTTCATAGGAGAGCGAATATCTCACTTCTGGCAATAAACATGAGGGTGGGAGGTCCCCATATTTAATGATTGGCTATTTCTGCTAATTTGTGTGATGTCATGGCAGCTATCCTTTGAAATAACAGAATTCTTCATTACTTAATAATTCTTAAGGTAAGAATTAATGTTGAGCGCGGGTCTTGGAAAAATGTAGTAAGAAGTTTGGCAATATACAGCGGAGGCCATACTGTACTGCGGGCAACAAGCCATTGATAAACAGTGTCGGACGTTCCTGATTTCAGCACAGCATTCCCGGTGTCTATAAGTTAGTCGTATCATCGCCCGCGGACCTTCCAATAAACGCCTGTATACATGGTGGCATGCATAGACAATGGTTGTGTAGACCAGTGAAAAATCAAAGAAAAGAATCAGTGCTTAGTTTCGCTGGTCAAGGAGTCGTTCCGATTCCAGAGAAACGCGTATGGGGCCCCGAACAGTAATCTTGGTGCACCAAAACTTCTGTAAATAGCCTTTCTTACATTATTTCTAACGTTTATCGTGAGGCTAAGAAAAGTGCTACCCGATAAAACATTAGTTTTGCTACCTTAATCAATCTCAAATGACAATTAAACTTAGCTCAGAAAATAGCCTACGTAATTTGATACGTCAAATTGATCAAAAACAAAATGGATTTTTTTTTTTTATTTATTTTAAAAACAATCATTTTCAAATTATATGCATAAGCGTGTACTAATTTCAATCAGCTGAGAAAATCACAACAACTTTCCAGTATTTTTGATCAGTTTGAAATTCCTATAATTTATCCATTAAAATTAGGAAAGCTAAAACAATTACTTTAATCCATAATATTTCATGAAAATTGACCAGTAAATGGAGATGTGTTCTCGAGTGGATGTCTCCGAAAGGTAGCGGTTTATAATTATCTGTCAGAATTAATTTATCTCTTTTTTTTTTTTTTTTTTTTGATTGTTCACAATTAATTATTTTATATTCTAACACATTTATTTTGATGATCACGTTTGCGCGGGAATAACGGAAATTACGAGATTTGGCCATTAGCCTCTTCAGCAGGTCTCAAGAAATTTAGTATTTTTAATGTCGTGTCACTAGGAAAATGCTACATAATGAATTTATTGTTTGTTTATTGACTGATTTCAAGTTATTAATACTATATTAAAATGTAGTAAAAGTCTCATGCATTTCCCCGTATTATAATTCATTTAAATGTTTCAATATTTTGTGAGAAGACATGGATAGAGACTATTCTCGCGTAAATTACGTGAAATCACGAAAATACGGGATCGTCAACTTCCATGAGTTTGATAATATTTATGATAGTGTTAAGTTAATTTGCTCTAAAAAATAATGGTAATAACTGTATCTATCATGCTTGTACTATAAAAGTATGAAATCGTGCGGTATTTTCGCGATATTTTTGGCTAAAGCCCCGCGAACACCATCCAACTTTGCACCAACTTTAGTCGGCCGACTTCGAGTCCGCCAACTTTTTATCAGCCCCGCACACCATCCAACTCGCAAATGAGTCGGCCGTAGTAACAGGAATCCCATAATGCAATGCGTTCCCCCCAGCAGCTGTGGAAAATCCGAAAAAATCGAGGTTTTGAAACCTCTCTGATAAATTCTGCCGCATACAATTACTGAAATTTCAGTATCAACTTTATTTATGTATGAAAGAAACTCGCAATACTCTGAGATTCATTGTGTACCCGCTTGTCTTCGACACGAATCGGTGAACGTCGTTTTAGACGCCATTTCTTCCATGGGCGTGACGTCACGACTGACGTGTTCCAACGCTGCCCTGTGATTGGGTAATTCCGACCAACTTCCCGAGTTGGCCGTGCACAACCAACTCGAGTCGGCGGACTAAAGTTGGTGCCAAGTCGCTGAAAAACTGGCTCAAAACTGTCTCTACCAACTCGTGACGTCAAAATCGACCGACTAAGTTGGTGCAAAGTTGGATGGTGTTCGCGGGGCTAAAGAATTTATGATTTTGCCCGTTGTTGCATTTGGTACCTAGGCCCGGAATTTGATGTGGGAGGGCCTGACTAAGAGATCATCGTCTGTCTTCTTTTCATTCTCCGGAAGTAAAATTTGATACTCACCCTCCCTTTGGTAGAGACCTTCCTGAAGAAAAATTTTTTTTTTCCTTTATTTTATTTTGTTTTATAGTTTTTTCAAGTAACAGAGAATAAACCTTCAACTAAGGTTTATTTGAATATATGGCAACTTTCAAAGAATTTGGGCCACTTTTATTATTTGCTTTTAAAAATGTATATTTTCTACATCAGAAATCGGTTCCGAGAACTAAGTGAAAATAATCAGCAATTTTCTCAATTAATAATCAGAATAGTTTGAAATTGAAAAGACATAACTATTACTTTTATATATAATTTATTAACTTATTTAGTAGCAGATATGTACTTTATAAACAAACACAATATATATTAAGCTTAAGCAAAAATAACGGAAAAGAAATACTTATTCTTCTTCGTAAGCTCTTCAATATTGAAACACAAATCCACTTCAAACTTTCAATATCATTTGACAATTCTTCTTATTAAATTATCGGTTCACTAACTGTTCTTTAAATAATGTTCATTCTTTGAAATTCAAGTTATAAGTTAAAAAACAAAACAAAAAAACTCACCAACTATCTTTGAAGAATTCATCTTTCATTATCATTTCGAACAATGATCACGCTTTCTCGTGCTAATCTTCTCACGCGCTGCGTATCATTGTTCAAATCAATCAATGCTTTCATTAATTTTTACTTAATTTCCACAATAACCATCAGCAGAATTTCAGCATTTTGATTGAGGAGATGCCAACATTTTGAATGCGGGGTCAAAAGTGAGTAATACTTGTTAATTTATAGTTTTATTAAAAATATAGTTAGTTTTCTTTTTTCCCCTCAAAATGGGGGGGGGGGGCAACTTCCCCCCCCCCTTGCCCCCCCCAGAAAAAATTCCGCCTATGGTCGTTACATCCCTAGTCTGTATGGGTTCTCCTCTACAATTTTGAGCTAGTGAGGGGAGAACAAATTTCCTTTTCGTCTACCTTTTGTACTCGAAAATTTTGGAATGTATTTCCCTGTGGTGAAATTTTCACATGAAAATTCCCATAGAAAGGCTTTACACGATAATTAACTCACAGCAAACAATTTGTCTACTCCTGTCAATGCATCAGTATCCAATTTACAATGTCTTTTAAATTCGCGCGTGCTATGTTAAAAATTAATTGAGTTTTGGCGACTTACGTTAATGTTTATGAATTTCATCATTTTTCATTAAATAAAAATAAGGTACGATTGTTTACATTTATCGATTATTATAATATACAAATATTGAAACTATATATTGTTTTTTCATGTATGTATCAATATCATGTATGTATCAATTTTGTATTAACAAAATGCTGTCACAAAACTTAAAAAAAAAAACAAAGAAGGAAAAAAAAAAGGCAACATTTTTAAAGAGAATAAACATTAAATTCTTTCAGAAAATTTGTTTTGTGACAGCATTTTATTAATAGAAAAATTTACCATGTTCAAAACTGATATTATTAATAATTAACGATCCTAAATTTTTATCTTTTGCAATTTCAAAAATTTAAAAAATGTTTGAATGTTTATTGAATATGTAATGAAATCATCTAAAAAATGAAAATTATTTTAGGATATCTTCTGCTTCTTCTTTACCCATTCTCTTGTATCTTTTAGGACATCGTACCTCATCAATCGCTTTCTAAACCTTATATATACAATCCATAACCATTCTTTTAACTCCTCTAATATTCTTTCCTCTCTTCGTGGT
Organism: Thereuonema tuberculata; assembly: GCA_023159025.1. Taxonomy (NCBI): domain Eukaryota; kingdom Metazoa; phylum Arthropoda; class Chilopoda; order Scutigeromorpha; family Scutigeridae; genus Thereuonema; species Thereuonema tuberculata. Next base: position 16,002,183 of record JAFIDM010006943.1, on the reverse strand, counting down.
AATTTTCTTTATATTTTCTATTCACATTCTTCTTGGTCTACCCTTTTTCCTTCTTCCTTCTGTTCTTGCCTTTAGGATCTTTTTAGGTATCCTGTCCTGTCCCATCTTAGTAGCATGTCCATACCATATCAGTTTTATGTTCTATTAATGGTCTTTCATTTAGTTTCTAGAATATCTAAAACTTTTAAATATAACTATCTGATAGAGAACTTCATGGAAAAAAAGGGTTTAATAAAATTATTTGATATTTTAATATTTAAAAATATTTTTTTCATGAAGTTCTCTATCTAAAATTAATAGGTTTCTTTACAGTATAACGTTATCACTACCCTGGTATCCTAAATTTTCATAGTTAAACTTGAGGTTAAAATAAGAAATCCTGGACTTGGCTTATAAGATAATCCTTACCCAAATACAAAACTACTTAAGTATTATATAAAATAATTAATTAAAATAAAAAAAAAATAATAAAGTGAGAAAAGGATTAATTTACAAGTTAATAATGTAAATTAACTTTTAAGCATATGTACATTTACGTTTTAAATTAACAAAATGAGTTTGAATCATGATATTACGAAAGTTCTACATAATGTAGTCGTTATTTCTATAGATCGTTTGTATTGTATAATTTTATTTAGGAATTATAAGCCATACTTACCATTTCTCTATATAAAAAAGGTTTTTTTCTAATAAGCTCATTAATCACAAACTACTTCAAATTAGTAGAGAAAAAATTAAGAGAAAATTTTTTGACAGCAAGTCGTAGTTTTTTTTTCCTCTAACCGTCTGAAATTACTCAAGAACGACAATTGGGTTGGGGGAGGGAGAAAGAGGGCAATGTCCCTCTCCCCTCACTGTGATGTTGTAGTTTAAATTTGCAACATACATCTCCAGTATACACTCAAATATCAATAAATTAACTATATATAAAAAAAAAACTCTTTTATTAAGCATATGGATATTATAAGTTGATAAATATAAAAGTTTCTTAAATGCTTATCCGGTGTTTAATTTTTTTTATCAGATAAGATTGAGTCGATAAAAATCTGTACAAACTTTCAAGCTATCCAAATTTTTCGATTCATGACTTTCAATTTACTTCTAGTATTGAATTTTTGTTCGTCCTAAGCCTATTTTTCTGAAGTTCTTTACTTCATAGAGTCTTTTGACTTTTTATTGGAGTATTTGAACTTGAGCTGGCAAACGGAAAAAAAAAAATTAGTTAAAAGTTTCTATTTTTAGTTATGGCTTATTAACTCTAAAATCTAAATTTCGTATTTTGTTTTGTTTACATTATAATGAAATAATTAGACATGAAATAAGCAAGGTATTATTTATTTACTTATTATTATAAATAATTTGCTTAATATACAAATATATATATATTTTAGATATATTCATTTTGCAATATATATTTATACATATTTATTAAAATTTATAAATTAAAAATTATTATTATTATTATTATTATTATTATTATTATTATTATTATAAATAAACTAATAAATTTGCTCATGCACATTTAGAAATTACGTATCTATTCTATTTTTACGTAAGTATTTACCAAGTACTTCAGAATAATGTTACGAGTGGTTGGGGGAAGCAAATAATTATTTTAAAAAATATTAAATGAATAAAGAATTATACATTAATATTAAAGACATTATTGCAGTAATATTACTTTAATTCAGCTAATAATGCGAATCGTAAGTAAATATAGAAATTGTCTTTTTTTATCTTTTTTTGCATTTTTTCCACGCAGTTCTCACCTCGTCAATATCTAAAACATGTGAAAAATGTTAATTTCTGTGGAAAGCAATTAAACGCAGAAGAAAGAAGGATTAAGCTACTTGTTCTTTGAGCACTAAAATATAAACAATGTATCAACTTTTAATGGAAAAAAATAAAAAAAAAAAAACCGAAATTTAATTTTCTGTTACTACTATTCTAATAATCTCATTAATGTTTTTCGTTAGGTTAATCAAAAAACATTCCGGTTTTTCGTTATGTTTCGCGTAACAATTTTCAGCAGTGATTTCAACTCATGGTAATTTACAAATACAGTAAAACCTCTGAAATCGGGCCTAGTGTGGCGCACAGTAGGCCGGATTTCAGAAAAGCTGGACTACCGAGTGTATTTTAAAATAACTCAATAGCTGAATTTTTGTGAAGACATAATGCCACGTTTAATTAATTTAACCCCGTTTTCATAATTTTGCACTCAAATGTTTATTAAAAACAATACAAATAAAAGTGCATTTTATAATTACAGAAGTCTGTTTATTGTATACAGTCCAGTGATGCAAATGCGTTAAACTACATTTTAACAAAACGCGTACTGTGTAAATTGCCTTTTCCTGTAAAATCGGACCCGAAATCGGCAAACCTTCTTTCTTTATTGGACAAACCATAAAAATTTAGTTATTAGAAAAAAAATTACAGGACCATGCCGGATTAGCATGGGGGCCGGATTACCGAGGGCCGGATTTGAGAGGAGTAAAATAAAGAAGAGCATATATTTACTTTTACATTAACTGCTGACTATAAACTGAAGAAAAAAAATACATTTTCTAACAAAATTAATTAAATTCGTATTAACTATAAAGTTGCTTAAACTTGATTAATTTTAAACATATAAAAGCGCGCGCAAATTAGTGGATTAGCGAAAGAATCATTGTTGAGTTCTAGTATTTTTCAATGAAAATTTTTATCAAATTTCACGCGCACATTTCTCGACAAAACCCAACTTGAGAAAAATTTCGACTATAAAAATTAATCGTCTCTTACCTTTAAATATCCATATTTAGTTTCAGAAAGATCTACCTAGAGATCTAAAGTTATTAGGGAAGAAATAAACACACATTTCATACGTATCAACACACACATACACATTTACTTCATTGATTTCATGAGATCCATTTTCCTAGTGTAAAAAATAAAAAGAAAGAAATTAAGAAAGAAATCCATTGAAAATTAGAGGTTTTTCAAAATGGCTACATCTTCCCTTTAGCAACAATATTTACCCTATCATATGTTTTAAAAATCTTTACACCTCTGCTACGTGATAACGCAACATGATTTTTACAGTATTTAAATTAAAACGATAATATTTTTTTCAAGTCGTGTACAACTCTTTGTTTAATAAGGTCCATTACTGAAAATTCTATGAACTGATGTCAATTGCGAGGCATGTCTTATGGCGCAGACGTACTCTCGACAAGTTTTTGGCAGTGACCCCAGTCTGGATTCTGAAACAGCATCCATCGAAGTAAATGCCTATTTTGCTGTCTAAACTACAGCCTAACAGCCTCGTGCTGTTGCTGAATCCATTGCAGACTTTGCTTTTTCAACTTGAGAAGCAGTCTTATTTCTTTATTTCTTTTGTTTTTCTCGCGCCTTGATTTAGGCGTAAAGTTTACATTTTGTTTTCTGTTATCAGAGAACTAATCATCTAATTTTTCAATAACGTTGACTAGATCTTCGGTCAGAGCTATTTAAGGTAAAATATACCCTTTTACCCTTTTTTGTTTTGTTTCATGTAGAAAAAGAACTGCATTCTATTCTTGCGTCTGTCTGTAAAAACTTGATTTCATCTTTTATGCATTTATTTAAAAATTTTATATTTTAATTTTAAGGTTTCAACAATCTATTTTCATAAGATTTTCTGTTCAAAATAGCAAATTTGTGTTTTAAAATATAATTTTTTTTTATTTTGTTATTACTGTATTATTGCTTATTATTAACATTTCCCATTAAGATATATTAATTTGAATAGGAAATGAAGAAAACTCTTTAATACTTCTAACACTATTTCGGCTCACTACTGTACTTGGTCCTTCTTCACGGAGAATTGTAAGTTTATAGTATAGAGTGAAAAATCCTAATATTTAGATTAAAAGTTTTCTTAAAACGGGATTTTTTTTTGGGGGGGCGGATTATACTTGATTTATCAGCTCACAATATCTATCATATTATAACTTTAAAATTAACAGTCTAAATCCTTTACGTACATTGCTATCTATATTTAGTTAACAAGTTTCCAGAAAGCGCAGAGTCTCAAATGCGTATTGTTGATCTCAAACATATTCGAGAATTTATATGTTGAAATTGAAAATTCCCAAATAAACAAATTCTAAAACGCCCTGAAGTTTTCAAATAAGCAGGGTTTCCTGAAGCGATGTGATTTTTACACAAGATATTGTTTGTGGGAAGAATCTACGTTTTCATTTTAAACTTATATTCCAAACAATCCGTAATTCTACAGTAAAATTTAAATAAACTTATTTTACATTTATTTGGAAAAAAAAAAATAAAATAAAAAAACTTTTAGCCTAAACTTTTTTTTTCGGAATTCTTCAGTAAAGAATTTTTTTTTTTTTTTGGGAGGGAGGGGGAGGGAAAGTAGTAATAGGATTAAACAAAATACTAAAATAATTATAATGTGAGCAAAATTCGAGAATTCAGCTTTGGGTATATTTTTTATTGTGATACTGTCCAGGACACCCGGCCCCCTCTCCAAAAAAATACATATTAATTTAATTATTTTGTATTTTAAATATAAAAATAAATTATATAGAATGTTTTTTAACTTATTGGCATTCTATGCATTATTTGCAACACTGAGAATGCAATTATTTTATTCGAAACTTTAAATTTTAAATTTCTCCGCTTTTTTTCCCAAACACAAAGGGCCTGCCCTCCCCCTATAAAAAATTCTCTAGTTACGCTTCTGCCCCACATGTTTAATCCGGATTCCGTCACTTGGTTAAATATCTGGAAGATTCTTAAAATTTTACCGTGTATTTTTGTATTTATGATAGCTTATAAATTGTAACTTATAACAATTGGAGTTTCTCATATGCTTTAACAATTTCATCTTCTCTTCCTTCTGTAGTTGCAAATAATAATAGTATTAAAAAAACTTCAACCTTATCCGGGACCCCCAGATACCCGGGCTCCGAAATCTTTAAGTAGGCCCTGATTTTTTATAGTAAAAGACACAGATCCTATTTATATTGTAACAATTTACAAAAAAATCAGCATGGTTCAATAGCTATTAGAAGAAGGCTTCCATATCAAATTTCTTGGGTTAAAATTGAGGAAGATGAGTTATAATGTTAAGAGAAAAAGAATTTCACATGTGAATCCCGTGTAAAAGAACCATCAAATATTTTATCTACAATTGTAAGTTGTACTACCTTTTAATTTGTGTTAACTTATAACTATTTTGTGTCTTTTTAATATATTCTACATAATTAAAATGCTTTTTTATACAACATATTAAACTTACTGTATAGTGACATATTTTTAAGACTATTCTGTATTTTTTGTATCTGACTATCAAGTACAAGTTTGCTAACGGTAATATAGCAGTCGTCACCTACTTTTTAAATATTTTTTTTGTGTGTGTATGTGTGTGAAAAAGGGTCACAAACAAATAGAATTCTTAATGATAATTTTGAGAAATTAAATTTGTATTAATGCCTTTAACTGTAATTGTTTTTACTTAAATGAAAGAGAAGATAGTACATTAAAATACAGTATTATTGAAACAAATATTACATTAAAATTTATTGCCGATTTAGTGCTATAATTTTAATTGTAGTTTCATTTTCAACTATGTTAATTGAATAAATAAAAAAACCCACATTTTTCATAATTTGTAAATTAAATATTAATGCAAATGGTGAAATTTAATTACTATTCGTAAAGAAAATAATAAAAGCCAAAAAGCTTCCTTTTATATTAATAGCTAAAAACAAATAACAAAACCTATTTTCTGAAAAATTAATAAATCTACTTAAGTTAAATCCAATGACTTCTAACCATATCAAAGCACGCGGAAATTAATGAATTACTAAATGAATTAAGATGCATTGTTAAAACATTAATAGAAATATATTATTTTTCGTAATCGAATGGATTTCAGTGGGAATTTTTGTCATTTTCAATAGCTAATTGCTCAACAATGACCCCTAAGGAGAAATTTTCAAATACTCATTTATCCGAATTTGATGGGACCGCGTCCGTTTCGAATAAATGAAATTTCGGATAAACCGAAGTATTGTATTAAATTTGTACTCTGTATACTAGTAGATTTACGATAAAACTATTACCGTAGTTATAGTTCCAGTACTGCTATCAAGATGTACAGTAATTATTTTTTGTCAAGATATAATAATTTCTTTTAACGCTTTTCAATATTGAAACATTGTCCTGAATAATATTATTAATAGAATTACATTTACATAATCGCATGTGTACGCTATTAAATATTGATTATAACGACAAAAAGGAAATGCTTTTGTGTACTTTTGAAACATGAACGCGATTCCGATAAACGGATTTTTAGTCTGCAAAGTTACATTGTCTCTTATCAACAAATATGCATCTTAAGTTTCAAGAAGTTATTAAGATGGAGAGACCAATGCTCCAACACTGAATATTTGATTTTCCTTTCCTGGATAATAGGCTAAAAATTTATAACAATATAAATTTAATTATAATTTTATTAAACGATAATATATTTAAATATTAAAAGATATTATTTACATTAAAAAGATTCTAAACCATGAGCTGTTCTTATCGTTTAATTAGAATTTGTTATGAAATGTATTACCCTTTAATATTTTTAAATGTGATTCTAAAATATGAATTATCTTCATGTTTAAATCTACAGTCTCTAATCCAATGATGAAAAAAACACTGATAGATCATTAAAATATTTAGTGACTAATAATTATATATTCCATCCGAAAATGCGTGTCAACAACTTATCTAATTAAAAATAATTTTGTAAATTTCTTATTCAAATTCATAACAAAATTTTATTAAGAATTTTTTCTGAGAATCTTTTAAGTTCATTTCTGTATCCTTTCTATATAAAACTGCTTGGTTATTAGTATAAAGCCGAATACTGTAACTATACGGTTAAAAATACCGTAGCTATATTGTAAATAATAATGTGTGATTTTAAACAAAGAACAAGACATATGTCCAACTTATGTGTAATCATAATCACGCAAATCTATATTACAAAAATCTTTTATTTCTCTGTCTATCTGTCCGGCGCAATTGTTAATTTCCTGTGAAAAAAATTACTACAATGAAACGTTCGCGACGGGAATCGAACCTGCAACCTTTTGATCCGAAATCAGACGTCTTATCCATTAGGCCACGGGGATTACGTTCAAATTATTGTTTCTCATCATTCCCTTTGTATGTGTGTGTGTGTGTGTGTAGTGCAATGAGAGAAGAGCCAGAGAAAAAAAAAGAAAATAACTCATTACTTTTAGCCTACTAGATTAAATTTTAAATTCCAATGTTCATCTCTCCGTCAACAATGGCACGCGCTATCAAATAATGAGTTCATTCTAAAAGGAATAAAATATCCCTTTTTGCCATAACCGCTTGGAATCGATTCTTCTTGGATTATCTCATACTTATCAGGGGGAGACAGGGGGATGGCCTAGTTATATATAATTGCACTAAATTTCCTCAAAAATACAAATTATTAAAATAATATAAAGTTAGTAATTTGGAAACACGTTCGTAGCAGTTTCCCAGTTTTCATGGCATTCAGGAACTTTCATTAGTCCTGAGTCAGAGCTTTTAGTAAAGAAGAAGTTTCTGGAACAACTTAGTCTATTTTGATAAATGGGATCTATTTTTGATAAAGCCTTTGAAGTCGACCTGAGTCTCTGGGAGAGCTGTTTCGAGCTTATTAGGCTCCTAAGCCAGGAATACATAGCAAGCAAAAACTCAAAAGGAGTACGAAGAGAAGAATAATAATATGATGGGAACTAAACCTCAAACTAAAGAAAGACTCTTTAATTTTGGTGGTAGTCCTTGTCCCGTCATCAATATATTTATCTATTTTTCTTTCTTTATTTCTTTTTATTTGTTCTTCAGTTTTGATTTTTTCTGTTATTTTAATATAGAAACAAACTCCGCCTTGTATTTGTAAAATGTATTTCTAAAAAAAAAAACAACAAACAACCAAACACACACACACAAGAATGATAACTTAAGTTTCGCCTTCTTAATATATATATATATGTAAGATATATAAGTATATAGGATAATAAATACTATGTAATTTCAATAGACAATCAAATACAAGGTCTTTATATAATTAAGAAAATATCATAATGTCGTTTTTAGCAATCAATTTGAAATCAATTTGAAATCACAAAATTCTGACTTTTTTTTTTATTTTCGACGTTTTTGTTAATTAGTTAACATAAAATATTATTAACCCAAAAAATTTTAAATATAAAGTTTCTTGGCTGTTTATTAAAATTTTATCAGGTTTTGTATATAAAAATTATTAAATTGTTATCTTTAAAATCTGATAAAATTTAATGTACATTAAAATTTGGTTTGAAATCTCATTGTCAATATATTAATAAGTAGTTTAGAATTTTTAAAGTTCCCATTTAATATTTCAATCCATTAATCATATTCCATAGCTTTAAGCTTTAAAAGTTTTGTTTAAAGAAAATTAGAAAAGATTTAAATTCGAAAAATACTCGAAAATATCTTTTTATTAATAGCCAAACAACTATAAATAAATTTAGATGAATTGAAATTTGTGCTGAAGTAATGTATTTATTTAAAGTGTCCCACTACAGGTCTATGTGGCGCTTGAGATCGCGGGAGGTAAGGCTTGTGGCATTCTGAGACCAGCGGGACTAAGTTGAGGTCGGGTGGTCAGCCAGAGGCCAGTCCGACTTTAAACCCCGCGAGAGAAACCTGGTACCCATTCAACAGAGGGCTGGGTAGAACCTAGGACCCGAATAGAGCGTGGAAAAAATCCCCGCCCTCCGCCGAGGCCGGGGTTCGAATCCGCAGCCAAGCGCCTTTACCCACTCGGGCCCACGTATTTATTTAAAAGATTTATGAAATGGGATAAATTTATAATAATAAGAGATAATTAACGATAATATCTATTATGCTTGTTTAACTCATCGTAATGAAGATCAGATTTCTAAATTATTGTCGAAATCAAAACATTGTCTCACAAAATAATACTCTTTTGTTTGTTTACATTTGAATTTAGCCCTCGGAGCAACGGCTTCTAGTCATTACTAAGTCTTCTAAAATTAAACGAGCTGCAGAAATGTTTAGAATTATTGTCAAAATTTTAATTACTTTTTCAATTTCTAGGTACAAGTTTACAAAACATTTGCAATTGCATCCATTAACGAAGATATATTTCAACATTGGTAAGTCTATCTATTTTCTAATATAAACCTCTATGTCTGAATAATGATAATTTAAACCTCTTCTTAAGAACTTTAGTCTATGCAATATTTACATCATTTTCAATCTCCTTCAGGCGGAACAAGTTTAGTTCATTCCCTAAACCTATTCCTACATTTTCGTAACCTTACAACAAACAACAAGTTGCAAATGAAATATGTAACCAACATAACAATGAATACATACATTATATATCATAACAATATTTAACAATCAGTAGCAATGTAGATCATTTAATTATCAGACATGATGTGCGTAATTATATTAAAGAAGGACCAAACACACACAATAAGTAAAATAAATAAATATAAACACTTCATTATAAAAACTTCATGACATGTTTCGAGGATCTTAAACCTCCTCCTTTATATTATGTTTATCATCTGAGGAGGAGGATTAAGATCCTCGAAACATGTCATGAAGTTTTTATAATGAAATGTTTATATTTATTTATTTTACTTATTGTGTGTGTTTGGTCCTTCTTTAATAGATCATTTAAATTTTCTTATTTTTTAACACTTGTTCTAAATGATTAATGAGTAATGATTAACAGTTATAATGTATGGAATTAAAGATGACAAAGAGAGATTTTATAGTTGATTATCAGAAGTTTCGATTTTATTAACAAGGAAAAAGTAAAAAGTTTTAATGATCATTATATCTACATTTATTGGTAATATTACATCTTGTCCATCATTATAAACTTTTACTTCTGACTTAAAAAGTTTAAACATACTAAAATTAATTAAAAAAGATTTTTAAAAAACACTAAAAAATAAAAAATAATACTAAAAAATAATTAAATCTTTTTTAATTAATTTTAGTCTGTTTAAACTTTTTAAGTCATGAGCTGTTACGCGTGTATGGTTTTACTTAACTTTTACTTCTGTTACACTTCCTTCTGTTTCTCTGTTCGTCTTCTTGTTTCGATTTTTGTAAGATTTGGCCCCTAGATTATTTTTGGTACATCTAAAAACAGGCCCTTTATTTTGGTCTCCACCTATCTCAACTCCGAAAATGACTCCCGAATTATTTCGCTAAAATGATTGGGCTGATTTCTTTAATATTTGATGCTTATTAACGTTCCAATTAGAATATGAGCATGAAAATGGATATCCCGGCGCTGTCCCCACTATACGATGGGTAACTGAGCCTATAGTTACTATTTAAAATTAACATGAAGTAAACTAAAACAATTAGTTATTAGAAAAATTAAAAACATAAAGTAATAAGTAAGATTTTAAATTAGTAAGCTACGTTCATTCGGGATTATTATCATTTCTTTGCTATTTTGTCTTCACCGAAATATAATTAATTTAAATGGTAAGGAACGCAATAGGTTTTCGTGTCATTAAAATATAGAAAAATTGTACATCCATCTTATATATCGTCTGTCGTAACATATCGAACTTCCGGTAAATTTATATTCAGCCTATATATATCGTCAGTCGTAATATATCGAACTTCCGGTAAATTTATAT
>JAFIDM010006943.1:15974341-15991428 GCA_023159025.1 Thereuonema tuberculata | reverse complement strand
AAATTTATATTCAGCATATATATCGTCAGTCGTAATATATCGAACTTACAGATATCTTCTTTTCCGGTAAATTAAATAAGAAATAAAATTGAAAGCAATTTATACAAAACCTCAAACAAAAATGGATAAAGGCTCCCGCGACCAACGACTACCAAAATGGAATTAGTAATTTAACAGAAATTTCAGAAAACCTAAAATTATATATATTTCTCGTATAAATCTTCCACCAAAGTTTTTCCAAAGTTAAACGAAAGAAAAACAAAATAGTAGATAGCTAGCAAATAAATAAATAATCGGTATTCGAACCCGGAAATACAGATTTAAAACCGGAATTCCGTGTTTTTTATCTGTTATTTGGTCTATCATCAAGAATGATTGCTATAACTTCTAATGAAAACATTCTTCTTTACCTTATTTTAACTCGGGAGCCCTTTGTTTTACAAAGGACTTGTAAGAATGAGATATTGTTGTAAAATTGCACATTAATTCTGCCAACGCATATTCATTAATTCATATTCCAATAGGTCTTTCCTTATGAAAGTGCTCTGTTTCCGCTTGTAACACACTCGTTACCGAACACGACAATAATCTATCTTCAATAAAATCATTTCAAAAAAGAAAAAAAAAGTTCGTCGATGGAAGGAAAAAAAAAAGAATAATTTCTTTGATTCGTTCTATCTCGGAACATTGACGACCTGACCCTTAAATTCTTGTGTCATCTCGTGAATCTGATCTCTCTATGGGCTCTAGTCTCGATGATCTGAGTAGGAAAACATCTCCACACATCAAAATTAATCTGCCATCCACATCACAAAGATCTCGTTTTTCAGAAATAATTTCCACTTGGGTGAAAAACAGGCTATCAAGACAAAAACAACTCCGAAAGAACCTACAATTTCTCATCTTATGCTCGAGAGAATGAAACATCAACGAGATTAAAAAGTTGTGCTTAAATAAATGTGGATATGAATCGTCAGTCCTTATGACCAACAGAACAAAACGTTTTAATTTCATAAGAAAACTCGGCACAATTTGTTCGAAATGATTTCTATGTTTTTCTGAACTTCTCACAAACACAAAATAATATATTCTTCGTATCTACTTATTAATATTTCTCTTATGGTTGCCTTCTACTTTATATATTGGGAATCAAATACTAGTTATTTTATATATATTTGGAATCTAATAGATATTCAAGAAATTTCCGTTTAGAAGTTATTGGGGTGACATAGCAACAGACAAAATGATCTTATCAGCCTTTTATTCCTTCAGAAAGTAAACTAACGGGAATCAAAATTAAATCCACCTTCAACACTAACTAAACAATCTTTTGTCGCTTGTGAAACTACTGCTGCAAGATCTTTAATAATCGGAAAATGTACTGACAGGAAATACTCTCAACTTAAGGCCGCTTTACATGTACTATTTCATGTAAATGTAAATGTAAAGGCGCCAAATGTGCGCCATCATCGCGTCATGGCGAGATGGAAAGCACATTGCCCCCTTTTAGAACGTGTCCTAATTTCAAAGAGATGGCATGCCATCTCTAAGGAGCCATCTGACACTATCCCTCCTGGTGACGAATTGTAGAACTTCAAGTCCAATCGATTTGTATCTATTTATTCGAAATTACCGACCACAAAAATGATATGCACGTAAGGAGGTCATCTTTTCCGTATGTTTTCGCGGATGCTTTCAGAAAACGCTACATTATTAATCAAAATCATTACAGAATTTCGGCCTGAAAATTTGAATCGACGAGCGATTGGAATCTCGAAAATATATCGTGGTTGGTCGAGATTTAACGAGAAATATCGAAACTGAAAACAAGAAATACAAAAAGATGAAAAAAAAAAATGAATACTTCCTATTTTAATTAATTAAAAACATTCTTTCGCCTATTCGATGCATTGAATAAATGATTTTTATATAAATCAATGCTATTTTTTTCGTAAATAAAACATAGGCATGATGACAATTGAGATGTGTAAATTTTCCGTGTGATGGAAGATGATATGGAACGTGTAAGACAAGAGTTTTAAAGCTTTTTATTCACTGGCAATCTACCATTACATTGGCATCGATATAGCCTACTCAAATGGCACGACTAAAGCGGCCTTTAATCTGATTGTCAATGAAAGCAAAGGTGGCTAGGTTACGTTCAGACGAACGCATCTTGAGATCGAAAGTCAATGTGTAGTACAGTACAGTAGAGTAAAAGTCCGAAATTCCGGACTGGGTCGATCCGGATTTTCGGATTTTCAGGCAGTACTTTTTCAAAAAATCATTTTTTATTTTATTTAAATTTAGAATGAAAACGAGTAGTTTTCAAAGAAAAATAAAGTCAACACCTGACAAAGATATAAACACAAAAATGTTCACAATAGAAAAAAGAACATGTAATATTTGAAATCATGTTTAAAAACGAACAATATACATAAAGAAAGTATATAAATGAAACTAGAAGTTATGTATTTTATATAAATTAATTATTAATTTTAGTTTATTAATTAAACATCTTCATCTAAAATGCAAAGTTCGATAAACAAACAAATTTTTATACGGTCTTTTCCGCTATTTCTGCTCCATCCAATGCTTGTGGATGGATATCTGGAGCTTCTTCTCCATCTGTGGCACTGCTTTTATTGCATTCTTTAAATGCTTTCGTATATCATCTTGTTTACAACTTTGTAATTTCACACAAAAGCCCGCTAAATTTTAAAAAAAAGTCATGAGTTTTCGAAGATTTCGGATTCTCGGGTGTTCCGAATTTCTGGCATCCGATTTCCGGGCTTCTAATGCTTATAGTACGTCAGAAATCATATATATATATATATATATACAGCTTATATACAGTATGTTATTACATTTACAAGTTAGTCTAAACACTTCATTAATTCTATGCAACTCAAAATGTATACTTAAATAACCATAGTACAGCAGCGACGTATTCTATGCTGTGCTGTTCACTACAATACTTCTAGTGTGATGAGAACACACATAAGAGACAGCTGAGACTAAGAAAACAGCCTATAAGCTTGCGTTGGAAATGAAACAATCCTACTTTGATAGCAAACTATAATACAATGTGATTATATTTTCGCAATAAAGAGAAACTGTAAACAATAACATATAACAATAAATGGCACTTACATACAGTAACACAGCTGTTTGTTGTAGCTCTAAAGCATTACAAATTTGATATATTATTATTATTTCTACCGCTGAGCGATCCACGGTGGATACAACTCGTAAGTGTTTGGGCCCAAATGGGACCTTTGTCGTAAATCGGAGCCTAATTTGTATTTCATACTTTAAAATTAACTTTAAAATTAATTTTATTATCCTATTTTAAGTTACCAAAGTAAACTCACCATTTTATTCCTTTTTATGTCTAATTTAACTGTTTAATCCCAGAATCTATTAAACCGGGGATTTTTTTAATCAGATAAACCAATAGAATCAGTTATTTCATTTTTTTCTCTTAAAGCTATCCATTAGAATTATTATTATAAAAGCGATATTTTTCATTTTAATTCAAGAAAGACTATATTTTGATAGTAAAATTTTTAAAAGTTTTTGTTAAAATTTTTCTCCTCCCACAAATATTTATTGTTATTAAAAGATCAGCTTTGCTCTTAATTCTTTGTTCTTAAATTCTAAATTATGAATAATTATAATTAAATATATTAAAATATCTGTTAATGCACTTCAGTTGCACGAATTCAAAAATTACGTAATTCAACTTCTGAATTATTTTTATTTCGTAATTTTTATCTTCTATTTTTCGTCAAGGTTGGAATATATTTCGCAAAACTATTGCGAAAATATCAGCATTAAAATTTATATTTACGGTGACAAGCCAGTTTCAAAAATTTTCTATTTTAATCTATTAGTTTTTAACCTCCTTGCCAATAGGAAAGTGAGACTCATCTACTCATTCAATCTGTATGTGTGTCTATCCTCCCTAATAAACCGTTGGAAGTGTTTTCTTGAAACATAGTATGCACATTTAAGGAATGGAGATTATTTAACTTTTATATTTGAAATATTTTCCATTTGGGTTCCTTTTTAGAAATTAGCCCGAAAATGAGACCAAAAAATTCCCATACAAAAGCTTCCCAACAACGGAGTTCTGCCCTATTTCTATTAATATTTCATTATCTTAAAACAATGAATATTAAATCCTTTTAGCTGATTCATTGCTCGTGGTTTGAATCCGACTCAGACAACTTTCAGGATTTAATTATTAGGAAAAAGAAAAAATATACTCAGCAGATATTAAAAGTTGAAAAAAAAAATTAGGTTTATCGTTTTTATCATTTGCAGACTTTAAAAAAAAAAAGATATTTTAAGAAATAACACTTTTAAGGAAAGTAAATTTGAAGTTCTTTCGAACTTTTTGTTCTTCTTTTTCATGCACTTACTATCATGCTACAATTCTTATCTTTTCTAGGTCACTAGGACTATGTCACTCGTCAAAGCCTCGTATTGGAGGCGAAACCGGTTGTGAACTTTTTAACTATAGTGTTTTTGTAACTAGTCTTATGTGTTGACTCTCCGCAATTTTTTAATTAACTCTGCGCACACGTAAATTTCTACATTTTCTTATCTTTTACTTGTTCTTTATCTTTTAAACTCATTCTTGTTCTAACAACTGATATATTTTATTTTAACTATTACTTGCTTAATTTATTAGAACGGAATATTCTTATATTATAGAAAATATTTAACTTCTACTATGTAACTTCTGAAATAATTTAAAATTTAATATTTCTATCTCGAATAATATTTTTGTGTTTATATAAAAACGAAGCTCCCATAACGTTTGAATGATATCGATAAAACGTTTTTCTTTCAGCGACTATTCTAAACATAAAAATGATTAAACAGTCTGATAAAGAGCTGTAAAAGTTAAAAGGTGTCAGTGGTAATAATTTATTACTTCGAGAACCGAATAGTTTTATCCTTATCACACGTAAAAGTATCCTCAACTGACGGTGTTGATCGTGCATCAGACAGCAAAAAAAAATTGTTCTTCTATTAGCTTAGAAGTAAAATGAGATGAAATAATATGTCTGGCCATGATAATTCAAATTTGCGGAAGTTCGGAATTTTAACGTTAAGTTCAGAGCTAGGTTTGGCATTGTGCACCACAGGTGGCTCTGAGAATTAAGTTGATTTCTCCTAATTACTGGTTTTAGATATTAATTAATTAATTTTAAAATTAACTAGGCCATCTCCCTGTCTCCCCTTGGTAAGTATGAGATAATCGAAGAAGAATCGATTCCATGCGATTACGGCAGAAAGTGATATTTTATTCCCTTTTTAAATGAACTCATTATTTGATAGTGCGCGAACAAATACAATAAAAGTATTGGGGGACCAGAAGTAGTCCAACGGTTAGCGTTCCTGACTGCGAGGACGAAGGTCTTCGGTTCAAATCCCATGCAAGGCGAAAAAAAAAAAAAGAAAATTTTATAATCTGACTTTCTCAGCTAAGGGAAGCTAATAATTAATAATTGCGCCGAACAGACAAATAAAAGATTTTAGTAATGTAGATTAATTAATTCTAATTTAAGTTTCATGAAATAAATTTAATTATATTAGAATTTCATTACTGATCAAATACAATTTTTGAGTTTAGAATAAATGTAGTTGTGATCTTCGAATTGTTGAAGGATGGTTATAATAACTAGTGATTTATCGAATAATTAGCAGGATGCTACCTGCCGTTAGGATCTAGGCCCTGAATATTTGGTCCTTTACGAAATAATACTGTATTAGGTAAAACAGTGTTTCTTAATCTTCTTCGCTTCACAGCGCAGTCATTTGTTGAATCCCGCAGCAACCCAGTTTTTTTTCAAATATAACAGAATCTTTTAAAGAACCTCAGTACGATATATTGATGAATAATGGTATCTTGTAATCATTTAAAAACACCCTGAAAAACGTTAAGCTGATTTTTAATGTGAATTACCACAATTCGTTCTAAACTTCACTATTAGAGCGAATGTAATTTAAATTTCTATTTATTCGGCTTATTTGATGTCTAGAATTCAGTCTCGATTATTGCCTTTCGCATGCGTGAAGCTAAATGTTTATTATTAGATGCATTCGCAGAAATTTCTTATGGAGCACCAACAGCGATACAAATGCTCAGAGTTTAAGATTCAATTATGAGACGATACAAAAATAGTTGTTCAAAAGACAGTGGATAGTCAATCAGACATCCCCAAAAAGTTTTTTATCTTTTCCTCGGGAAGCCTTTCTAACAAAACCTTTTTATAAAGAGCCTCCTCTGGATAACTCTCAATCAAAAACTTTTTTATCATTCATGATATTTCGTTTCTTCTAATCGAAGAAACTTCTTCAGATGACTTATGATAGAGGATAGGCCTATGTTTATATCCCTATCAGCAGAATTCATTACAAAAGGAATCATAAAAACATTTTTGTTTCATAAAAGAATTATGTAAGAAGAATGACATTCAAATTATACTTTATAAAGAAAACCAGTTGATAAAGAAAAAGAAAAATGAATTTCCTCCTGATATTATGAATACGGTGGGTGTCATTTACAAATTGAAATGCAGAGATTGTAAGAAGGTTTATTTTGGGAGCACCGGACGAACATTAAAAGAAAGAATTTAGAACATGTGAGGGCTTTTAAAAACAATAAACAGGGTATATCTGACTGGGCAGATCACTGCCAAGATAACAATCATGACCCGGATCCTTTAATTAATATATTGTTTCCTATTCCTGATAGATTTATGATTGACTCTTGTGTGATTAATACTTTTCCTTGTATGAATAAAGATAGATTCTTAAAAGTCAGTAGTTTTACCCTTTGTAAATTTTAAAAATGTTTAAAAAACGCAAAAATATTCTTGTAGAACTCAATTTTTTTCTCATTATAAACAAACAAAGCTATTGTATTAACATTCAAAAATATTGATTATTATTCTTAATTATTGTATTTCACTCATTTAAAACAAATATTATTGTTTTTATAAACAGTTATTGTACAAACAAATATATTGTTTAATTACTTATTGTATTTAACGAATTTTAAACTAAAGCATTGTTTTTGTAATCACTTATTATGTGTCACGAAACAAAAATATTGTTTTTATGATTCCTTTTGTAATGAATTCTACTGATAGAGGATAGGCCTATGTTAATATCGCTATCATAAGTCATCTGAAGAAGTTTCTTCGATTAGAAGAAACGAAATATCATGAATGATTAAAATGTTTTTCATTGAGAGTTATCCAGATGGTGGTGTTATTTAATCAATGAAGTTCGAAATTTCCTATAATAAAGAGCCTCCTGATAAGCTCTCTCCAGACCTCTGATACGGTCCTCCAAACAGGAAAATCATTCTTAGGGCCTGTATCATTCTTCAGATCTCCAGTGTTTCTGATTTCACATAGGACTTTCCGGGACTTCCCTTTTCGCGGCCATTTCTAGATTTGCACGAAGCCTATCTATTTTCGAATTCTTATTTCGTTTTTTCAAGTAATTGCTGCCACAGTCGATTTCCAGAACATTCGGTTTCATAGAAGGTAATTTCTATATCATCAATATCTGATGGCTGACCATTGACTTCTTAGGGTCTAGTTGCAAAAGTCATTCTTTTAGACAAAAAGTGTTATCTCAATATTTAAGATTATTGTATCTAAATAACTAAAGACGCTACAAGATCCATTTTCTCTTTTTTTGAAAGATAAAGAAAAAATTCTTCTAAAAACAAACATTCTGATTTAGAAGTAATATTTTTACATAGACATCCAGCCGATACACTCCTTTTAATATCTTCTAAAAACACAATATTACCTTTCCTTAAACAGGAAACTTCATCAGGTTTTGATGAAATTTCCTGTTTAAGGAAAAGAAATATAGTATTTTTAGAAGATATTAAAAGGAGTGTGTGGACTGGATGTCTAGGTAAAAATATTACTAAGAAATATTATAGGAGTTATGAAGTATCTTATTCTAATAGATGCAAGATTCAATAGATGATGGTTATCGCAACATCCACATTATTGGGCAAATAACACATATAAACAAAACAACAATTTATGACAATCACATAGTCTGTATTTCTGATTATAATAATTCAAGTTCTAAGACTAACAGTAAAATTATTGAAACAAATAAGAATACATGAATACATATGAGAATACATGATAGAATACACTGAAGTAACATTGAATTGAATATTGACATCCAGGTTAAGAATAAAGTTATTAAGGCAAATAAGGCACATTACGAAATAGCTGAAGTATGAAGCCTCCCAACCATATAAATGAAAATAGACAGCCACACTCTCCAATCAAAAAAAAAAAAGTTCAACGTTACAGAATTTTTTGCCCGAATTTTTTTTTCTAGATAATTACTTTTTTCATCTCTATAAAATAAGCTATAAATAAGAAATTATTAAAATTCGTAGCTTTTTTTAACCCTAAATTCCTAATGTATGGACTTACTTTGTGCCATATCAGTACGAAGGCCAATTTTATAAGTTTAGATGTAAATGAACTATTGTTTAGGGAGGTGGTGATTTAATCCAATAGGACTATGGTTACGAGGGATCGCCGATATCTTTGTACTAAATATCTAGGGGACAGGAACTGGATTGGACATTTCTTTTAAGGGTAAATAACATATATATTTAGATCTGTATGATCAAACTTCAAAAATGTAGTAAGCAAGTAAATTATGTAAATCTTTCTTTAAAATTTCAGCTTCCTGGAATAAAAATATAATGATGACAGACGAAAATGGTCTTTTGGAGTTAGATCAGAAAAGTTTTAAAAGCAATTTTAATTTTTTTTTTCTCCAGCTTGCGAAGTTTCTTTCTTTTACTTGAACTGTTCTCTGTTTGTCTGTTTGTACGAGCATCACGTCAAAACAACTAGACTGATCTCCACCAAATTTTTAGTACGTGGCTTCTTTATGGTTTAACCTAAAACATAGACTCATTTATTTTAATCCCATTTATCTAATTTGATTCTATTTCAGACTTGGTAATCTTTTCATGCAGAAAATGTTGTGAAATTTAACAAATAATTAAAAGTAATATATTTTTGATATTTTGGGGTTCAATAATTTTGTTTTGTCTAGTTGCGGCCCGCGATGTAGTAGCTTTTATATTTTATCTCAAACTGCGGACCGAAAATTTTCATTGTATCCCTTTAAGTGAAATGATGTTTAGACTGATAACATATTTGTGGTGTTTACGTTTACCGTAATGATATAAAATGTGTAAATACTTCCGGTCACGACTGAATGAGCGTGAAATATCTGGCACTGGGATGTCCCTTGTGAACACGAGATTATTGAAATTGCTAAATAGATCTTGACAGGCATTTAAAATGAAATACTGAATATGATTAATGTTTCAACGACAAAACAGGTCATGTTGAATGCATCATTTTAAGCTAATTAACATTGTTTAAATACTTCTAAAATATGAGAAAATAAAATAATTTATTTGTTGGACACATGTACAATCAGTTACATTATTTTTAGCTTACTTTGCAAGTGAAGTGAGACGCATTGGACCATTCAGACTTTGTGCGGCTTCCACTCCCAATATCAGCTTGAACTGCTATATGGATCCTCTTGAAACATGGTATGCATATTCGACAACTAAGAAAAATGTAACTTTAATATCTGAAATATTTTCCCAATGGGCCCTTATCGATATGGATCGAGAAGAAAAGCATTGGAATGTAAAGAATGAATTTCTATTAATAACTTTTTGTCTCAACACTACAGTTCACTTCATGAAAGAAGAGCTTTTGATGACGTAATTTCCTTGTAGATTGATGTTTCCAGGACTTAACAGCGCCATCTATTGCTAAAATCTATAACTGAATCTTACAAACATTACGAAAACATTCTGGTTTTTGTATTTTCTATAGTTACGAATACATAATAATAATTGAAATTGAAATAATTACAAACGTTCCACACTGTTCCCCTTGCTTGGCTATGCAGAGTTTGTCCTTTCTTGGTCACGCTTATGCGATCACAAAACAACGCCATCTTGGACTGACTGCTAGGAGTTCAATTTGATGACGTCATGACTGGTGACCTTTGTTCCAGACAAAATCGATTGCTACGTAATGATCATTACGCAACCCTTCTTTTTTTTGAAAAATACTACAGGAATCAATCCTTTTAGCTAAATCATTGCGCGTTGTGTATTACGATTGAAATTAATCTGAGTTAAATAAATCCCTTTGTAAAGACGATTTATTTAAATTTTTTTTCATGATAATGGAATGCCTTTGAGTCAAGCTGAGACCTTGGGACAGCTGTTTCGAGCTTATTAGGCTCTCATTAGCCAAGGCTACTCAGCCATTGCAAGACCCAAAAGGCATACGAGGGGAAGAGAAATATATTCATCAAATGACAAATGACCCCTCAAGAAACTAAAGACAACAAAATAAAAAACAACAACATATTGTGGAAGAAAATATAAAATTTACACCCTTTGCATTAATAATTTGAATTTAAATATAGGCTTTTGATTTGTATCGTTTTAACGACTTAAAAAAATAAATAAATAAGTTTTAAGGAATAATATTAAAGGAAAGTAGGCTGGAAGTTCTTTTGAAATTCTTGTTATTTAGTCGTCTTTCCACTACAACAAATAAAAAAACAAAAGTTATCGATGTTCAATTTTTTTCACTAGAGGGCGCTTTTAAAACCTTAGAATTAAAGTCAAAGACCATACAGTGACTTTACTTAGAATCACTTGAAGTAATTCTTGTTGATGAGCGTTAATAGGTACCAGGCAACCAGTGCGCGCCATCTAAACACCAGAGGAACATGGCCTTTCTATTAACAAATACTTAAAAAAAAAAAAAAAAGAAATAGCCTGCAAATTCGCGTCCGTGTATTTCTCTGGTAAGTGGCAGAATTCACAGTTAGTTACAAGGTTAACTAACTGTGTTAGTTAGAGTAACTGCTGTCATATTTATGACTTCGTTCAAGGAGAGTCACGATTTAAAAAAAAAAGCAGTCTATACCATCGATGTTAATTCTATCTGTTATTTTTTACTTATTAAGAATAAACTAGCCCGTCCAAAGACTGACAAATTTGAGTAAAACTTCAAATTCTGAAACTAAAAAAGAACAACACTATGTTTATTTAGCAACATCTTTGAAGACGTTTATTTTTTTAACGTTATTTTTCTCTGTAATCCTACGATACAGACCCGTTGGGACAAAAAATGTTAGTCGTATCTTACTGAGTTATTTACAGTTATTCAAATTTAATTCTAATAAAATCAAAATCCAGCTATTATTTTTTAATAATTTTATGTAATGTTGTAAATTAATATTAATTTTAACATTACAATAATGTTTTTTAATGTTATTAATGTTAATTAAAATTAGCATTAACTTATTATAAATAATAATTATTTAGTAATTTATTTTTATTATTTCATTCAGTTACATTATTATGAAAATAAATTACTAAATAATAATTAAAGTTTTGTTATTAAAATATCGTGAATAGTGACTTATTAAAACATTTAATTCAAATTCTAAAGAAAAAGAAATCTGAAATAATCCTACATTAATAAATTATATCTTTTTCTTCTATTATATAAATAGATATTTAAACGGAGACGAATTGCGAATGAAATAATCATGATTCTTAGCGTATTAAAGTAAGAATTTATGTTTCGAAAAAGATTTACAAACTTTATAGGATAAGAATTCAAGAATATGACTAGGAATATTATTAAATCGTCCTGTAATTTAATTAAATCACGTATTTTTCTTGCTTATTTGTTTAACATTTAGTAAGTATTTGCTGAGGTAATTTAGTTTGAGGAAAGGCACAATGTAATTCATCTCTTATTTAATAAGCATTAGTGTTTGTGAAAACACATGTTGTTGCAACACCACTAGTACTATGACGTCACACTTCTACAAAAGCAACAGCACGTGGCATCTTCATCTTTTTATAAAAAGTCTTCAATATTAAATTTCGACAAAATTGGTTCACGATGATATGTACCAGGAATAGAAGGGTTGCTGTTGATGTCTTTCACAAGGAAACTAAAAACACTTCAATTTTATTTTTGATCTCCTCGTTTCCACGTATAATTTTTTTCCAACATACATCCAATTAAAGTTTACCGCTTTTCAAAGTCCAACTTCGACAACCCCTGCTGTTTGAGTCGTCAATCCCTGCTTTTAGCAATTGCTGTCTCCTTATCTTGTGATGGACCTCTTCCCCTAAGCTTGTTACAATAAAAAAAAATAATTCTTTTATTCTAGGCATAAACATGAATTGCCCAACATTGGAATGGTTAGTGCAGACATCCATTTGAACTTCACCGAACCCATGCGTGATATTGGTTGAAACCAGGAAGTCTTAGTTTGGTGCATCTTTTGTTCAGTATCTGGAAGATTTCGGATTATACAGGCTTCAGTCCGTCGTTTAGTTAATCAGAACCCCATCCAATATAGCACTGTGACAAGGAGAAAAGACATCTCACTGACGTAGCACTAATGAGAAAATTTTTGGATATATACCAGTGATTCCCAAACTTTAATCACCAACAAAATTTCAATATAATAATAATAATAATAACAATACTAATATTTCTACTAATATAGGCCTATATGTATTCTAGGAAGTGACATAAAATCAAAGTTTTATGGAAATGAGACAATAACACAAATACATAAAAATAGAAGTTATGTTACGTAAAATAATTACGTTTTCCTTAGTTTTCTAAATTTATCGGAACCAGCTTTTGTCACCCCTAATTTATGTCACATCGGAATAATACTTTTTCTAAAGATGGAAGATGGGTCCTTGAAATTTCTTGTTTGAAACAGTTTTGGATAATTTTCAGTTAATTATTATTATTATTATTATTATTATTATTAAATCGTAAAAGTTTCAAACCATGGGTTTCCCCAGCAAAGACAATATGGCGGGTCAAGGACCAAAGCACGTATTGTTAAGTGTAAAGACATGTGCAAGAATGATTAGGGATGTGTGGTTGTGTCCATAAATTCCCTAACTATGCGTGTTGTGTTGAGTACCACAGCCTTCTGGAGTTGTGTATTAGTGTTTTTGTGAACTCCTAGAGTGCTGAGGCCGTAGTGCAATCTGTGAGGCACTAGACCAGCGGCGTGCAGGACAGTGGATACATCACGTACTCGGTCCTGTCTCCACTGCTTCTGGAGCTCGTGTGCTAGAACGGTGTATTTACTGATCTTGACTGCGTGAGTTTCGGCATGTTCTTGCTGATAGGCACTGTAATATCAATGAGATAGGTCTGTTTGTTGACCTAATCAACAAGTAATATGTTAGGTCTGTTGTGATGTATGGTTTTGTCTGTGTGAATGGGGCGATCCCAGTACAGCTTATGTGAGGGTGAATCAATACGCTTTGTGGTATGTACTTGTAGTATGGGACCGTGTTCTTAATAAGTGAGTGTTTGTGTCCTAGCTGTTGATGAACGAACGACGCAACCTGATTGTTTCGGTGGAGGTAATCAGTTTGGGAGAGAAGGGACAGCCATATTATCATTATTATTATTATTCCCGTTGTTTATTTGCAATCTGAAGAATGTTTTATTGTTTTTACACAAAAAATTAATAGAACGGATTTTTTTTTTTCCAAATCATTAGATTGTATCTCCTGTCAGTAACTCTGCATACTAAGAAACTATTGGTAGAAAAAGTAATGAATTTACTTCTGAATGTTTATTTTACTGATTTTTTTGTAGAAAAAAAAAAACATAGAGAAGCCTAAAAAAACAATTTCATTTAAATATCGTCAACATGTTACAATGACCCCGCACGTCTGTTTTCCAGTTAAAAAAAAATTGAAAAAGATATCGGGAACCGCAGATCATCCATCAAAGAGCCCTGTATTACTGACCTGGTTTAATCCATTCACTTCTTTATTTACGCTTTGAAGTTGTTAATTATGATCTCCCTTAATTTGCACCGGAGAGAAAAAAAGGCAGTTGGATATTTAAAAAAAAAGTTACAATACAATCTATATTACTAAAATCTTTTATTTCTCTGTCTGTCCGGCGCAATTGTTTAATTATTAAAAAGTCCTTGCTGAGAAAGTCAGATCATAAAATTTTCTTTTATTTTTTTTTTTATTTTTTCACCTTGCATGGGATTCGAACCGAGGACTTTCGCCCTCGCGGTCAGGAACGCTAACTACTGCTGGTCCCCCAATATCCAATCTTACTTTTATTCTATTTGTTCGCACGCTATCAAATAATGAGTTCATTCAAAAAGGAATAAAATACCGCTTGGAATCGATTCTTCTTGGATTATCTCATACTTACGCAGGGGGATGGCCTAGTAACTATTAATATCAGAAAATACAATTAATATTAACATTGCAGTTTAGACAGTCCTATCCATCCAATAACAATCCAACAAAATACTTATCCTACAAAGTTAAAACTTCAGTAGAACAGGTTTTTTTTTGGTTTTTATAAGTATGATCCCTCTTGATTTTGGCACATTATCGCGCAACAGATAAGGAGCCGTGAGCCACAAACTGTCAAAAACTGCCTGAACAATTCTAATATCTTACATCTCAAAAACTAAAATTCGATTTCAAGGAATGCATTCTCCTGTTCGTCGTTGATTTTTAAATATTTACTTTGCGTTTTTCTCAATTTCTATAGTCTCTAAACGACTTTTTCTTATTTTTAATCTTCTTTATTTCAGTTCGATCTATTGAACAACTAGCTTTTTCTTTCTTCCTTTTTATATATTTTTTTAAACTATCTTGCCATGCATTTGTTCAAAGTTGACACGCCAACTGTTATAAGTCATTTATCATTACCTGAAATAATTATTCTTTCTAATTGCTTGGCAATATTCTAATAATAATCTTCATTCTCATTATACATTCATATATTTTCGTATTTCTAATTACATTTTACATATCAGTAAATAAATATATGATTGGTTAATTAACGCCAGTTCTCGGGAACCTGTCATCTTTCTGCGTCACTCGAATCAGAAGCAATTCCCTATGGAAAACATTCTTTTGAATAATAATGCAACTCTCTTCAAATAACATGACTGTTTTCATTCAACTGCATCTTTCCATTTTGTGTATTAATGGTTGTGTAGCTAATGTTAGCATTAGAAGTTGCAATTCTGCTATTACCCGCCTCTAAAAAGATATTCCATTGGATTTACACTGAAAGAGGTACAATATTTTCTAAATTACTACGTTGAAATCTTATGGCGAAACATTAAAAGTGAACTGTTGGGGTTTTCTATCAAAACCAGATTACGAAGTAGCCTATCCCACATCTTCAGTTTATGGAACCTAGTAGATTGGATGAGGCGATGATTCCCCCTTTCTTTCCACCCACTAGCTAACTTCAAATGAGAGTCAACTTTAGTCTTCGCAGCACAAATACCTGAACCTTATCTCTGCGAAGTTTCATCAAGTTTCCGATAGGGGGACAAAAGATAAGGCAATGCTGTTGAACTTATTCATTTTTTAAAGTAATTTCCAAATTTTTTTAAGAAATTGCTACTGTAAGAAAAAGAAAAAAAGTTATATCCCGAGTTATGGGTCTTCGGTGCTTCAGACTGAGCGGACATTTTGAATTGCCACTGTTCCCTACATTACGGCTCTTGCTTCGGAGTTACGGCTCTTGATCGATTTCCAATTACTAGAATCGCTGTCGTTAGTTAGTATTCTTATCTTACAAATGCTTCTTTTACATATATGACGATTGCCGAATATAGCACTTATACAGCAATAGGGGAAACAGTCTGTAATATATCAAAGTTCAAGTTCTGTTTGTAGGCCACTATGATATACAAGAGATCTCAAGTGATTTCACAAATAAACCGAAAATGCTTAGGGTTTGTTTGTTTTTTTTTGTTTTTTTTTTTAGATTTTGAATCTGTGGATATTGATTCTTTATTAGTAAGTAAACTCCTACATTTCCTGTAAACTCCTACACCTCCCATTCCTTAGTAACTTATTTTGGACATAGTCTCTATCGATAAAGACTTTCTGAGCTACAATGATTTCAGGAATGCTATGTTGAAGTTATGACGTTTCGTTCTGATTCACCCTGTATGCATATACAAATATACAAATACTTCATAAGGATTCAACTTTGACTTCTCATTGATTTCATTTTACTGACACGTATTTGATTCTGTTGTGAAAAACATCTTTCACAAAGGAAAACTGCTTCGGATGCTGCAATGAAGTTAGCGACGCGCTTTAAGAAATTGTCTTGTCTTCAGTTACCATCAAGCCAAAACCCAGGTCTGAAAATACGGATAGAGATAGCCAATGATCTTAAGTATGAATTAAGTATGATTAGTATGAAGCCAGTTAGTTAAAGACATTCCCGAAAGAGGGAAACGACAAATCAACAAGAATATAGAAGATTATGAAGAAACAGGTTCTTAAAAAACAAATGAATTATTTAAAAGCGATGCAATTCGTTTAAAAGGCAGCTCATTTTCAATGAGATTAAAATAATAATGAAAAGATCCAAATATGGAAAACGGCTCAGAAGATTATGGTTCTTCAATAATAATAATAATAATAACATGTAGCTTTATATATATATATATATATATATATATATATATATATATATATATAGCTAAGCCGAACAGCTTTCTGAAACATAAAATCCCAATATCCCAATACAATTTCAAAAAACTGTTTCTGTGAATATATCGGCTTCGAATTATATTCACTTCATCAGCGGCATCTGGTGTTAAATTTTGAAACTAAAATAAAATTTGGAAGTCACAAAAGCGCATTATTTTGAGAAATTTGCTTTTTCTTATTGTGTATATATATATATATATGTAATATAAAATTTGCCGGACAAATTTTATTTTGATTTGCCGTACATTTTTATATGTTTAGTAATGTAAGTTAATTTTATTCTTATATTCTTTACATTCTGAATTTTAAATTGCAAATCATTGAATGAAATATTTGCATCACGAAACTTGAAAAGATGGCGATTCAAGTTTTGTCATTTGGATTTATATATATATGTATATATATA
>JAFIDM010006943.1:15941168-15974331 GCA_023159025.1 Thereuonema tuberculata | reverse complement strand
TTGCCCCCCTTCAATCAAATTGCCCTACGTTGGGAAACAGGGCCTTACGCTGTCTGTCATTAACACCCATCATTGGGGGGCCTTTCTTTTCAGTGGTGTAGTGAGCGGGGGGCAAGGAGGGCTGTGGACCAACAACGAATTGTATTTAGTGACGAATTCAGGTTTTGTCTGGACACGGATAACCATCGTAATACGCGAGTATGGAGAAGCATTGGGCAGCGCACAAATCTGGACTTCATTGTTGACCAACACACCAGCATATTCAGCGCAGCGGTATATTCAGGAGATTCTGCGGCATCATGTGCTTCCGTTCACAGCGGTACAAGATAATGCCTCCTTATGGATGTCCCTGGACTGCCTCCGTGCTGTCGACATCCTTCCACCCACGCATAATGTGTAGAGCCAGCTTCGGTCATCAACGGGTATGAGCAATCTCGAGCCGCAGCAATGGGAGGATCTTTCGCAGGACAGCATTAGACATCAGAATGATTTCGTATCGCCACATGTATCCACCCTATGGACGGCAAGACGCAATACTAAAGGAACTATTGACCTATTGTGTTTTGCACGAATAAACTGTCCATTTTGCTTTGATATTTAATCAGTTATTTGCATCATCATCATTCCCATAGCCTATATCAAGTGTTATTCCATTTTGACTGCAGTCTCTGGGTACGCCAATTTTTTTCTTGGCAATGAATGTAAATAGTTGAATTATCGGGATCACATATGGCTGTCCACACATCTACTTCCACTTAAAATTGCATTTAAAACTATTTTGTTCTATCCATCCTATTAAAAGAAGCGGTACAAATGTTAGAATAAGCTTGTAACTTGGTTTGATAGTTAACTACCATGCGAGTACAATATAGGTTATACGATGCTAGTGTAATAAGTGAAAATATCCGGAATTTCAATTCATAGCAAGTAAATCCATGCTATTGTGTTTGCTAGTTTAACAGCAAGTAAGCACTATTCAAAACATACGTAGACTGTATTTAAAAATGATATTACTGCAATGTAAGTTAAGCTAGGCCTTTATCCATCGCACAATGGAGACTTCGTGTGCAAGCGCTGGGACCCGCTTCGAGACTGGAGCGGAAATCTAAATAATCGTACTTAAATTTGAAATTGGATCATAAATAAGCATTGTATCAAACCCGATCTAGTTCACTATTTTGGAGGTTTTTTTTTTTGAGGGATGCAGAACTGGAGACAAAAACAATTGGTTCTATATCAAGTTAAGATAAGTAAATAAACTAGATACCAATTTTGATGGAATCTGACCAGCCGTTTTAGCGTGATACTCTTACAAACAGACAAATGAACAAATAAAGGAAGAAAGTAAAATAACGAGACTGTCCTTCACGCTTTGAGCTTATCATCGATGGCAATCTGGGACAGCTGTTTCGCCCTCTTTAGCACTCATCAGCCAGATTTACCCTCGATGATAAGCTAAGAAGACGTGAAAGGCTGTGGATACAAACAAACAACAACAATAATAATAATAATAAAAAGCTCCCCACACTTTACAAACTCCTCACCTCCTGCCTCGCAGACAAGATCTACACACACATCGAGACATATAACATCCTTTCCGAACAGCAGAAGGGCTGTCGCAGGAATTCCCAGGGTTGTAAGGAGCAACTCCTTATTGACTCTGTAATCCTGCGCCAGGCACGCGCGAAGAATAGGAGCTTACATATCGCATACATCGATTACAAGAAGGCATTTGATTCTGTCCCTCATTCCTGGCTCATACACACTCTTCATATCTACAAAATACACCCCAAGATCACGGCATTCTTAGCTGCCACGATGAAGAGTTGGAACACAACATTACACCTACGCACCTCTAACACCTCCATCACTACAGATCCCATTTCCATAAGGAGAGGTATTTTCCAGGGAGACTCCTTGAGTCCTGTTTGGTTCTGCCTCGCCTTGTTGATAAGGTCAACAAACAGTCCTATCTAATTGATATTGCAGTGCCTATCAGCAAGAACATGCAGAAAACTCACGCAGACAAGATCAGTAAATACACTGATCTAGCACACGAGCTCCAGAAGCAGTGGAGGCAGGATCGAGTACGTGTTGTACCCATCGTTCTGTCTGCCACTGGTCTGGTGCCTCACACATTGCACCACAGTCTCAGCACACTAGGACTTCACAAAAACACTTATGCACAACTGCAGAAGGCTGTGGTACTCAACACTACACGCATAGTTAGGAAATTTATGGACACAAGCACACATCCCTAATCATTCTTGCACACATCTTTACACTTGGCAGTATGTGCTTTGGTCCTTGACCCGCCATATTGTTTTTGCTGAGGAAACCCAAGGTTTGAAACATAATAATAATACCTGTAATAATCATGCTCAGTAACCATCCCTACTTTAGTACCAACGACAAATACAACATATAAAAAACAAAGTGTATATATTTTGTAATGTCAAACATTAGTGTTTTGGCTACAGTCACATGACCTGTCCTTCAAAATTTTCATATACACTACAAAAACAAGCCCTTTACTTTAAATTCAACTCGCGGTTTCCGTTGAGTGAATCCTGCGGAAGCAAAACACTTTTCTTGAGAATTGTTTACTTATAAAAAAAGAAAAAAAAAAAAGGGAAAACGAAAGAAGATTGACAACGTTTGTCGATGTTGTTTGCGAATTATCGCGTTCCTATCAGACAACTGCACAACCTCCCGCTCGCCTCTTGCTAATCGAAATTGAAACCGCAAATAGATGTCGGTCCGCCATTACAGTGGGCTCCTCTCACCAGAGCGCCAATTACCCGCGCAGTTTTTATTGTCGTTTAGATAAAAGAGAACGCTCAACCAGCCTTGCCAAAAACATGAAATCAGCACGCTGCAATTAATTAAATATTTTTACAAACAAACTACAATTCTGAGGCTTCTTTTTTCTTTATTTATTTCTCGCCAACTGAAATGGTGCTTAAATTCACAGGGCATTACTAAATACTTCCGTTTTGGAGCGCTCTAAAAAATTGCTATTGCTTATTTTATCTCTTTTCTTTTTTTTTTTTTTCTTTTCCTTTTGATACCCGAATTCCAACGAGAACAACGTGATCACGTGACTTTGCTGATAATTGATTAGGACTATAAGCAAACAAGATATTATCAACATTTCTCAAGCTTGCCATAGTTACAGAGAAAATATCTATTTAATTTAATTTATAAAAAGAACGTTTCAGTTCATTAGAAATGAACAATCAGTAGATCAACAAATATCCATATACTTAAAAATTTGTAAAAATAATATTTTTTTTTTCTTTATGCTTGTTTGTACTTCAAAATTTTATTAATCTTTTTATAAAAATATTAAAATATGTTATTACTTTATCACTTCTTTTAATAAGCACAGATATGCAATAAATAAATATAGTAATCGCTAAACTTTCAAAGAACATTCAACCACAATTTTGCACAGTATAAACATTTTAGTAAAGAAATAAAAATTATAAAATATTTTCGTTAACTAATTAAATCAAATTTTGTATAATTCTAATATAATTGATTCATGAATTACGCATTCCAACGTGTTAAACTGCAACGCAGTTATATAGATTTTTATTAGTTATAAATAATAATAATAATAATAACTTGCAAAACGATTATTTTATTTCTCACTAATAATTTTAATTTGAAAAAAAAAACTTTCTTTTTATAAAATTGTTTATAAAAACAATTTTCTTTGTAGAAAATAAATTTTCATTATAAACTTATTCCAAATAATTTAATTTAATTTAAATTTGATATTGGCTTCTTAATTCAAAAGACGATTTTTTATTAACGTGACAAATACCACAAATACTATTAAGTAATTAAGTTTTTAATAAATTCTGTGTCAAATTGTGAATGTAATTTTTTTTTCTTTATTTTATAAGATTTAATTACACATTAATTTCCGTTTTTTCGAAAGATGTGTTTAGCCAAATTATTAGGTTCATTTGGGAATTTGTAAAACAGTTAATTACAGCCTTAATGTAGTGTTTGAGTTGATGTTTTAGCAAGTGAGTTATTTCGAAAGGAAATACGTCAATTCATTATCTTCCAGCGAGTGACGACTTGTATTTGATCAACTTACTGATAATTTACTGTAGACTTGAGGTTTTATTTTTTTTTCACCCAGTAGTCCTACGTAAAATTTTACAACAGTTTAAATTTCGTTTATCTTTAATTATTATTTTAGATTTTCTATATTATTAATTATAGAATTGCATTGTAATAGATAAGTTATTTTCATTTAACACAAATTAATATTGTATTAATCTATTCGCTTTTATTAAAAAGAATTAGTCTGCAGTAGTAATTCATTTTCAACTATATTGTTAAATAACCAACTTTAAAACTAAAATAATAATAATCATAGAATATTTATCTTGCTTTAGTATTGGTTCTTTTGTGAAATTATACTTATTGTTCCTAATCATGTCCTTCAATTAGTTATTAATCATTAAAATGTATTTATGTAAATATTAAACAATAAAGTTTTACATATTAAGATAATTCTGAATTTATTTCTATTAAAGTAGAATAGATTTACGATTAATTATTTATATAAAATGACATTTAAAGTTGTAAGTTAATTAAGTTATTAATTCTAATAAATTAAAGCGTTTATTCTACTGAAAATTATATTCCAGTAATTCTCAATTGCAAATTGTTTATAGTAATTTTAGTTTTATTCTATTTTTGAACTTGTTTAATGAGTTCCGTGTGAGTTTATTAATTTTAATTGCTGCCATTTTATTACCTTTCTCTCATAAATGTAATTTTCCACTGTTTGTTTGTTTTTTACGGTGTCTTGATTTCATTCATTGCGTTGGTTCGCCCTGTACGGATTTAAAAATATTAACTAAGCGATTGAATGATGGCTGAATGACTGGAGTTTTTCTCTTGTTTTTGTGTTAGAAGCGCGAGTCGGGTCTGTCACTGGTGTGACGGCCACCCCTCTGAGATCGAATGGACATGCCCTAATAGTTTTGATGGTAACCTTCCTGTCTGTTGAGTGAGGCAGGTGCTTGCTCCCCCTTCTCGGCCCGCTAACTTGGACCCGCCCGCCGCCCCAGTCGCGCGAGATAGATGAAAGACCAGAATCGCCGTGCTTCGAACCCACCGCCTTGTCAATGGTACTCTTCCGAACAGATTGTGGCATGACCGGTATCGTACTGGCCGTCGATCGACTGTCTTCATTGGCCGAGAGTAGATGGCTCGAAGCGGCCTGACGTTGTGAGAGCGTACGCCGTCCGCTCTCTGTTCGATCGCGCAAGGCGGATCCGGAACAGCTTTCCGGCCCCACCGCGTGTCTATGTGTGTGTGTGTACGCGTGCGGGGCTCCGTGCAAGTGTGTTTTGTGTGTGGTTGTTGCCGCGAAACTGTGGAACTAAGCATACAGGATCGACTATAACACCACCGAACAAGAAGCGTACAGCGCAGCTGCTCACGCCGCCCCACCTACCTCCCACTCCAGCGCCGGATTCCGCTCGTCGTAGAAGCCGGCGTCCCACTTAAGCCTCGTTAGGGAATCGTCGCTCGACGACCTCCTCCTACACGACACGCGGCAGCGTGGCACGGTGTTTACGGCGGGGAGTGGCGGCGATCGCGGTTCGACAACCCGCATGCACTGCCTACTATTAGTCGGACTTCGGCCTCTCTTAAAACCCAGTGAAAAAGCCCGAGAATTTGCTTTTCTACTCGCCGCGGGAGCTCACTTCTCCCCCGGACGGATGTAACCGATCTCGGCGCTCTGCCGTCTCCCGCGAAGTGGATTACCACAATGCCCAGGTAAGTCGTAACGATTAATTTTTTACGATTGCTTGATATCCTCAATCTGTACCCCTCTTTCCTCTGACGAAATTGTTTTTTTAAAAAAATCAGAAACCCAGAATAACACGAGCAGCACGTGCTTCGAGTACCACGGAACGTTAGGGCTTCTTCTCCCGCTGAGCGATCATTACCTCCATGCCGTAATGGAGACGAAGGCAGCCGCCTCGTAAATCGACGTCTGCGGGCTCAGGGCGGCGGGGCGTGAACCACCCCCACTCGTCCTCCTCTCGTTCCGCCGATGTCGTTAAGTCGAGCCGCGCCGAGGTTTCGTACGGCGTCAGGCCTAACGAGGCACCGCACTTTTCAGCTCGCTCTGTGAGGGTGCGGACAGGATCACCCAACTATGAACTGGAAATGTTTTTTTAGGGGGATTTCGCAGAATTTCCGTAGGATTATCGATTTCAAACAGTAGACGAAGCGTAGTTAATCGGAAACAAAAGTTCTTTAGCTTCGTACTATTAAAACTTTCACTTCACAATCTCGATACAGCTGCTCGAACTTCGACTGCTGTAAAGCCTGTGATAAGTACCACAAATTGTTAATATCTGTTGCTGGATAAGTAGATAGGTTTTCGAGGGGGGGCCGTTAACCGCTTGGGAGGCGGGAAATTCCAATCTCCTCCTCTTGGAAAGAACGGCTTGGCAGTAGATTTCAACAAGATTAGC
The DNA here is from genome assembly GCA_023159025.1 of Thereuonema tuberculata. Lineage (NCBI taxonomy): Eukaryota > Metazoa > Arthropoda > Chilopoda > Scutigeromorpha > Scutigeridae > Thereuonema > Thereuonema tuberculata. The sequence continues at coordinate 15,967,810 of JAFIDM010006943.1, read as the reverse complement.
TGAAGAGCGTCAATTAAGCCTAATAATCTTGTTGTGGACGTGCAGCCGTTTTGTCTAGGTCTACATTATTCCATTGCACTTTTCGCGCTGCGTCCCGTCAGTCAGTCAGTCAGTTCATTTTCAATAATAAAAAAAAAATAGAGAAAACCCGTATATACTTTGTTCATGTAGGACTAATGATAGAGATACGAATGTCGAGATGTGGAATTCCTTTCCGCTCTATATATCTCAAATACTTTGAATTGTGAATTAATTAATTATTAATTCTACACCTTTTTCAGAATATAGAACAATTAAAAGTTTCAAAACGTTAATCGTGGCTTTAAATTAAGGATTTCTCGGATGAATATTTCATATTGCCCGCCAATCATAGGCCTATTTCAAATGTAAACATCGGTGTTTAAGAGATCGCCTTATTACGTGAATGACAAAAGATTAAAAACGAAAATGAAGTTAAAATTAAATAATAACACTCCCCTAATACTGTAATTGTAATTACCATTTTAGAAATTCGTAATTTTTTAGTCGATTATATAATTTTATAGGTTTATTCCGAATGTCGCATTAAACTTTATAACAATGTAATTGATGTTAACAGTGTTGGTTAAATTCACAGAATTCGTTGATGTGGTCGTGTAATAATTTTTTCCAAACATAAAAATGAACTAAAAACCATCAGTAAATCGTTTTAATCGTTAGCAATTTTTTAAATAAACCCTATCTATTTATTAAAAAAAAAAAATATTAGTTTAATTATATTATTTAATTTAACTGTTTCTTAATATAATTTTTGCAATAATGTTATTGCTGTCAATAACTATTTTTGTCATTGTTGAAACCCGCCTTTTATTATCAGAAATAAGTTAGTTCTATCTTTCCCAAAGGTCACTGGGCAGTTAATTTTGCTTTTTTTTTTTTTTTTTTGTTCAAGCGTTAACGAAGTGTCTGTTGGCGTTGCAATGGAAAGAAAACAGATTAATCCTGGATTCTGTGTTTAAACTTATAGATTTTTGCCTCACTCGCTGCAGTGAATTGACTAATTGCTGTAAGCGTTTACCATGTTCATGAATTCGAGAACAATCGTCGAAGTTACGTGTTGATACGAGTAACAACTTACCGGAGCCAACAAATCAATAATATACAACTTAAGTGATAACATAAAAATCGTTCTTAATTTGCAACGGTCAGTCTTAGCAGAGAAATTTGAAGCTAATAAAACATGTCAGGTATCCAAGGTTAGACTGAATATTTTTTTATTTATTTACTTGTTTGAGTAGGCCTATTAAAAACAAAAAACAAAAAAACAAACGTATATCTTCAAGTAACTAATTTATACCAATGATATAATAATTTTTAAATAACGGTATTCTAATTTAGTAGTTTAACAAAATTGTATTAGTAAAAAGATTATAAACAAATAAATAACTTAATGTAAGTAATCACAAATAAATGTAACACTATATATATTTGATTATTTAGTATTTTTTTTTATACAGATCAATTTTTTATTTCTTATAAAATAAAAATAAATGAAACATATTTTATTTACAAAAACAACATTATTTAAAACAATATTGAAAAGTAAGCTATTTAGTATACATACCCTAATGTAAATTTCTTACACTATTCTGATTCATTTTTTTAAGAAATTTCTTTTTTTATAGTTTTAGAAAAGCTTTAGGTAATAAGTAAATAAACCTTAAAGTTGTTTTGATGATTTCAGTTTGAGCTTTAAAAGAAAAAAGTTTTATTATTTATTTTAAAGCCTAATAGGAGGTAATAAGATAGCAGTTATAATTTAAAACAAAATTAGAGGAATAACGGGAAAAATATTAAAATAATGTAAATAATTCTTTAATATGAAAAATTCAAAAATATGTTACATTTCATAACATAGTTCAAGAAAGTACTTTAAAGATACTTTAAAATAAATAGTTCAATAAATAAATAATTTTGGAAACTTTTTCTCTAGGGTATTTACTTCTATTTTCTTATATTTCAAAATCTATTTGGGCAAAAATAGAATCAAATATTTGTTACTTAAAAAAAAAATACATAAATAATTAAGAGTGAAAAAAGTAAGAAATATTAATAGAATTAAAAAAATATTTCTTGTTTCAAAGTGACCTAGATGAATGATTTATAATAATAATAATAAGAAAAATCTGAATTTAGAATTTATCGTAATTATTTGCCTTTACAATCTTTATGGTTGTTTGTTAACCTGCAGAATATTGATAAATTGACGTAATATTACATCAGCGGTTCTCAACATTTACTGCCGCCCGCATACCTTATCAACACAATTGTGATTAAGATTAAAGTAAAAATCCAAGTCTTTTTATAACTATTATAAATAGAGAAAGGTTTATACATATAAAATTAAGAATGTATAAATATATATACTTTTTAGAATTACACAGTTACACATAATGGCATAATATATATAAAATAAAAAATAAAAAAAAATTGTGAGATGTGGTTATCCAAATATTATCCAAAAATCAAAATTTGGAAAAGAGCAAATACTTTCTTTATAGTTTGTGTGTGATAAAAAGTATATATATATATATATATATATATATATATATATATACTTTTTATATATATATTTTATATATATTATTTTATATATATATCACAAAGTATGTATATATCACACACACAAACTTCTAAGTATAAAGAAAGTATTTGCCCTTTTCCAAGTTTTTTATTTGGATAATTATCACATCTCACGATTTTTTTTAATTTTTTATTTGAGTGAATGTGGGAGGGAGGAAGGCTAAATTTTGACAAACATAACGAATATCGATAGTAAAATTTTGGTGATTGACAAATTTCGGAAGAATGGATAGCAAGATATAAAGATCCCTTAAAACATTCTTAATGAAACCATCTTTATTTACTTTCAAACAACTCTTTTATTTAACTTAAGTTTAAACACTTACAAATTCGGTTTAGAGTTAACTTATTTCATTTAGTTCTTGAATTAAAAAAAAATGCAAATTTTTTTTTTTCTTCATCCTTTCTTGAATCCGTTGTTTGATAATGAAATCCATCAGTTACTAAGGTATTTTGCCAAGTACAAAGCCTCCTTCGAATACAGATGATAATAGAAGCACTCAGCGTTCTTCCACTGTCATTTATTTGTACTTTTTATATCTCTCTTATTTGGACCGAGCGCTGTCGCCCTGGTGGTCCACCCAGCTGACGAGGTAATTAGTTGTTTGCCGGTGAGTTAATACACTCGATTTAGGATTTGTTTGAGAGCAAAGCAGCTCCCTAATTCGCTCCTCCCCAGCATAACATAGTCCGATTGATTCAAGTCGTCTCAAAAGCATTCCAACTGGAGTATTTATTTGTCCAATTTCAACACCTCTGTACACTCCGAAGTGTGAAAAATGTGTTGATAAATACGATTCATCACCGTCGTCTTTGAATGTGGCAGATGTGACATGTGTGCGTCCTTTTAAATATGCTCTGTAGTCAGAAACACAAAGTACTATAAACAATTGCCATTAGTCTGTCTCGGGTACTTTAACCAAAAAATGCAAAATTTCCTTGCACCTGTTCTGTACGGAAGTCCTATTACCGTAATGCTTTTTTTTGTTTGTTTTTGTTTTTAATAAATACTTTATAAATCAATTTAAAATTAATTAACTATTTTTTTAAACAATCAATTAAAAACCTTAATAATTCGTAATGCTTCCTCTTCTACATTGATATACAAATTCTCAAAACTTAACTAAAATAATGAACTGCAAAAAATATCGTTATTTAATAAGTAAAATTTTAAATTGATTTAAATATAATACTAAATTGGTTTAAAAAAATATATATATAACTTAGTAAAAGTTTTCAGGAATTACCACAATACCGTAGACCTTTGAAGACTTTACAACGCACATTAAGTTTAAAGACAAAAATTTGTATAGTTTTATAGTGAAATTACTCCACGTTTCCTATTTAATCAAAATCACTTTTCTTCAGCAACTCTATGAACTTATGTAATAAATAATCAGATTATGTGAAATAGCTTGAAAAATACTAGTATGTATTTTCTTAGTTTTATTCTGTACGAACTTTATATTTACAGTTAATACAACGAAGTATATTATGATAAGATTATCAGATAAAAACTTTTATTATAAGATGAAAACTGTTGATTGTTGAAATGAAAAATTGAAAGATAGAATAATTTATTCAGAGCAACAGTTCATCCTTGAAATGACAAGAATGTTAAAATATTTCAAAACCTTTTTCTGTGTGGATTACGGTTGTGCAGAAAAAAATATTATACATCACATACCTGGATGTAAAATATTGAGAAAGTTAAAAACAGCTTTAAAAAAAGCAGTTTTTTATTTGCTATCCCAATGTTTACTTTTAAGTAGTCTATGTTAGACCTGTTCTTAAAAGATGAAAAATTATTTATATGTAATTTAGTCCGATTTGCAGTAACTGAGTAAATATAAAGGTTTAAAATGCTTTAGAAAGCAAATATTAAGTCAGATAAGATAACATCACGACTTATAATAACTTAAGTTGTTTAATTGAAATTAGTCCAATTCACATAACATTTTTTTAATGTAAGTTATAAATTACATCATATCTGAATAACGTGTAAAGTTTACAAACTATTAAATTCACTTTACTCTGTTTAGTTATTCATTCATTTGTTTTTATTAATTACAATTGGAGGTTGTTATTTTGCATTTGGGGACGAACCAAAAAAAGAATAACTTCAGTTTCCTTTGTTGACAGCGGAAGGTGTAATGTAAAAAGTAGGAAATAAGGAGAAATCCCTTGTTTATCAAATCGGGCGAGGAACTGTTTTGGTTCTCCGCATATTTTGTCCTGATGTAAAGGGTGCTTCGTACCGGAATGCCCTCGTGCCGAAGAATGCTCGCTCCCGCTGCCGCCAGAACCTTAACTAGCGCGTATCAGGCATTCGTTTACTGGCAGGAGTCGACGATGCTCTGCTTCTCCCCTCCCTCCGTTCCTCGAGATGTTTTTGCAGGCAGTTGACTCACTTCTTAATTTAACCTGAGGCTACGAGGTTGTAAACCCGAAACAAAACGACGGGTGGAACCGTCCGCCATTCTCACCCATGTCGAACCAAATCCTGGGTTCCTTCTTGTGTTGTGTGTGTGTGTGTATTTTTTTTTTCGTTTTTTGATGGATGTCCCGTTTGGCGTCTCGAGGTGGGAAGGGATCCCACACAAGTACTCTCTACTGACGAACTTGAGCGAGATATTTTTGTGTTTTCTACCCCAATCGTTCCGCCGTTGTTTTTCTGAGCATTTAAATCCCAAATAAACAACACTGAGACTGACACAAACAACTCTTGTCCACCGGTTGAAAATATAGATTTCGTGTTATAAAACCAAATTCTTCATAGACAAAAATTGTGGCACCTCATTAATTGAAACATCAAAAACAAATTTACAATAAACATAAAGCATATAATTCTTATGCTGGTGACACCAGCAATCAGAAAAACATTTATTGAGGGCATTAAAAATTAAAAAAATTACTTCATTCATTACTTAATATCAATAAATGAGAGTTTGTGTTTACTAAGCGAGATCCTAGGATGTGTTTGTTGGCAAATAGATATGATCTGCTTATTTCTTTGGCAAATTTGATAAATTTAGCAGTTTTGATTTATAAAAAGTATTCTTTGTAACTTCTGTGTCTATAAACACTGCTAACATTTTATTTCGAACTAAACGCAGAAGGAAGTAAACTGTATATCGTTAGAGTTTATGGTGTTTATCCCGAAGATAAAAAGCAAAAATAGAATAAATCTGAAATAATAAGAAAAAAAATGTAATTGCTTACAAAGCCGATCACTAATAATTTTTTTAAAAATATATTAGAAAATAAAAAAGGAATTCGCTTTTCAATAAATTAACAATAACAGTGAGTGTTGATCTTCACTTCTGGCACAACTTCATTGAATTAATCTAACAAAAGAGGTTTAACCACTTTATTGATCTTTCTCTTCACCTCCTTAACAACAAGTTGCTAAAAAGCTTTATTACTGAAAACTCCATACATAATCCGGATATTTCGAAGGCTTAATCAGCCTCCTTCTTCAAGCCTTTTCACATTATGGGACGAGAGAACATCTCCCTCCTTTCCAAACTAAAATGCACAAACAACAAAATTTAGAAATTCCAAATTAACAAACAAATACTTAGTCTTTTAATAATGTCCGAATCTCTGACTTTTTGTCCAATTACTGTAAATAATGTCCAAATTGTTGTCTACAAATTGCAGAAATTTGATTGTCTTTTGGTCCAAAAAATTTTTTTTTTTTTTCAATCGCTGAATAAATTATAAACCTCTTCAAAATGCAAAAATAGTTATCGTTGAAGAAAAATCAAATTTAAAAATCTTCATCTTAATTTAGAAATTCCTCTAAACTTCTTGTTTGTACAAAAACTCTTCACCTTAAACCTTGACGTCTTCATTTCTAAAAAAAAAACCCAAATGTATTCTTCGTACTAATATTTAAAAACGACTACTTTAATACTGTAGTATGTAAGGAGTTTTCAGTATTAAAGTAGTTGTTTTTAAATATTAGTACGAAGAATTTATTTGTTTTTTTAGCTAAAAAGCTTGTTTGTAGATTCCTTAATTCAGTGAATCTCAATCTTGAGCGCGCCACATACTCTGAAATCTTACGTCAGACTATCTTCCACTACGAAGTAATCTGAAATGGTCAAAAACAAAAAATTATAGGAATTACGCTACGGGTGTCCAGCGGCAGAATGATGACCCTTTTTTTTTCATCGGGCACCTTTGGTATCATTATATACTATTCAATAAGCAAGGACAATTTCGCCCAATAACCCCTATAGCTGGTCCGCCTCCTGCAGGTGTCTCTACTCTTGTTGTCTCCAAGAAGAAGCTCTAACCCCCTACATTATGAAATTTTATTTCAGGTAATCTAAGTTTGGTTGAAATCGTACAGTAATTTCAAATACATGCATACAAGCATGTAAATATAAACATTTTACATAATAGCTTTGACCAACATGGGACAAACTGCATTTAAAGACACAGGAACAAAGTTAAGCTAATTTATTGTTAGTATTATATTGGTGAAAAAAAATCGATCTTCTGGTTAGTTCAAAACTATTGACTTCAGGGCAATGGCTCCCCGTGTGTTTTACCTGAAATATGTTAATTCCTGAACAGACTTCTACTTTATTTTTCTTTAGCTCGCATTCCGGGGACTTCAAAGACATTTGAGAGACGGATTGAAATTAGAAAAACTACAAAAGAATATGAGAAAAACAAACGAAGCAGTCATTCAGTTTTTCAACTCATGATTGACTTTTTCGATACCAGATTATTTTCTCATCAACGTGACCATCGAGAAAGTTCTTTTTGGGTTAATACCTGTTATCAGCCAAGATTACCGAAATGAGCAAATTAGTTCGTTCGCTGTTTAGTTTGGTTAGTTTATTTTCAGATCTGACTTGAAAACTTTTTTTTTACCGAAATAAAGTCAGAATCATTCCTTGAAAATTTCAAATTCTGTTTCTTAATAAAAAACGATAAAAAATGTAAAAAATTACTATTGTATTAAAGACTAAAAATAACATTAGGCCTAACTGTTACGCAAAAGTTACAAACACTTCTCTGTAGTAAACATTCCTTTCGAGTTATTTTTCAAAATATCTTAACAAACAGTTCAATTCCAGTCAGAACAACAACTTCTGCTTTCACCTTTTTCTTCATCATCATCATTCTTTCCATCATCTAACGATCTCGTTCATCACCTGTAAGGGGGTCCATTTCTTTCCCGTTCTTATTCCCTTTTCATCATCTCGTTTTCTTTCCTCGTCTGCTTTTCCAAGCAGTGTGAAAGAATCTTAATGATACATTCTTTAATAACGAACTTCGAGTTAACAAAAAAGTTGTCTTCAGTTAACGGATTTGTTGTATAAAAAGTTTATTTATTATAAAATAAAGTTTTTTATCTATTTCATTTCTTTTCTTTGCTGTAAACATGTTAACATAAACAAAAATAAAGGTTAATTAAAAACCAACCATAAAAGCACATACACATAGATAAAAAAGCACGACGTACGTATTCGAACCCCCGTCTGTTCTGGGGTTCCTTATCAAGTCCCCCCCCCCCCGTACGTCGTGCTTTTTTATCTATGTGTATGTGCTTTTATGGTTGGTTTTTAATTAATTTTAAACTGCACGTAAAAATTGTTTATAAAAATAAAGGTTACTACATTCTGTAAGCAAAGACCTTTGGGTGACTAACTCTGTGAAATAAAAAACATGTTTTCCAGTGTTACTCTTCTGCATTTCAAAACTTACTCCTTTGTGGATTTCGGAGTTAGTTTGTGCATTCAATTCATCAGAATTACAATATTAGCTCATGAGAGAGACAATAAAATAAAAGAAAATAATTGCAGGAAAGTGATGGAATAGTTACACATGACAGAAAAAGAATCAAAACTATAATTATAGAAATTTACGTGTTAAAAAATTCAATGATACATACATTTTTAGTTCTTCATGTTACTTGCAAACTATGTTGCTTATATTACCATGTTTAATATTTCTAAGTTACTTGCACAATTTTGACATTTAAGTGATAATATATTAGTATTAATCAGATTTTTTCATATTTTATTATGTAGGATATAATATGATATAATGCTACATACCTCCAAACAGTGCGTTTGCTATTTTTGAGATTTCGAAGTGAAATGTGTCACATTAGCTATTCGTGAGTTTAAATCTACCGTTAAAAATACTTTCTGCAAGCTCTCAATAATGTGTAACCCCATTTACAACATTCATCTGACGAAGGAACCTGAATACTGAGGCCCGAAAACGTTAAAATTCTGTTTCATGTAAGCAAAAGTCTGTTACAACCGTAAATAAAATTAATAAGAGATATATATCCTCACACGTTAATCAGGCTAACTAATTTAGTAAGATACGTTTAAATTTTTAAAAATATATAGTATTAAACGCGTGCCTTGCATGACAAAGAGCTGGTTATTCGAAAGGAATTCGTTATATCTTGAGAGGAGATGGAATACGTTTATTCTTTTATGAAAATTTGTTTTTTCTTAATCTAAAGAAATCTAATCTGAAGGAAGTAGCCTGTTTTCAATGTTTAAATAAAGTTTGTCTTGCTGGTTACGCGTCTTACCTGATGATTTCCAAACAAGAGTGCAACAGCTGTACATGTAAGCCGTAATATGTTCATTCATGTCAATATACATAATGTTGGTTATTACTGTTAGAACAGAATTGAACGTTGAAACTAATCCTAACTAAACATTTCCTTAGATATATATTCAATAACAGAAGGGCCTTTTTAGAAATCACTAGGTATTCAAATATTACTTCATTCAAATTCACCAATCCATTATTTTTTTAAATTTTATCCTTTTATGTAAAAGTCCCCCAATCAGTTCATCGATTCCAGGGCCCCGAAAAACGTTAATCGATTTTTTTTTCGTTCAAATAAATTGAAATGTCAAAATAATTGGAAATGTCATTGGATTTCCTGATGGTGTTATTTCCGGCATTTGTTATTATAGATATTCATTTATCTTAATAAAGTTAAGCAATTGCTTCGAAAAGAAAACATCTCGATCTGTTTGATATCGTTTTCCTCGATTGACAACAATCTTTGTGCAACTTTGACTGAGACGTTTTCTTCAAATGTAATGAAGTTATTTTTACATAAAAAATAAATGCAAGATCTAAAATTTGAACGTAATATTTCATGCAGCACTTATTCGACATTGACTATAAAAACGTAGTATTACATATCTATTAGTTTTTAAACGAATAACTGATTACTGAATCGTCTTTATTGGGTGTTTTTCAGGTTTTAAATGAGGAAGAGAAGAAACTAGTCGATTACTTTAATCTTTTGATCCATTATCTTTCCAGGTTTTGAAAGATTTTGGAAATCGTAATATAATTACGATTATTTCTAATATAATGAAAACGCGCAATTATTTCTGTTTGATTCGTTTTTAATCAAATCGCCATTAGTTTCGAAATCAAAAGCGATTGTTAGTCCTGTTCCAGTAGTACCGTTAGCTTTCAATATTTGGGAATTAGATTATTATAAATTTTGAATGCAAAGACACTAAGATTATAAGACATATACTGTTTATCACTAACAAGTTGTAGCCAATGACGTAATGTCAAAAAATTTAAGATTAATAAATGAAGGAAAATGTTTAAAATTACAATTTTTTTAGAAAAATTACTTTAAAACTAAATACAAGTAAAAGCATCGTGATTCTTGAAATAGCTTCGTACTTAATGTAGTTTTTGTAGAAAATTATATTTCTTTAAAGCATGTGACGTCACGGGACTGGTGGCTGTTCCCAATATCGTCTGCAATCATGTAAGAATCAAAAACAGTATCGTGAAAAATTTCAAAAGCATTTTGATCTCTGACGGCCAAAGAACAAGTAAACAAGAATCCATACCTAATTTGGATTCGAATTTCCTTATATAGTTTTCAGAAGAGTTCCTATTTAAGTCACATGTAAATAAGTAAAATTCCCAAATTGACTTTATGTTAAAGTAAACAAAATCCGTCTTATATTACTCAATTGCGTCTTGTACGAAGATAATGCACATGCTAACTATATATTACGAACTTTCATACAACGAACATGAATTTCAAGGGAAAATATTTCAAAGTTATGAATTGAAAATAAGGGAAGGGCGGCCATCTTAGTACTCCTTCCATATTTTTTTTTATTTTTTTTGTTTCTTTATTGTTTTTTTAACTAATATTTTTTTACGTTAAGTCAAGAATTTGTTCTTATCGGAATCTTGGGATCTATTAAGGTTTCACTCCGTTTCTTAGAAGCACTTAGGTCCGTTTATGATTAATAGCTCTCACTTAAGTCACTTACAATGTTGCGAACCACATGATTCAGTTGATTGCAACTTATCAGAAGTTGTATTGCAATTTATTAGTTCTTTATTTCAGGCCTTATTTTATTTTGTAAAAAAAAAAAAACGTTAACCCAAAAATTGTCCGCTAGAAAAATTAAATCGTCATCAGGAAGAAAAAAAAGGGGAGGGGTTAATAAGTAAATTCTTAAGTTTGATTAATTGATTCCTTCGTGAAACTTAGCTTCTATCTTGGCGAAGCAAAGTAACTGTTCTGGTGCTATCTAGAATAGCTCGCGACATGCTCTAAAGAAAAACAAACTTTTTTAAGAAAAAGGACTGTTGAATATAATTTTAAGAATATGTCATAAAAGGTTTAATTTCTTTATTTAGAAGTTTTCTCTTTTTTGCCAGAAGATTAGTCTCATTTAATAGACTTTGTTGTTGTTTGTTTCTTATACCTAAGATTATGCTTGTATGAAATTCTTCAATGGTTATTACTATTCAACAAGTTGACAACAATTTCAAATATTAGAAAATCAAAGAAGAAATTGTTGTTGCATTTTTGCTTTTTTTTTTGTTTAATTTTTTAATTCTAACATAGATTCTGTTATGGGTAGAATAATATATAAAAGACACCTAGTACACTTCTCTTCATTTCTAAGCCTCTTCATGTACAATTCCATGGCTGGAAATTACTTAAAAATTTTTCAATGAAAACGATATTTGAATTTTTTTTCTTTCGCAGTAATATTAACGTAGCTGTTTTTCAGACTTTACAGAAACATCTACGTTTTTGTTGCAAATTGATCAAGAAAACGACAACGACACGAAATACAGCAACTGGACGTGATAATCCGAAAGCTTGAAGTGACATCTAACAAGGAACTGTATCACATTCTTATCCACTTCTTATCATACTGTCTTCAGCGTATCACATCAATGTTATACAATGGCTTTTAAGTTATTACTTCACAGTTATGTACGAATGGCAGATGGTATTCCCGCTTGTTCGAACAATTCCAAGATACGTCAAGAACTGCCTTTGCATAACAGTTATAGAATTTGTCTTTGATAAGAGTTTGTGTAATGATAGAATTATTTTTTATATATTCGCCATTTTGTTTTTCCATTTGGTGACAGACTTAAAATAAAATAATTATTATTTTTTTTTTTTAAATAAACGTTCCGGACTTTTGCTCTCAATTGCTTTATTTAATATCATTGTAGAATTGTCAGTTAGTTCAAAAAAAAAAAAAATCTACGGAAATATTTTCATCATTTCGAAACTGTCAATTGATGGCGTTTGTTGTCATGTCTTTGATGTTGCGTCATTATAGGGAATGTTTGATAAACGAACTGACATTGACTGATAGATTTCAGCTTTCGTGGTGGTTCGAATGCCCACACAGACTGTGAATCTCGCCATTTGTTTCTTCCGAGTGCCCTCTGGGGACCCAACGAACTTGGAATACCTTCATTTCTTTGAGAAAAATGCTCTTTTGTTTTTCTGCTCTGTTGATGCTCATTTGTCAGCAATGCGCGCTTACCCGCCTCCTCTTGGCTTTCTGTCGAACTTGTTTATTTACCCGAAGAAGAAAGGAGGGGGAAAAAGGGAATAAAAGTCGATGGGGAAAGAAGGCAACTAGTGTCGTTACTTAGTTAGTTTTGTCTTGAATATAATCCATTGTATTACTAAAAAAAAACCTCTACCCAAAAAAAAAAGGACCCTGCCTAAGGATCTTGTAGAAGCGTATGGTTAATCGTTACACAACTCCAGCGTTCGCCAGGACAACTGCAATTAGGGGATCTTGGATGGGTAAATACTTGACTCGCCATCTAGACACTGATCCCAGTGGTAGGGAAGATAAAAACGAAAGTGGTGCTCCAATGCGACCTAACGCGATGGAATGTTTGACGTCATAGATTTTTACCGTCATAAAGTGCTGACGTTTCTTCACAAGCTAGAAATTGCTGTTATGATTTTTCTCAGTTGAAAAGTTTTGTTGATTCAACTGTTCGTAGCAGTTGCTGTGTATTTGTATCTTAAATATAGTCTGGCAATATTAGATACTTTCAGTTTCAATGGCAAATATAAGTTTATTAATGAAATAATATAAGAAACGCCATTCATTAATCTCCATGCAGTTTAAAATATTTAAATAGGTTAAAATTAAAAAGTACGGTGTTGTCCTCGTTTCAGTATCAGTATTATGATAAACTTACATCAGCCATTAAAATTTCATATCTGAAAATTTCTGTAATGTTCAAAATTCCTATTATTTAAGTTTTACTTCGCATATTTAACAAGCCAAAAATCTGAAGTATTTTATGTCACGTTACTTTTTACGATTTTTTTTCAAGTAATGATATCGTTATAATAATAAATTAATATAAGTGTTGGGGGGAAAGTTAGTTAAGGGCAATTAAAATATAAAATTTTACTTTTATGAAAATTAGAAGTTTAACTGAGAAGCCATTTTGTTTTATTTTTAAAATATGATAATTAGATAAATTCGCAATTGTGAAAAATTGCTTAATAATAATAAATTTTAATGTTCTATTTGTTTTATATCCTCTTTAAAAAAAAACAAGGAAATGACTTTTTAGTTTATTTATTTATTTAGTTGATAAATTACACGATTGCTAAAAAATAAAAAGTTTGATTGTTAAAAGTAAATCTATTATTTTTTATTCCTCATAATTAACACTTCCGTATGTTAATTAATACTCACTAACTTGTCTGTGATTCTTAGATCCCCCAAGTGATGAGTCACTAACTAGATGTTTGAATATCTGCAAAATGTTGAAAAGCCTAAGACAAAAAAAATCCTCAAAAACTAATTTGATTCATAAACTTCCCGTTAACAGTTTGAAAATTTTCCTCTTGTCAATCAGGACAATTGTGCTCGACATCAAGACGACGACTTTAAGAAGCAGGGCGAATTTAAACGACACATATTAACCTCTTTTTTCCTTTTTTTCCTCGAGAACTTTTCTGCAGAAAGAGAAGTTCTCTCTCATTTCAGTGGATCACTTCCATGGGCAGCCATTGTTTTACGAAATTGCGAAACATACAAATAAGTTTATGTAGATTAAATTATTTTGAAAATTGAGTCTTTTAATAACATTTTAATGTTAAGATTATTTATTTTATGCGTTGAAGTTGTTTTAGGTGTTTTGTTTTAAATTGGTGAAGTGAAAATGAAGGTATTGAAGATATTTCGTTAGGTATTGAAGATATTTTGCTTTTCAAGTGAAAAAAAAACAAACCCATAATTTTAATTTAATGATACAAAAAAAAAAAAAAAAAAAAAAATTATTTTTATAAGCTTTATTGGAAAAAAAACCACCTTCAAAATATAATGGAATTACATGTGAAATGAATGTTTATTTGTGAATTTTCCAATTGAAGCACACAGGAGCCAGTGTCTTAGTTACGTTAGACTCCGTCGAGTCTAGACAATTTGCTCAGTTAGGTAACTTCCGCTGACGATAGTTAATAAATGAGAAACGGTTGTTTCGTGGCTCCAGTCAGAAAATGATTTTGAATCGGCAAATTTAATAATCTTTAATCACTGTTTTAATAAAGTGAAAATAAATTAATAAGAATAAAGTTACGGAAATTATCTTAACAAACTAATTACGAATAACTTAAAACCACTTGTAAAGGTATTTGTATAATGGAACGGGGAAAAAAACTTAATATTATAAAACAAACAAACAAACAAAATAGTATGGAGAGCATTAGGTTTCTCAATTGAAAATATACATATTAGTCAAATCTTATTATTAAAAATTAAACTTCCCGAATTTTAATAAAAATAATATAGGCCTAATTATTTAATATATATAATGCACTACAGATATTAACATCTAATAAAAATTTAAATAATGATAACTTTTTTTATTTAGTTATTTTTTTTTGCTAAAAAACGGCTGAAAAACGATTCAAAAAAAATGATTAAAAGTTAAGTTTTCAGAATTTAATATTAACATCAATATAAATATATTGATGTTAAACTGGAGAAGCGATTATTGACCTGTAGATCATTCATTCTCTTCCTCCCCGAACAAAAAAAATAAAGTAAATCCGTATCTTTTCCTTTGACGCACTTACTGACCTTCCAAAAGGCGAAAACAAAACAAGCGTATACACTGCCACCCAAGTTTCCCCTAGCTCTATTTCCAGCTGTAATTAAACAGTCTGCCACGCGTAGTATACAGCCCCTTCTTTTTACTACCCTCCCTTTCTTTTTTTTTTTTTCTTTCTTTCTCTCCCGAAGTTGTTGGTGGTGAATTTTAGTTGTCTTTTTACCCCAATTTTCTCGCGGCGAAATGAGGAGAAGAAACAGTGGAGGGAAACGTGGAGGGAACGGGCCGGGAGTCTTTTCTTGCCGACCACCATTCTTTTATACTCTTCCTGAATGTAATTCAAGACGGTGTGATAAAACGGATGTTTACTCTTGTCTGTTTCTTATTTAAGCTACTTCGGCTTTTCTAAGCTTATTACACTTGTAGCAGCCCCGTACTGGACTGGCCCCGCTCCTCCTGCGATAATTCATTCACGATCTGCTTCGGATCCAAAAAAAGAAAAAAAAAAAATACAAGAAAATAATTTGCTATTAAGTCTGTTCAAATAGACATGATTTGTACTTCCTTTATCAAATTTGATACAGGATGCTTTGTAATTTATTATCTCGGACAGTGGTTCTCAAGTTTTTCACTTTGACCCCTCTCCCGTTTTGACGTCAGTCAGACACTGCCTCACATTTTTGCATGACGTCAGCTCAGTGTACAAAATAAAAGGTTAAATTAATTTTCAATCTTTTATAAACACACTGGTTTTACTACGAGAATTCAATTTAGTGAAACAAAACTTTCCGTGATTAAATTAATCAGCTTCTCGTCAAGAATTGCTGTATACCTGCTTTTAGGTTCCCACCCATATTTAGAGAATCACTTACTCACATTCACTCATACCAATTATAAGAAACGAATTGCTTCCAATATATGACAACGCTCCTAATGGAACTTAATGTATCTCTATCGGTAGTAAGTTTGCAATAGACAAATCACTGCGTTCTAATTTGAATGTTTATTTTTTTGTTTGTTTGTACGAACAATTTCAGTCTTTTTTTAAATTATTATTTTGAATTTATTTTCTGCCAAACTTAGCAGAAAAAATATTTGCTGGATAAAAACAGAAGGCGGAAAGATATGATTGAATACTCGGTTCATAATAGAATACAGTTTTTTTATAACTTTAGTTCTATAATTCTAATGATAATCATGCTTTCAATTTCTTTCTTTTTTATTTTCATTACAATACAGTATTAATTATAACATCAACAACTATTATAATAAGTATGTTTTATATATATATAAATATTATATAGTTTATTATAATATCATATTACAGCAGATTGTTTTAAAATAATTGTAGACTTGTATTGTTTTCAAGAAAAATAAAAAACATTTAAAAATAATAAAAAGAAATTTTATAGACAACATTTAAGGAAAGTTGCTGCTTCGTAAGAATTATTTTTAATTTTTTTTTATTATGTAATAATATTTGAAATGAATCCCTAATTGATTTGTACAGCCATAGACTTTAGTACAAATATTTGATTGAGATTGAAAGGATTACTTATTTTGTTTTCGTTGTTAAGCAAATAATAAAAACCAAATAGGTCAGGGGTATTTCACAGCTGTTCGTGTGAAGTTAATTAGCAATGATAATTAAATGTTAGGGATAACGTTCTAATTTATTTAATTTTTTTTTTTCAGAAATATTTTATTCTGAAAACTGCAATTTAAATTGTTAGAATTGCACATTTATTTCTTTAATAATATTGGCTAAATATTTCGTAATAGGAGCCTCATAAATATTGTTTTCGATTAATTTTTATTTCTATATTTATTTTTTTAAGTAAGAAAAAGTATTATAGTGCAGTATTATTCAGACTCTTACAATTAGGAGTCTATTACAGTAACTTTGATACGTAATTGATCTCGCAGATTTAAGTTAAACTAATTTTGTTTCTAAATAATTGGGAATCATCAGTACAGGCGTGCACCAGTATTTAAGACTGATGTTATATTTTTGTCTGCAATTAATAACTGACTAATCTTTTTTTTAATGAACTATTAATGATTTCATTTTATTTTATAGATAAATAATTGAAAGAATATAATTAAATATATTGGGATACATTAGTAATTTAATATATTAAATTTAAAGAAAATTATTAGTGATTTTGATGTTTATTATATCAAATTAAACTTATTTACTTAAGTCCATAACCAAGACCATAATCAAATTATTTTCTTTTTAATATAAACTAAGTTAAAATTATAAAAAAAGAATTTATTCCTAGGAAGTAAATAGATTTTACCGAATTTATTAAATTTAGAAAAAGACGATTTTTTATATTAATTTACTGATGGAAAATTAATATAAGTTTCCGCGAAATGCCAATTATTCTCATCCTTTTTTCTTCTCATCTCTACTTGGAATCATTCTACATCTTCAATTATTGGAGAAGTTATAAAGAATATTTCTTAAAAAAAAAAAAAAAAAAAAATTGCCTGAAGCCGAAATTATTATCTTAACTTTCATTCAATTCTAAAGTAAACATCTTGGGAGTAATCTGAATATTTGAAAATATTTTTACAGATTTAAAATACATTTTTTTTTATTTTAGCCTTATTATAATTAATAAAATCTTTATTATTCTTAAAATAACAAAGGCTTTGGAAATTCTAATGTTAATTAAAATACGTTTCAAATAAAATTAAATAAAAAAAGTTAGTGAATTTTTTTTTTTTTCGTAAATTATTTTTTTTTTTTTTTTTTTTCAAATTGAGAAAGGGATAAGAAGACTTTTATTATTGAAGATGCATGGATTATAATTTGAAAGTGAATACGAATGCAATTGAAAAAAATGTGCATTTATTTGTTTAGGTATTTACTTAAAAATAATAATACAGTCGGACCTCTATTTAACGAAGTCGCTAAATCCCGAAAAAAAGTTCGTTATATGGAAAATTCGTTAAATAGAGATTCACCTTTTATTATTCAATATTATTAAAAAAAGTACTAATTTTAATGACATAAAGCTTACATTACCACATGCGTACTTAAATTTTACTAATAAAGTCTGTTAATTTTGTCTGAGTTTTTTTTTGTTTTTGTTTTTTTTGAAAAGTGTTTTTGCTCATAGTATACGTCTCGCATCTTTGCAATGCACCGAAAACCCCTTCAGTATTTTCTTCAAATTGTAATTCGCGTCGGATTGCTTCAAATGATTTTAGCTTTTTTTTTTTTCATATCTGCATCATGATCATTTCCATTTTCATCATCTTCATCTTCATGGCAATTCATTGCTGTATTGTTTTTATTTTTCACCCTGTCCAAAATACCCGATTCAGTTAGTGTTTCCGAGGTCTCAACTTCAAAATCAAGTGAAAGATAATCATCAATCAGCACATCATCGTTAATTTCTTCTTTTTCCCTCAGCTGTATCCAAATTTCTTTCATTTCCTCTAAGGGAATATTAATAACAAAAACATTTCAAGGAGAAAAAAAAATAGATACCATGAAAAAGTTCGTTAAATAGAAAATGCACTTCGCTATTTGGAGGTTATTTTACGAAGAAATTAGCAAAATGTTCTTGGTTCCAAAGAAAAGTTCGCAAAATAGAGAAATTCGCAAAATAGAGGTTCGTTAAATAGAGCTCCGACTGTATAACAATTTCCTTAAGAAAAAGATAAAGTAAAATACAGAAATTAAATATTTATAATTAAACAGAAGAAACATTTCCTTGTGGAAATACGATAAATCCAATAAAATATTTTTTTTTTCTAATTAAAAAAAAGATCTCTTTGGATATCCTCTGCTTTAAAAAGACATTTTAAAATAATACAAATTTATTGTACATTTTAATTAAAAAAGTTAGAGATCTTAGCAACAGACTTTGTTCGCTCATGGGACCAAGTAAGGATTGTGAGATCAGTTCAACGCTCGCCCAACTTTTAATTTCGATTAATTCATCATTAGACAAAGCAAAAGATTGGCTGAACCAAGGACAGCTTCGTGGGAAAAGAAAAATTTTGGAAAAGTTTCTATCTGCTTAAATTGGTTAAGCACATTTGTCTTAGTTTTAGGAAAAAATAGGAATCGGTACAATTTTTTTTTATAGACATATCTTCCGTATCTCTGAAAATTCAAATTTTAAGAATAAATAAATTCTTATATATTGTTAGATTGGCTTTGCTCGCTCTCTCTCTCTCAACCGTTTTAATTTACTGTTGGATAAAGGTCGAAAGCTTTTCTTTTCCAATCCACAACTCTTTTTAATTTCATCTATCTATTTGTCTTTTGATTATTTTCTTAATCTTCTTCTATTCCCCGGAATCTGATTGTTAAAAGTTCCCTTGTCCATAAACGATCATTTCGTCTTGCTGTATGTCCTGACCAATTCCAATTCAGTTTCCTTACAATGCCAGCCTTTCTGGTGTGTTATCTCGTCCAAATATTTCGTCTTGGAAAATGTTATCCTTGATAATATTAAATGAAATAATAGTAATAGTTTTACAGTGAGAGATAAGAAATTGTATTTATTTCTTTCAAACAATAAGATAATTAATTTTCACCAAAAATAAATATTAAGGATAAACGCACTAAACTCTGATTTCTAAAATTTTCCCTTTGTTCCGTAAATTATGCTTTTGCTGCACAAGCAATAAAACAAGAAATTATTCCTGCACAAAATAACAAACATTATTAATTTTTTTAGATACTGTTACGTATTTATTATAAATCAAATTTTTAATCAGTTGACTTGTTAATTCGTAATCATTTCGTATTTCTAAGGTTAATCATTGAATTGCTTCTCTAGTCATTTTTTTTAATCTCGTTCCGGACATAAAAACCGGAAATATTCACTAATAGGTTTTTAAAAAAAAAAAAAAAAAAAATTCCCTAGTTCTGTTTCAATGGGAAGGGATGATATTGCTTCCACTCCCCTCACTCTTAATCAACCCTTTCCCCCCTCCATTGTCAATATTTGAGAATGATCTAGTGATGTAGAGCTATTTGTTTTAGTGTGACTTCGCTTATTAAGTCATCTGTAGTTTTTAGTGTTTTTCTGAACGTCGAACAGACGAACAGACAAAGATAAAACATTAATAGTTTTGAAAAGCATTATCAAAAGGATTTCAGTAAAATCAATCGTGGGACTACGTTATCAAAGCTAGAATTGTAAATTGTAAATAATAATAATAATAATTTTTATAGATTATTTTCTGTAATGCTTTTGTTTAAGTATTGAACATTGAAATCCGGACTATTAGACAGTGATGAATGCGGATAATCGAGAATTGAAAAGTGTTCCGCTCTTTCCAGACTTTTCGATTCTAACTAGAACCTACAAATTGGACACGTGGTCGACTTTTTCCACCTATTGTCGTGTTTCCACGATCTTCCATGCACTTCTACGACATTGCTTTGTCTCTTAATCGACTTGGGGCTACCCTTTGGTTCAGTCTGTGTAGAGAAGTCGTATTGTATTTTCGTGTATATACGTAGTGTGTTTTTAGCTGTCGCTAAACGGCTATATAGTGTGTTTTTTACGTTTTCAAGCTGCCGAAATGCTGTGCGAATTGAAAGAAAAGGGTTCCGCATTTCGAATAGTTCCGGTTTTCGACAGTGCTCTGGTCCCTAACCTGTCCAATAAGGACGCCGGTACTTCAAGATTATCAGAATCCTCAAGAAAACCCCACAAATAAGTTACCGAAGGGATGTCTTTGTGTTGTATAAAAAACCGCTTCGTTTATGCAAATATGCGGACAGTGACTTTGAATGTTAGCAATCCGCAATGAACCTTTCTTTTCCTATTTTGGCTTATTGTACGGAATGTTTTTACTAAAGTGAGTTATAAACAAAACGAAATTATTGATATGTTGGAGCATTTTATTTAATTTAAACTTTTTATTTATGTATTTATTACGGATAATATCCTAAGTTTCGTGTCGTATTTATGAATTTCTGAGGCTTGTTTTTATTTTTTAGATGTTAAATAAAGAACCAAATTCCACAATTTCATATATTTTTTTTTTGTATTTGCAGCCCTATTTAAGATAAATTGAGAATGAAACTCAGAAAAAAATCGATCAGTCTATATATGTATGTTAATGTCAGTTTTGAATCTTATGGCTGGATCATTTTGAAACTTAATATGTATGTATACGGTTATGAGACTATCCAACATCTGTATTTGTAAAAAATTTCGATATAATTCCTCGGCAATTAGAGTACAAAATGACATTTATTTCCATAGAAAAAATTTGAACCAAACAATGGTGTATTTACATGCTCAAAAATGTATATTATCCTTTTAGTAATTCACCAATTACGCTTATTATTATTATAATTTTTTTTTTTTTTTTTTCAATATAAAAATTCGTAATGTTTGTATTCATTAAAATTTGGAATTTAAAAAAATAACAAAATTTGTTCCTTTCACTATTAAAAAAACAAACAACAACAACAACCAAGAAATAGAAAACGCTACGTTGAAATGATGTCAATTCTTCAGAAATTTAGTATTTTTGAAGTTTCTTTTAAATTTTCTTGCTTGAAATTTAAAACGACAGTTAACCAGAGAGATTTTTGTTTTTCTTTGAAGTGATTCCTCTCCGATCAACATTTGAGCTTCCCAGTATCTGCCTTAAGACCGACTTCTCAATGACCACATTGAACTCTGCTTCTTTGCAGGGCTTTGGACTTGTAATTTGCTTCTATTAAGTGAAGATATTCAGATAAAGAAGGTTTATCAAATGTTCCCCTTCGATAACCAAGTAAATGCGTAGCTCGGCGAGTGATTGCAGTAAAAACAAGTTTAACTTTCGGCCGCTGGGCGTAGTCGAGTGGTGTCTTACTCGGCTGCTACTTTGATAGTCGGGGTTTGATTCGCCGGACGTTTTCATGTTACTCGTGGTTTACGATTTATTTGTCAAAATAGTCTACACTTATCGATTTTTTGCAAACGTAAACTGCGCATAACATTAAGCTGTTGAAACGAAATTAACTCGATAATTTATTTTTTATAGATAAGTAGCAATGAAATCTTAAATTATCGAAATAAACTAAAAGTTTAAATTAAAGAAGAATAAATTATGGTTCATTTAATTACAAATTTACTTTAATATTCAAATAATACAAAAGAATAATCTAATATTTTAATGTAAAACAAATTATAAAAAAACAAAACAAGTTAATTCGCAGCAAAAATCGACTTCGTACCATTTACAATCTATCAAACGCTTTCGTTGTGAATTATTCGAGCCGTTGTAATTCAGTGGTCAAGAACAGTTTTCGTCATGGCCTTCTCGGTGTACTATTGGCGTAGAAATAGGTTTGCAGGAGAGTTGTTGCCACCCAAGCATTCCAGTGAAAGTGATACACGCATTGAGTTCATTTAGTATATATATAAAAAGACCTCCATTTTCCGTCATTCGCGAACTCTTTGAGTTAGTATCTAGTGGCCAAATTGGAGCGGGGGTGTCATATTCGGCTAATTACCATATTTCCTGGTCTGATCAATGACTATCTAAAAAATCAGAAGTGGCATGGACCGGAAATCGGATTTTTTTTTTTGTCCCAAACCTCCAAGCTACGAGGAGTCCAACGAGAATGGTTCATGGGGCTCCGACAGCCGGTTTGAATTTTGGAGAGTATATTATGCACACACAGACACGGGAACCCTATTAGCTCCCCATTTCGTATTGTATACGAGATCTCTAAAAAGAAGTTTATTATTTATTGTTTTGTTAACAACTTATAATAATAATAATAATCAGGCGCAAGTAAAAAAAATGAATAATCAAGGATCTTTGGTTTATTTTGATAGAGATTTTAGATTTATAAAACGATTAACCAAAATTTATCTGCCTAAAAAAAGCATAAAAATTATTTAAAGTATTCGTTTAACTGTGTATTATGAACTCGGCAAGATGAAAAATATGTAAAAATAAATAAATAAATGTAAAAAAGTTAATGTGGAAGGTCAAAAATTTAGATTTGTTATTGATTTTTCTCGTCAATTTTTAACTAGTGGAGTGGAAGCATGTAAATAACCTTGTAGCGCTTTGAATAAAATCGCCGCAGATGTTTTAAATTTATTAATTTGTTTACTTCCAACAACGATTTATTTCATGGTTATATAAGAGAAAAATTTTAAATGTTAATGATTTTTTGACTTATTTATAAACAAACAGTGAAATAACGTCCATTGCCAATGCCCTGAGATCAAAGTTTATAAATGAGTGGCGTAAAATTCTAATAACGTATAATAATTGAATGAATAACCTAAAGTAAAAATCCAAAGGATTTTCTACAATTTAACACAATAAGAAAAGAGATAAAGTTATTTAGTTATAAAATTAGTTGTAAATTAGTTAAAGGGCGCTAAAAATCTTAAATACATGCCCTTATGACGTAGAAATGCAGAAGTATGACCAAAATTTGAATAAAAACTAAACCTTCCAACCAAAAAAAAAATACTTTCCATTCTTTCTTTTGGAATAAAGCTTGAGATTCCCTAATAAAATAAAAACATCCCGAAACATGACAAAAGTACCGTTATTTATGATTTTAAATGTATTCTTGTTTACTCCAATTTATTTGGGGTAAAACGTATCCATTTACATTCACGATAAAAACCCTGTAAAAATAACTCAAAATAATCTTAGAAACGTTTATATCCGCTTAAGAATGGAAATGAAGGTAGGAAAAAAAAATGTTTGTCATGAAAATTCGGTCTCTAGTCGTAAAATATAAACAATTCTCTATTTAAAATAAATGCATAGACCATTACCCCACCTGATTGACAAAAGCCATAAACGTATCCAAATGGTAATGTCAAGAAAGGATTTTTTTTTCTCATCTTTGTGAACCCCGTGAACATAACCGAGATAAAAATCTTATCTGAATTCCTTGACTTCGTTGATCTTAACTACGTTAGTCGGTCATTGCTCGAATCAATCGCTCACCTCTTGAACGTCGCTAAGTTCCTGTGAGAATCACTTTGTCGATCCTAACTACTTCAGTCGGCTGTTCCTGTAATCATTATCTGGCCATCGTATTCCTAAGCTGCTGCTTCAAGAATTGAATCTTCATTACTTGAGATCAAGTTCTCTGCTCTTTCTTTCTCTTGTGTCTTTCCATGTTTTTCTTCTCCCTTCCTGTTCTTTTTATCTTTCGGAGTTTTCATTTCCGGACCTTCGTTACCACTTTCTCTTCTGTTCTTTCTACAGGTTTGTTTCGTTTCTATTCGAAATCGCTGCTTTTGTATATTTATTTTGTACTCTCGTACTTCGTTTTTTTACATTGTAATCTTTTCATTATAATCTAATTTTATTTCGTATTTTTTTTCGAATCCCGAGACACGTGCATTATTATATCAGGATCTTATTTATATTTCTAGTCTTTAAACAAACCGTCCTAGCATTATTAAGTGATAATGAAGATTGTACGAAAAGCCAGTTTTAGTGTAACTAAAATATATCGAGATAAGCATGCGCCATCTTTAGGTAGATTCAGTTTTTTTGCATCTTAGATTTTGTAAAGTTTCTTAAAAGCAGTTAAAAAACATAGTTGATAAGAAACAATCAAGATAAAAACGCACACAAGGATTCACTGAGCTGTTTTTAGAATTTTCGTACCGGGAATGAAATACAGAGTGTTTTGACCTTCCTAGGTCTCATCAGTTTTGATTCGCCCAGTACTCATAGCTCAGTGGGATCACAGAAACATTATCAAAATTTCACATGTATATATGTGTATGTTTATGAAGGTCAGTCTGTTTTTGATTAGCTCAGTGGATCTTTAATTGTTGTGCGTTTTTATCTTTATTGTTTCGTAAAAACATAGCTGACACACCAACATTGATTCTAAACGGATTACATGATGTTGTTTGGATTTAATACAATGTAAGTATATTATAGAAAATGTTTAGTAAATAGTCCAAATCTACTACCAGTATCTTTAAGAAATCCTAAAATCAGCATATTTACATACGTATATGTCCCAATTCCCCTGTTTTTCCGTAGCTTTTGACCACTGAATGAGTATTTTTGAACCTTAGCAGATGTATTTCTTTATAAAAGATGATCTGTCTTTTTGTCTTCATCAGTGTTAGACTCCTTTGGAGAAATTTGCGCACGAAAATGAAAAAGAATTCTGGAGAAAACGTATTAGAAACAAATACAGTTTGTTTTGTACTCTAATTGGATTTCATAACAATGTCTAACAGCGCAGCGGAATCCTTTTAAGATTTATAAAACTTGTACGTTTTTGAGGCTGTTTAAACTTGTCATTTCGATGTAGATAACAATGAACGTAGTGTTTTTAATGTTACTTGTATTTACACCTGCTTTTTTTTGAGGAGATGGGGGTGGCGAAGGTTTAGTTGTGTTTGTTTCCTTTTCATCTAATCCTTAATAGTTAGTCAAGTAATGCATCAGTAGCGTCACGAATGTAAATATGTCTTCGGAATGGTGCGAAAGTCCAGAGCGACGCGTCGGGTTCCAGAGAAGATCGTCCCTTTCCCTCCCACCCCCTCCGCCGAATAAAATATAGCAACAATTCGTCGAGTCGGGCCGAACCGCTTACAAGGAGCCATGTGCTTCGCCCCACGGATGCCAGGCATTCTGCAGCACCGAGGGGCGGGGGTGCGACCCGCCAAACAAGGAAGACAGTCTCGCTTGGCAGAGAAAAAATGGAGAACGGCGATGATGGGGATGATGAGAAGGAACAGTCTGAAAAATGTCTGGGTTCCTTGCAGTGCCCCACGACGCCCTATTGCAGCCGCAACCCTAATTGATGAGCTCCCTGCAAAATCATTTGGTTACTCATAAACTTCAATGACTGATGTTATAAAGAGTACAGTTCCACTCGGTTAAGAAGCTAATACAAATTAAATCTTAGCTTTCTTGTAAAAATAATTAATTGCAAACTGCGATTACCTTAATAAATGTTAACGAGAGATTGGATCCTTTAAATGATTTTAATCTCTGTATTCCAGCGACTCTCAACCTGTGGGGCGCGCCCCCCTAGGGGGCGCGAGTATATCGAGAAAAAAATCTTATTAAAAAACTAGGTTTGGAGGGTTTTTTTTTTTTTTGGTTGAACAGATTCAATTTATTAGCGTCCTCCTTTTCAGTTTAGAAAAAAAAATATTGTAGGGGGGGGGGGGGGCGATGAGAATTGTGATTGAAAATTAGGTCGCAAGTACTAAAAGGTGAGAAACACTGCTGTATTCCGTTTTATTAATAAATATAAACTTTATTTAAATAATAAATATAAGTTCTGCACATAAGTTGGATAGCATTGTAATTATCGTACTTGGTATTAAATACGATGATATAAACTATAGGCTTTCAAATTCTCTTTATGACCCAGTTCCAGTTCCTTATTAAAAATTTCAATAAGTTCCAGTTCCAGTTCCTTATTCAAAATTTCAATAAATTCCAGTTCCTTACTCAAAATTTCAATAAGTTCCAGTTCCAGTTCCTTATTCCAAATTTCAATAAGTTCCAGTTCCTTATTCAAAATTTCAATAAGTTCCAGTTCCTAATTCAAAATTTCAACAAGTTCCAGTTCCTTATTCAAAATTTCAATAAGTTCCAGTTCCTTATTCAAAATTTCAATAAGTTCCAGTTCC